>OV050032.1:46800865-47400865 GCA_920105625.2 Clusia tigrina | reverse complement strand
CCTCCCTATATTACAAATGACAAAAAGTTACCTTGAGTGGTCCATTCAAACCTTTAAACCATGCAAGTCCCCCGGGCCGGATGGCATTATTCCTACCTTTCCTTCCAAGGCTGCTACAAATATACAATGCAAGCCTCAGATTGCAGTATATTCTCCTGCGTTGGCCCACGGCTCGTGTGGTTTTCATCCCGAAAGTGGGAAAGGGCTCACATACCAAATCTTAGGATTACAGACCTATAAGTTTAACATCCTTTCATCTCAAGGTTTTAGAAAGAGCTCTTGATCTACATATCGATCAACCCTTATTTTCTCTCTGTATCTCAACACGCCTACTCTAAAGGCAAATCGGCTAAGACAGCACTTGTTCTCTCATTTTTCAAGTTGACAAATCCTTGGCGTTCAAGGAATTCACACCTGCCATATTTCTGTACATCGAGGGAGTATTCAACAATGTATACCCTAGCGCTGTCATTTTTGCACTCTATAATCATAACCTGAACTCTGGCTATGCAACAAGCCAAGTTGTCAGCGATTGAACTTAGCGCTCTTTCGCATTGGCGCTTATCCCTGACGGGCCATGCCTCTATTCTGAATCAAGATCCACCCAACTTAATCGATTACATGTCGGTCTATCCCGATTTTAACAGGGAGTTCCGCCTCACTATTACAACAGAAATGGCTGGACTTCAAAAGACATAATCGTGGGTGAAACGTACGATATCTATACAGACGGTTCAAAACTTGAAGGTAGAGTCAGCAGCGGTGTCTTTCCAGAAAATCTGAACTTAAAAATCTGCCTTCGTCTCCCTGACTATCGCAGCGTCTTTCAGGCTGAGGTCATGGCCATTTATAACGTAGGAACAGCGATAACCATTACTTGAATGGTTTTTAGATCTTAGCCACAAATGTTTTTAAATTCGCAAATTTCGTGGTACACAGGCTGGAGCAAAATGAGGGTACACAAATTGTAATTTTTGTAACTAGCGAAGCATATAGATGAGTTTGTGGAAGCTTATGGAAGAACACACAAATCAGGAATGTCAACTGATGTATTTTAAATTGGACTGAACTATCAGTTATACATAATTATTGAGATTAGTCTTTTTCATCCTTTCTTTATGAATGGCATATATAAATTGTTGCAACTCTCCCGCTCGCATAAAATAGACGTTTTTTGACATTTTGGGCAAAAATGGATGTGAAATAAAAACGTGGTGTTCGTGCATTCATCTAAACAGAAAATCTTAAAACCGTTTGAAATTGTGGCTGAAAACTTACCATTATCGACTTTAAAATGTTCACCGCACTTACTCACAGGTTTGAAGACTAAAAAGAATATGTCACTTAAGATATAAAGCAAGGTGACGATGGATATTCGCGGCTTGGATCTTGAAAATGCCGGAAAGAGTACCGGATTTTCGGAATAAAATTATCTTCTATTTCTAAAACTTATTCTTTCTATATCCATATGGTTCTGAAAGACCAATGATCAAATAAGTCCTCCATTCACAACGAGTTACACGAGTAGTTTTTGACCGGGCAATTTTAATACGACGTTCTTTCTTCAAATTACCGCTTGATAATAAACGACTACTAATAGCTTACGTTGAAAAATAAGCTCATTGACGATGGGTACTTCCAACTGGAAGGAGACACGTGATGAAAATTATAACTATTTATAAGATTGATAGATACTCGTGCAGGCTGTGAACATTATGCATATAAATTAGGAACTGCTTACATTGAACAATTCCTGAGCAATTTGTCAGATATTGATTTGAACTTCAGAGGACAACTGACCATTTTTACGCATAACTCCTCTTGCGATCGACAATACACCTAAGAGTTTGATTAAAAATATAACCACTAAATAAAAATGACACCTCTCTAATGTATGAATGTTAGGAGTACAAAAATAAATACTCCATTAAAGAAATGCTTTCCAGATCTGACGTCCCTCTACATCTTTATTCAAGCTACCAACATTTCTTATAGCTTCATGCTCTAAGCAACTGTTTGGCATATTAAAACATCAAGTGGAAAAAAGCAATGAAGTGATACTAGCATATTTCTTTGAGATTTTGATACACACACAACACTATTGACTGGCACAACAATACATACTACGAGGTGGTAATACTCCTAAATCTACATTAGGCCTTTTTTAGTATCAGAATTCTTATTAACTAAGGAGTCTATTTATTATTATATTATAATGAATTGAATATAATTGAATTTTAAGAATATTTCACTGATTCAGCCCATATTCATAGTGAAGCATATTTTGATGTAAAAATAGCACTGGTAGCAATCGTCACAGCGCAGAATATCGCAAAAGAATCTAACTACAGGATAATAATGGAAGCATGCAGAGGCTGCTCTTCACAAACAACCTCGTGAATCATGTTGGTAGCCTTTTATACTAAGTATTCGCTGAGCGTTGTGTATGGTTTCTATATTCACTCAGCGCTGCTTGAGATGAAAAATAATAACCTTGCTCAAATTGCTGTCAGTAGTGCTCGTTACTATACCACATCAACACACATTAATTCTAAGTAAGTACATATAAAGCAATGATACGAATATTTTTTTTCACTAGGATGGCACTATGTCGACATATTGAAAGCACATTTTGACAACAGAGTGCTTTTGAGAAATTTTTATTCGAATTTTTTATCACAACTTTATTTTTGGTGGTCTTTACTGAAATTGAAATTGCGTGGTATTTATTTGATTGCTTTTGCCCTTCTCGCAACAGATGATGGGTTAACATCAACGATAATTATATTGAAGAGGCGGACTTTGTCATATAGCCTCCTGCAACCGACTACCATTGTCCGCTAAAACAGGGCGTAGCTTATGCATCATTTACATTATGCGCTTTCAGAGCAGAGCAGAAACTTCGAGACAAATACATGCAATTTTTTGGGATACGCTGCAGCTACCTTAACTTGTGAACCGTAGATGTGGTATGTCTCAATTACTCTAGTTTGTACAAACCTGGCTTTAATTTTTGGGTGAAGCTGCGGGGAACTGGCCCCGGTCACAGCGCATGTATCATATGGTGTGGCCGTAAGCTTACATGGTGCAGCAATATGAAAATCCTTGTTGTTGTGGGACGGATAAATAAAAACTTGAATTCCCCATTAAAAAATTAGTCTGATTAGAAAAACACTCTAAATTATATGAAATTGCATAATTCCCCAACAACAACAGGATTATCTGAGAGAAAAATTTGTAACTTGAATTATAGTATATATAACCGATATTTTTTTATGTATGTATGAAAGATAATACTAGATCCGTAATATCGAAAGCTAGAAGAAACTATAGAAATGTACAAAACAAATCTATGCCATGGAACATTGCTCATTGTTGTTTGCCTATTTTTGGTGTATTATTTTTTCGGTTTTTCCTCAGATCTGCAGTCAGATATTTGTTGCTCCCCAAATGGTTCTCCCTTCCCTGTATTAAGCAGGAGTTCCCATGAAGCTCGGTACATTATAAGTGTTTGAATGTATTGAAGTTATAAAATGTTATAACTCTTATCAAAATTTTTAATGGAAAATTATTTATAACATGTTATATGTCTAGGACACTCGGAACGTGGTAATTATTATAACTGCGTGGAAAGACGTAAGTTTTTCTAACAATTTTATATACTGCGTTTTAATTAACTAATATAAGAACAGTTAACCTTTGTAAAAACGCAAATTATTTTTTTAGAAGCCAGCAATGATTTTATTCATTTTATTTATATTTGCTGTTAGTTTAATAATAACCTTAGATTTGCTAAGAAATTGAACTATCCGCTAAAATAATTAAGTGTCTATAAGTAAAACCAAAAAAAATTCAAAATCATTTTCTTTATAATAAATGATTACCGCCATATTTCGAAGGCCTTCTACGGTAAAAAAAATCTACTGGAACAATACAATATATTTTTCATAAGCAGAGCAAATACTTTTTGAAGCCAAGGAATTAATTTATTGGAGTGGCTATCACTGTTGCCTAACTTAAACTTCATTGAACATCAATACAGTGATTTAAAAAATGCTGTAACCATATATAGAAGTATACATACTCATATGTATGTTGAATATGCCCATTAACAATAAACAAATCCCTTTTCCCTTATCATTCTTTCTTTTTGTATTCCCTGAAAGAGTCAATTAAGCCATAAATTTTAAAATTATTTTGGGTGAAGTTAATATGTCTATAGATACGTTAATTCTCTATATTGTGGTATTCATATTCAAATTCCTATTAAGGAAATTTAGTTTCAACTGCCGAATTCTACAATCTGGGTATATGTGTATAGACGTAACTTATTGAGCAGCAAAGCTTTTGTTACATAAACGCATTAAATTTGTTCACTGATACAAAAAATAGAGAAAAAACTAAAAACAAATAAAAATGCTATAAAAAAAGAAAAATAGTAGAGTGAGACGAAATTTTAATAAGTGGTAAAAGAGTTCTTGCTACTTTTTCAATTCATGGATGCATGCATTTGTGTGTATTTTTTACATAAATGATATTTTCCATGCAATTAAATAAATTACTTTCTGCGGTTGTATGGCATTTTTCTGTTTTTTGTTTGTTTTTTGCGTCAAGAGCCTTGCGCACTGCATGGATGCGAATGCTCCAGAATATTCTATCTCTTGTTACTCTTAAGCTTTTTATAAATATATACATTTGGCTTTTAATTAATATTTTTATAATTTCCTTTTACATTTTAACATAAAATTATTATCAAATTATACAAAAGCCAAAATTGTTTTAACTTAAAAACAATATACGAGTATGTACGAGTATGTTCAAAAACAAAGTAATAATTAAAATTTTATTAATAATATAATAAAAACTAAAAATGTTCATAATAATAAAATGGTCATGGCGAATGGGGTCTGCTTTCTTTGGCACGTGTATTTTAGCCTGTCTTCAAACTGCATCAGATTTTGTTGTGATTTTCTAATTGAGGCAAGTTTAATTTAGCATAAGGCGTTTTAAACATTCTGCCCGGATTTAACAAAGTCCAAGAAACTATTAGTACTTAGTCTTTTTGCACTATGCTTTGTCGTGGGGCAGGTTGTGGCCGCTGAATTGAGCGGCAGTCCGCTAATGGAGTGAAAGGATTAAATCTAACCAAGTTCACTTGGGTGAATGTAAAGAAGTAACAATGTAAAAAGAAAAAAAATAAAGTTTTTCCCATTTTATTTTCAATTATTATCATTATGTGTATTTTAATGATGCTGCAATAATTCAAATTTTCACAGACAATAAAGATGCGTTTATGAGGCTTGATTACTTTTATTATTATCGTTTCATTTTTCATTTTGTTAGATTTTTATATATGCATTATTTTATATGCTTGCATTTTTACATTTTTCAGAACTCAAATATTAAACATTTTGGTTTACACAACTACATATAAAGTGACGTTAATTTTGAATCATTTGCTAAAAGCAGCTGCAAGGTGAATATAATTTAAACTAAGATTACATTGATTTGCAATATATGTACATATGTGTACGAGTATATACTCGTAATTTGTTGCCTCTAATATACATACCTTTTACTCTTGCAGTATTTAAAGTGCTCTTGACAGTAATTATGTTCCAAAATACGCAGCACTGAAAATAAATATGAAAAGTAGTCAATATTAAAATGATTTAAACTTATTAGAGTCATTAAAATAATTTAAGTTATGATTATGATAGAGAGTTGTTTAAATGATTACATGAGAAACCTGAATTAATGTATAAAACTAAATTTGTTGTTACTTGTCGCAAATATTGTCTAGCGAAATGGAGTTGTTTCCGAAAGTTAGACTAAGTATGTAGTGGGTATAAGTTGTAATATTGAAAGCTCTGATATGGATTGTGTTGTTGGGAACAATGATAACGATACAGAAAATGATAATGTTCGCAAGAAAAGGAGTTTTGCGAACCCATACGATTGGCGGGCAAATTTGAAAAATGTAAAAAGAATGAAAGGTCAACAGTATTCGAGTGTATCAAAAAAACGGCTTTTGCCAAAACCCCAAGACAACTAGAAAAGGCTTGTGCATCACAACATTGCAAAAGTAGTGCATTCAGAAATTGCTCAGAGTTTGACGACTGCATTGGGAAGCATATTTTTGGGATATATCTTGGGAAAAAAGCAACTATATTTTCCTGGCCTTGTAACTTCAAACGAAAAAAAGAAATTGTTCAAAAAACTTGTGGCGGGTGCAATCACAAATTTTTTTACACATAATACCGGCCGATTGCAAGTGTATCGCCAAATGATTCTCTAGACATTAGGATTAAAGGAATAATGCTTCGAAATTGCATAAGCAAGGTGGAATACATAGCGTACAACTCAGTCCTTAAGTCTGCACATCAAAGCAAATGGATCTTCAGAAGCTGGTCAGCACAACCAAGAAAGACGTGCCTTTCTACAAAAATGGTTTATTGAGTTGGCAAAAATGGAGTCTCTTTATTGTAGAAAGAGTACTTAAAAGCAATATATCGAAGATATCAAGACATTTATAAGGTTTATGCCGATGAAGACGAGCAAAGAGAATTAATGAATAAGAGCTTCCAATTCGCTCACAAAAAATGAACAGTTATAAAACCACGGGAAGTTTAGTGGGTATCCGACCATTTGTTCGATTCAAACCCAGAGACTAAAGGTATAACCAAAATAGACGAGACGTAACGATGGCGATGGATGAACATCTGCATTCGTTAATAAACAGAACAAATTATAAATGCATTGCTTAAATTGTTTTATTATAGATTTCAATTTATACACACATACTCGTACATATGTATCCACTACGTTACACCGAAAATTAAGGTATTTAATTAAAACAAATACATTTTTTCTCGAATCAAAAAACTAAAAAAATACACATACATTTTCGTGATATTAATCAAATTTCCAGTTTTAAATTAATAAATATGGTATTCTGAACCCGGGACAATATTTCTTTATTTAAAAAAAAGGCTTTTCTAAATAATTTTTTAAGAAAGGGAATTTTTCCCGTGTATACTATGTGGCTATGCCCTCAAATAAGTGCCTTCGTTTTTTATATCACGCTCATGTCGACTCTGCACAGCACTTCTTTTTGTTGAAGATTTCAATTGCTGTCTAATTTTTTAAAATTACGTGCTTGGTCCAATTCTCTTTCTAACATCCACCTAGCTATTCTATTCCCTTTACCTTTGAAAATGGTAAAAAGGGTATATTAATTTTGTGCTTTTGAGAGGGGTTGCAATTTCAAGAAGCAGGTGTGGTAGGTATGGACATAGATATACAGATATGATGAGAATCACTTTCTAAGCAATTTTTATTTTGTCCATCCTTCCGTCTATGGCCACTTTTTTCTACACCGTTAGACCTATCTTAATGAAATTTTTCAAAAGTGTGTTCTGGACAAAGATACAAAACCAGATTGGAATTTGGGCCGATTTGGAAAAAGACTACGCCTACCTGCCATATATGGAACTTTTCACACAATTCTTAATATGACTATAAATTCGCTCCAATTGATGGAATAGTGACGCAATTTGGCAGTTATGGAAATGTGTGCCCTACTAAATACTATGCAAAAAGTGGGCGGTATATATGAACTACCACGACCACTATTAACAAATATTCATAACTTAAGATCTATTAGAGATTTTTGAACACAATTCTACGTGAAGTAACATGTGAACAATATAAAGCTGACTGCATGAAATGGGCATAATCAGAGAAAGGACACACCCATATAATATGATACGATATGATATAATGAACTTTTCGGGTCTAAAATGCTCGTATTTATGCTATCGGAATAAAAATGGGCAGAGTGGGAATATAGTGATCATAATGCCAATGCCACGCCTACAATTGACCAAAAATCAATACTAGGTTCCTATTAGAGATTTATCAACGAAACACAGGAGAATCACAGGTTGGTTGCGGGTACTAACATTACACACCATGCCAAAAATGGGCGTGTTATTTTTAGAACCACGCACACTATTGACATTTTATTATAATTTACGACCTATACAATCTTTTTGGCGAAATTTTTTTTTAATACTTATATGAACCCTACAATGCCATAAACAATAAATGGGGTCGATATAATCAATGCAAGGTACCTTACCTAATGATGATTTATGAAGAAAACATTCCCATTGTTAAAGGGTATTTCGAAGTCGGTCTAACCCGACTTCAGACTTCTGTACTCATTTTATATATTTATAATCATTATCATTTTCAATTATGAAATGGTTTATTATGCTTTGGAATTCAATCATGGTTAAACTACATTTTTTTAAAATGTACATATTTATATATGTACGTACGAGTGGTACAATTTGTAATAGAGTTTGGTTGTTGTATTTGAAAACTGGTCTTTTGTGCATAATTATGCTTTCTTTGGACACACTCACAAAATGTTTGATCGTATGCTGCTAAAGTGAAAATATGAAATATAAAATCTATAGAGTGAATTTTGCTGATATTTTTATTTTTTTTATTCATAGCTTCTAACCACACGTTTTAGTGCTGGAGGGGTTATTGCAAATACTCTATAGAATATGCGACAACCTTCCACTTAGTACAAAATCTTGAAATGTTGCTGTCGAATATGGCCATCAACATTTTTGGAAAGCGCTTTTTAAAATGTATCTTCTGGGAAGTAGCTTCTAAGTGGATTTGAATTCATTCTTTATTTTGATTATTATTCTCTTGATCGTTTTCTTATCATACGTTGTGCTTTATATTGATTTCATATGGTATTAAAGCAATTAATGTGCAATTTTATACTTACACACATATGTATATAAATTACATACGTACGTCCTGCACACTTATTCGGTTGGTTTTCAATTTCATTTATCATAAATATTCAATAGTACGATACGGGGATTTATATAAAACATAAATATAAATTAATTCGTTTGTTTTCAAATCAATACAAGAATTATATAATTTTTATAAAAATTTTACATATATAGAATTTGGAATTTTTATATATTTTTACTATGTATATTATATTTCATATACAAATGCATCTTCTTCATTAATAATTTATTATACGATACCACACTTCACATCACGAATTGAAAATTAAAATTATTCTTTAGATTCAAATTGTTATGTAATGTGGACAAATCCTCTTTATTTGTATTCGGCATTTTGGTCCCTGATGCCAGTTACCTATCAGAACTACATATGTATAAATGTCTATTTAGAATTAGTGCGGGGGGATTCACTTTTCTTCAGATCTGATATTTTTAAACAAAAATGAAAAGGAATAACATTTCTTGTGGTGCGCGTACGAAGCAATATGCAGCGCTTTCCAAGCTTGAAACTTAGCTACAAGTGCGGAAGCTTGCAAATGTGTAAGCTATCTTTAAGCGGCTGCAATTTTGTGAGTTGGGGACCACTGAGATATAGCAATGCAAACAATTTGAAAATAAAGAATAATTTCCACTTTCAAGTCTGCTACTGCTTTCGTTTTCTGTTCTCCTGGTATGAGGGTATGAGAGTATTTGATTTCATATAATAGTATGTGTTTATACCCTTTACCTTTAAAAAAGGTATACTAATTTTGTGCTTTTGAGAGGGGTTGCAATTTCAAGAAGGAGGCGTGGTAGGTATGGACATACATTTTTCACATTTTTTAAAATGACTATGTGACCTATGACTTCGGTCCAATTTACGGGATCGTGACATTATTTGGCAGTTATGGAGACGTGGGTCCTACTAAACACTGTGCAAAAATTGGGCGGTATATATTAACTGCCACGCCCATTATTAACAAATATTCATAATTTAAGATCTGGTAGAGATTTACTGACGAAATTTTACGGTAAGGAACATGTGGACATTATAAAGCTATCTGCAACAATTGGGGCTGATCACAGAAAAGACACGTCCACTTTTGATATAAGGAAGTTTCGTGTCTAAAATTAAAATAAGCATACCTATGGTCGTATTGATGCCAGCGGAATAAAAATCTGCTGAAATATACATGGGGTCCATAATATTGAGTGTGCAGAATATGAAGATCATAATACAACAGCCACGCCCACTATTCACATATTATTATAACTTACGACCTATACAATATTTTTGGACGAAATTTTACATTAGTACGTACAAGATTCGGGGTCGATCAGAGGAAGGATACGCCACCCTCCCATATAATGAACTTTGGGGACCCCACTTAAAGACAATTACCCTATCTATGCTTCTAGTGATGCTATATGAAAACAAATTGGTAGATGTATACACTTGGTCTGTACTAGCATGCATTCCAAATATGGGCAGATTATTACTACTACCACGCCCACAATTAACCAAAAATAATTACTGTGTTCCTATTAAAGATTTATCAACGAACTTTCACAGGAATGTTGCGGGTACTAACATTAAACACCGCGCAAAAAATGGGTGTGTTAGTTTTAGGCCTAGCCCACTATTGGCATATTATGATAACTTTCGACCTATACAATATTTTTTGACGAAATTTTATATTAGTGGTTATATTGTCACTAGAAAGCCATACACAAGAAATGGGGTCGATATAATCATTTCAAGGTGCCCTACCAAAAATTACCGTAAATATGCTCCTAATGATGACTTTTGAAGAAAACATCCCCATTGTGGAACTTGCACGCAGAAGGAAAGGTAAAGGGTATTTCGAAGTCGGTCTAACCCGACTTCAGACCTCTGTACTCGTTTTGTTATGAAATGTGGCAGTTTTGCGCAAATCTTCAAAATGTCTAAAAATATAAAAAATGCATACATACGAGTATATGAATCAACACCATATGATGTCGTTTGACCTGTGTACATATTCGTGTATTATTAATGTGTGCCCTGGAACATTTTCATTTTGACCAACATGCTGATGGCCATCTGCCAGCGACACAATTTAGTACCGAAGAGTGGATGTCGCATATTCTTATTATAGAGTGCTTCAACTTCAATGTATATTTTGTAATATAGGTAAAATAATAAGAATGTGTAAGTCTGTTGAAATTTGAATTTACACTAACATAATACGACTCTGAATATTTTATCGATTTACAATGCATATATTTGCAACCCTGTTTAGTTCTCCTTTATTCCTTTTGTATATACTTTAAACTTCATTTAATTTTTAGTCTCAATAAACGCAATGAATAAGTAAGACGTATATCGGTTGTTTTAATTCGAATACAGAGAAGAGACTTCATACAAAGGTTTGTGTTCCAACAAAGTCTATATAAGTATACTTATGAAGCATATACAGTTGGATTGCAGAGTTGCATTATTAACTTAATATATTCTAAGAACTTATAATATAAAGTACATATCTGAATTTAATATTCTCGTAATTTGTCATTTTCGCATAGTTTCGTTCGTTTAATTGAATTCATGCTCTGGCTAATAAACAACCTGCCGAATCAAATTACACAGAAAAACTAATCATAAAAAAATTGAAATTTGTTTAAGTTACATTCCAAATGAACAATGTGTAGGGGTATTTTTCATAAACATTTAATTCTTATAAACATGCTGTTACTAGTTTCTGGCAACTGGAAGGGTGATTGTCGAATATTAAATATATAAAGTATTTGTTTTGTATCCATCTTTCCAATTAAGGACACTCTTTAGCAAACTGGGAAATGTAATTCGTGGCTGCGCCTTGGAACCGCTGTTAAAATGTAACATTATTCTGCTAAAAATTATTATAACAGCGTCATGTTAACAGTGAATTCAATATGAGATTTCAAAAATTTTAATTTCAAACAAAAAATTTATAATATTTCTAAAAAATTGTATATTATTAAAACTTATTTTTTTGTACAAATATTTATTTCGATTTACAATATATATTTTAATAAATAAATCACTATTAATGTTTACTATGAATTTGTAATGAATCGTTTTTAGCAGAAAAATGTTATGTTTAATATTTGTTAACGGTTCCATGGGGATTGCCATGAGGTTTGATTCCCCACTTTAGCCTAAGAGAGAGATGGAAACTCTATACGAAAAATACTCTTTGCCCTGACAACTTTTAAATATCAATAATTTTTCTTTAACTATCTAGACCAATGATGTCCACGCCAAACCAAAATAACCTCGGGTAGCTCCGAGCAAATAGAAGGCATTATCATATACTTTACACATATTGAGCGTACTTCGCCCTTTGTCCTGTAGCTCCGACTCCACTTCACCTAAATATCAATTGGAACAAGAAAATTTGTTTTTGCTTTTTGTGCATGCAAAACACGAAAGAACGAAATTTTTTTTGTCTATTTGGGAATTTATGTACAGTAGGACCGCGTTAACGTGTTTACCTATGATTTCAATTTAGTTTAAAGTTAAAATTAATTTCATTTACATTCAATATTGTTTAATATAAATTAATTAAATTTCTTTGAACTTAATTTAACATAATTTGTTGATTGTTGCCATTCTCTAGCAGTATTTTAATATTAATATTATTAATGATACCGCATTCAAATTTGTACAGTTTATACGCAACTCTATGCAAATATTTTTTATTGGCGTTATCGAGTGCTTACGTTAAAATGAATGTAAGTGATTGCTTATCTGTTATGGTCGTATTAATTTTTGTTTTTGGTGGGAGAGTACGAGGGCGGATTGATATTGAAGCTACCTAGCGCTAGATGGCAGCACAAACACAAAAACTTTTTTTTAGAAATTGCGATCTGTCAAATGTCAGCTGTTAAAATTTCACCCAAATTCATCGATTAGTTTATTTGTTGTAGTCGTTTGAAGTAAGCAACTTTTGTGTTTCTTGAAAAATGGAAAAAGGCGAATTTCGTGCAGTGATTAAACACTATTATTTGAAAGAGAAAACGGCGAAAGAGACAAAAGAAAAGCTCGATAAACATTACGGTTAGTCTGCTCCGTCAGATTACATGGTAAAATATTGGATTGCTGAATTTAAACGCGGCCGAACAAGCACTGCAACAATACCATCAACAGGAAGGCCAAAAGAGGTGGATACTGAAGAAAATATCAAGAAAATCTTCGATATCGTTATGAATGATCGCCGAGTCAAGTTGCGTGAGATTGTTGAAATGGTAAACATATCATATGAACGTGTGTTCAACATTTTGCATGAACATTTGCATATGAGCTATCGGCAAGATGGGTGCCGCGTTTGCTCAGTATCGAACAAAAACGAGTTCAACAGACCACTTCATAGCGGTGTTTGGACATGATAAAGCGTAATCCTGTTGATTTTTGGCGTCGATTAATAACTGTTGATGAAACGTGGATCCACCACTACACACCTGAAACCAAAAATCAATCGAAACAATGGGTGAAAGCTGGTGGAAGTGCTCCGAAGAAGGCGAAGGCAGTGAAATCGGCTGGCAAGGTTATGGCCACTGTATTTTGGGATGCACACGGAATATTGCTCATCGATTACCTTGAAAAAGGATCCGCAATCACAGGAAAGTAGCATCGTGCATTATTGGATCAATTGATTGATGCAATCAAGGAAAAACGACCACATTTAAAGAAGAAAAAATGCTCTTTCTTCAAGACAACGCACCGGTTCACACAGCATTATATACGATGCTAAAATTACGTGAAATACCTGCTAAAAATTATGGAAGTATGGTTGTACTGATAGCAACACTATCGTAGAGTAGCGTTAGAAGACAGTTGCTCGTGAGCTTATTTAACTGAATGACAAATGCTCCTGGTTGACTATGTTTCGCACCATACTTTCATAGGATGTCTTTTCCTCTCATATAGCTTTCGACTTTGATTTTAACTATTATCTAAAGTCACTGCTTTGTTAATTTTGTAGGTAAGATAGGTAATTCACAATAATTTAGCATCTTTCGTGCAATTAGGTCAACTCGCACACAGACTTGTTCGGAGCAATGGCAACACTGGTATCAGCTATTTCAATTGAGTTATGGTCGGTTTGGCCCACTGTGATGCGATGCAAATGCTGAATGATCTCGCAGCATGCATAAATACGATCACATTCATTAGCTCTTTATGCCAGCTAAAAAGTTGTCGACCAGGTTTTGGTGCTCAATTTCTGTTTGCTTCACGGTAGCATCTAGTAAGCTTCACATCCACATACACATGCAGATAGACACTACTTATAATTTAATTTGCAGCCACTTGCGTAGCTACAACACATCTCTACCGTTTGAGGCTTATTTTAGAAACTAAGTTACGAAATTTTGCCCAGGTGGCAGAATATTTTGTGTATGTTTTTCTGATTAATACATACTTACCAGCTGTTTTATTCTCAGCAAAAAGGACCGTTTTTCACCCAATTCCTCATAGTCATCTTTTCTCAAAAAATAAAATAAACTTAGCGGCTTTCTCTTTAAATCCAGTACCACTATGGCCAATGCGAAAATCTGTGATGTATCTGTACTATAGAAATTGGCGCTCTCATTAAAATTGTTTCAGTCGATCAGCTAATACAACTTCCACACGAACACATTAACATTTAAGAAGGCTATTTATATTGTAACTGTATTGAACTCAACACAAAAAACTAACCCAACCAATCATATGGGAAAGCAGACAAAACCCAAGAACCACCAACCACAAAATCTGACATACAATGTACCTATGTATTTTAAAGATGGTTTTCAAGATATTTTACTTATTGTTTACTTATGATTCTCTTTGCATATGAGTATTCATTGTAATCCCATGGTTTTACCCATATTTCATCGACTATTTATACCGTTTATCTGTAAATAAGGTAAAAAGATTTGTGGGGTTGAGCAGGTTTTCACCTACTAGAAAGAGACGTGGCAGGTATGGACATATACAGTACATATAGATATGATCAGAATCACTTTCTGCGCAATTTCGATTTTGTCCGTCCCTCTGTCTTTTCTTCGACATTGTTAGAGATATCTTAATCAGAATAAACAAAAGTATAGTCTGAACCAGTGAACGAAAAGAAACACTATCGTACCGTTTCACATCGTTTCGTTTCCATCTTTCGTAGTACACTAACGAATCGTACTCATCATGAGCGCAAACGAAGTACAGTCAAAAACTCTCTATAAAGAATATGCGACATCCTCTCTTCAGTACTAAATTGTTTTGCTGGCTCGGGGCTGGGAACATTTTGATATTGCAGAGCTTTTTACCTTATGTGGATCGAATTTTGCTACTATCTTTTCAGTATTTCGTTGTTCTTTGACGAGGCAGGTTCTGTGTCGCTCCGCCTCGGATTAAGAAATAATGATAACGAACACTTGTTGGATCACCGAAGAAATATTTCTTAAGCATACATAATTGTACATACAAGCACAAACTTCTTGTTTGTATTATCAATTTTGCATATGCTTTTATTCTAAACGAATGTAGGTCAAATTATGTCACATGGTGTGGAGTCTTACATATATTTTTTTATATACATACATATTTACAATTTATTATTTTGAAGTTTGACAATTTGCACAAAATTGTCACATTTCATATAAAGAACACACACTATTTTGAGAAATCAAATACTTTCTCAATTTTATACGTACATGAATATGTGTGATTAAGAAATTTAGAATTTATTTTATTTCATATATTACAGATTTTTAAGAAAATGGAAATATTGGGACTCATGTAGGTTTTGTTGCATTATAATAATAATAATAAATAAAAAATGTATTATTTCTATTGAGTATGTTCGCCACTCATACCAGGCAAGCAGAAAACGAAAGCAGTAGGGATTTACAAATTTCAATTGCAAGTTGAAATTATTCTTCAATTGCAAATTAGGCCACTTTTAAACAGAGGTCCCAACTCACAAAATTGCAGCCCTCTTAAAGAAAGCTTACTTATTTGCAAGGTTTCGCACTTCTAGCTAAGCTTCAAGCTTGGAAAGCGCTGCTTATTGCTTCGTACGTACACAAGAAAGGTATTCCTTTTCATTGGTGCTTCAAAATATCAGATCTGAACAAAAGTGAATCCCCTCGCATTAATTCTGAGAAGGCACTTACATACATTTATACATATACATATAGTATAGTATAGTAGGTAGCGACTTGCGAAGGGACCGAAATGCCAAATACAAAGAAGATTTGTCCACATTACATAACAATTTAATAATTTTAATTTTCAATTCCTGATGTGTGGTGCTGTTTTCGCTTTCTGTTCGCCTGGTATGAGTGGCCGATATAATCAATAGAAAGATTTTTTGATAGAATTTTTGTATGTGATATATTTTATATGTGATGTTTGATAGTAACATTTTTGTATGTGAAATATAATTTACATATTAAAAATATATAAAAATTCCAAAATTCTATATATTTAAAAAGTTGATAAATAAATTTTTTTTTTTTTTAATAAAATAAATTTTTATAAAATTTTCCAAATTTCTGTAAAAGTATGAAAAAATCAAATATTAAACATTTCAATTTATGATATGTATATGCATATTAATTAATATACCATAATATAAACCCAACCGAATAAGTTGGATGTACGTATGTAATTTATATACATATAAAATTGCGCTTTAATTGCTTTCATATCATATGAAATCAATATAAAGCACAATAAATGATAAGAAAACGATCAAGATGTAAATAATCAAAATGAAGAAGGATTAAAATCCACTTGATAAGTTCGGTCCACAAGACACAAAACTCTTAATAAAAGCTGTCAATAAAAGTTGACAGCCCCGAATTAAAGCAACATTTTAAGATTTGTACTAACTGAGAGGATGTCGCATATTCTTTATAGAGAGTATTTGGTACAGTACACTAAAATAAAAAAGTTGAGAGCAGTACCAAAGTATATCCATAATAAGTAGGCGCACTCTACCGCTATAGAACAAGCATTCTGCCGACGTTGGTACCGTTATTTGAATTTCTTGGCAGAAGGTGATAGCAACAGAAAACACACAAGTGAAAGGAAGTACGAAATAGTGGTGGAACGAACTGAAATAATGGTACATACTTATACAGGGTACTCGAAAATTAAACAATGTCTGCTTATATTTTTAATCATTTACTAATATGAATGAAATATCAAATGTGCACACATTTTACCTACTATTTGGCGCACTAAATAGTGAAAAATAACAAAATAGAATAAGAAATGTGCAATATGGTATGCATATAGTATCGTGTCAATCTCATGTGAGTATTTACAAACGATTATATCGCAATTTACCAACGCGTATTACATGTACACATTTATTTGATTTATTTTCGAGCATTGAGTACTGAAAATATGAACAAATAAAAAGAAAAATATGTGATCGCAACCTTACTTCTCCCTGTATTTGGATCGCCTTTGCGCGCAATGAAAATTGTTGCATGGAAATATTCGTTACGTTCTCACATGTCCCAATACCAAAGATTTAGGGAACTAACTGGGAAAGGGTATGAAAAAAAGCTTGGATCGCTCGTATACTTGATGCAACTAGTGTAGTTGCATCAAGCTCGTATACAGATAGCTAATAGATGTGAATTTTTGTAAATGTGTGCTTAGTTTGTTTATATGTCGCATAGTTTCTCTCAAACACGGCTACCCGTAATAAAGTTAGTAAATAGTTTGAGTCAAAAAAATTGCTTTTTGCACATGTATTGAAGTGCGATTTCTTTCTTGAAGCAAATATTATAGAATTTTGGAGTGCACAAAATAATATTTTGTCTTCAATAGCACAATCAGTTAGTTAGCAGTGCCATCGGCTCAAGTAAGTGTCGAACGGCTTTTTTCATCGTTAAAATATATTTTAAGTGATCAACGAAATAGGCTTAGTCCCCTTCATTTAGAACATATATTGTTAGTTAGAGTTAACGGGGAATTTAAATATGAAGAATAGTTCATAAAATATATTCAATATAAATAATAATTATGCTAAAATATATTAACTTTGAATTATGTTTTTGTTAGTTTATAGAGACTTTGTAGTAGCTTTTAAACATTTAATTCTAAAATAAAGCAAATATTTTTATTATAAAATAAAATTTTCGAACAATTTTTGTAATTTGCTTATTTTTATCAAATTTTATTGCAATTTACTATATAAATATTCTTATTTTCGCATGCTGCAAGAATACATTATTTCTACAAGTACGAAAGCAAAAGAACACACTACACGAACGTTTCGTTTCGTACTGATCACAACTACGAAACGTTTTAGTTTCGTAATGATCTCAAGTACGCGCGACCAAATACTCTCTATAAAGAATGTGCGACATCCTCTCAGTTAGTACAAATCTTGAAATGTTGCTTTAATTCGAGGCTGTCAACTTTTATTGACAGCTTTTATTAAGAGCTTTGTGTCTTGTGGACCGAACTTATCAAGTGAATTTTAATCCTTCTTCATTTTGATTATTTACATCTTGATCGTTTTCTTATAATTTATTGTGCTTTATATTGATTTTATATGATATGAAAGCAATTAAACCGCAATTTTATACTTACACACATATGTATATAAATTACATACGTACATCCAACTTATTCGGTTGGATTTATATTATGGTATATTAATTAATATGCATATACATATCATGAATTGAAATGTTTAATATTTGATTTTTTCACAACAGAAATTTAGAAAATTTTATAAAAATTTATTTTATTAAAAAAAAAAAATTTTATTTATAATGTAGTGTATCATGAAAGTCATGCAAATGCACCAGAGAAATGTGTAGTGCACTCGCAGCATGATCGCACACACACTCACTCCACATGCTGAAACCTTTCCTCTATCCCAAAGCAATGCACTTAAAATAGGTCATGTGCAATTCGAACCTCAAAGGTCTGCCGTAGGCAAGAATTGCACATTCATAATTTATTGCTTGCACATGTAATTTTGATGACACATGGGATATTGGAAATATGGAATGGAAATCAAACACTAATTATAGCAAAATTGAATGGTAGAAATAAGTATATAAGAGCGTAGTTGTAAGAATAAAAATCAGTTTTAAAACACAACCCAAAATTGTTTGAACTCGAAGGAGCTGACTCAAGTCGCTTCGCTAAAACATTTGGCTGCCTTACCCTACGTCTCCACGGGCAATTTTTGATGGTATGCCATTGGCAATTTCAAGCAAATTGCCAATGGAGACTCCAAATTGCTTCAAGTTGGCAATTTATGTTATGAAATATGTTATGCCATAAATTGCCAACGTGCTGTGTTGCAATTAGTTGTCATTTGGTTTGTTTGACAGCCTTTTTTCATTTTTTCGTGACGCTCACAGTGGAAGCATCGTCGGAATTTTTCGTTTTACCGCATCTATTAAATTAATAAAAACGCTAAAATGAATGGAGACTGTGCATTTGCATTCTTTGTAATAAAGGATTAACCCAGAGTTTCGGTTTCCTTCTTTTTTCTCTTCATCGTATAAATAAAAAAAATTTCAAGCGTGGGTACAGCGAACTAGATTGCTTGACGGCATTTTCAAAAGGACAATGGCATAACATCGCAATGCCCACCATTCAAATATTACCAACCTTTGCAATCGAATTTGACAGATGTTATGCCATCAAAAATTGCCCGTGGAGACGTAGGGTTAAGGCGCCGACACACAAGTGCGCAAGCTCTCGCGCAATCAAAGAATCAAATGAGCCCATCATCTTCGTAGGGAAACATACTGTTAGGCAAACATACTAAATCACTGACTAAAGATATTACATGGCGATCCTGCCAGACTAATGTTATTACAATAAACATTTTAAATATATACAATTTTGGAATTTTTAATATGTAAATTATATTTCATATACAAAAATGCTTCTTCCTCATATTCATACCAAAAAATTTTCTTTCTATTGATTATATCGACCACTCACACCAAGCGAACAGAAAGCGAAAACAGCACCACACTTTACATCAGGAATTGAAAATTAAAATTATTAAATTTTTATGTAATGTGGACAAATCCTCTTTGTATTTGGCATTTCGGTCCCTTCGCAAGTCGCTACCTACTATACTATACTATATGTATATGTATAAATGTATGTAAGTGCCTTCTCAGAATTAATGCGAGGGGATTCACTTTTCTTCAGATCTGATATTTTGAAGCACCAATGAAAAGGAATAACATTTCTTGTGGTGTGTGTATGAAGCATTAGGCAGCGCTTTCCAAGCTTGAAGCTTAGCTAGAAGTGCGAAACCTGGCAAATATGTAAGCTTTCTTTAAGCGGGCTGCAATTTTGTGAGTTGGAGATCTCTGGTTAAGACCCAATGTATACACCTACCAATTTGTGTTCATATATCATCACTAGAAGCATAGATTGTTTTTAGGTGGGGACCCTAAAGTTCATTATATGGGAGGGAGACGTATCCTTTATCTGATAGACCCCAAATCTTCTATGTGGCTTAGTGGAGTCTATATACGTACTAAAACAATTTCGTCCAAAAATATTGTATAGGTTGTAGGTTATAATAATATGTCAATAGTGGGCATGGCTCAAAAAGAACATGCTAATTTTTTGTGTGGTTTTTAATGTTCGTTCCCGAAACCTTCCTGTGAAATTTCGTTGGTGAATCTTCTATAGGAACCTAGTAATGACTTTTGTTTAATTGTGGGCGTGGCAGTAGTAATAATCTGCCCATATTTGGAATGAATGCTAGTACAGACCCAATGTATACATCTACAAATTTGTATTCATATATAATCAAAATACCGTTAATACTCTTTCGCCTACTAGCGGCTGCCTGTAGTTGATATCTCTTCTCATACTTCTTGTGTTAATTCGCCGCAAACACAACACTTTTTTGGTTTCATCAAATCGTTGCCCTCGTCTTTGCTCCTCTTGCAATATTTTGACCTTTAATATTTTCACTTTCGGCAATGTGTCTCTACTTTCGATTACAATTACGACACTTTGTAGCTCATTTAGCAGAATACATAATAACAATATACTTAGCAAGTCTTCTTGTACAATTATGTCTATCTCACTAAGGCTATCGGCGATAGAACATAACTCGTTAAACTGAAGTGCAAACTTCTCACCAGCGTTGAATTTGAATTTTAGGAGTTTCTTAAATAAATGGACCTTCCTAGCTAGTCCGTTGGCATTATAGATACCGCTTTTTCGCATTTCTTTAAATACATAGCTAAAAAACGACTTTTTTGTGGCTAACTTGTTTATATAATAGGGTTAATTAGAAATTATATTTTCCATGTTCAATCACACACATGAAATTTAATAAGAAAATTTTAACTATTCGTCTGCAACCAAGCTCACAAAAGTATACATACGACTTTACAGTTAAGTTTTACACTTATGTTTCCGAGAAAAAGTTTGTACGTTTTCTTGATTAAAATTCCCTGTTCAATATTCTGTGATATTGTAAAGTTATTATTGCTAATATAAACAACTTTAAAGACAAAATGCCAAAAACTTCGGAAATCTCGGTTGAAGTGCGGAAATTATTAGTTGATTTACAGGCGAAGGGAGAAACTCTCGGAAAAATCGTGGAAACTGTCAAATTGTCGAAAGCTACGGTGCAAACTATAGTGAACAATTTTAAAATCACTGGTAGTTCTGAAAATAAACCACGATCAGGACGACCTAGAAAGATGGATGAAAGGATGCGCAGGCAGATTGTTAGAAAAATCAATGGGGATCCAAAACAAATGGCCGTAACACTTGCAAACGACGTGGATAATGAATATGGAATATCCGTAAATGCTGAAACTGTTCGTCGCTGCCTCATAGAAAACAATATTCTTACGAGATTGCCCTATTGACAATTTATTCTGTTACAATGTTGCCCTCCTGATAATTTACTCTAACTCTCTGTACTCGGATTCGTACCACTGGATTGTGTAGTAATCAAACAATTGCTGGTTAAATTAAAATAACTAACTTTATTTAATTATTGCTATTTACACACTTAAAGTTACTTTATTACAATTTGCACTTTATTTAATAATTAATTACTTTACAAAATCACAATTACAAATACTGCTGCTTCAATTAAAATGCACGATGTACACACTGTTACGATCTCTGCTCAACTGTTCTCGACTTTGAATTGCTTTTGATTATATGCTTTTAGAATGGTTCAAGTAGAAAATTCTAGACTGTTCCCTACACTATTAAATAAGGTTCTGGATCGTTCTAGAATTTTACCATCGACAGGGTATTCTTGTGTAACCTTTTCGAGAACGTACTAGCACATCTACCATCGACAAGGTGTTCTTGAGTAAACTTTTATTCGAATAGATTGTGCCTTGGCTTATATACACAGTGCACTCATTCTCAAATTCTAGATGGGATCCTAAAAGTATACAATCACGTTTCACTTTATGGTTCAATATTATTAGAAGCACTGGTTTTGACATTTAAAATGCTTTGACATACACATTTGTAAATCAATTTTAAACAGGAACAGGAAAAATTGAAAATTGCAAATTCTGAGCAAACGTTGGTAATTTAATTATAAATGTGTACATATTAATTAATACACGATAATATACTTTATATTTTATATAATTACAGCTTTTTATATAATTACACCGGTTAGTTCTAGGTTTACTCTCTTTCTGGTGCACAATAGACAACAAAAATGTCTTGGCAGCATTTCTGTTTGAGGCGCTATATCATGCTTGCGTTAACTAAGCTGTCAATATGTACGAGGTGTGTTCAAAAAGTATCGCGAATTTTGAATGTTCGCGGGCTACGGATGTTCTATTTTCGATCTTTTTGTGGCGTTATGTTGGTACTCATGACATGACAATCTCGGCCATTTTGAATGTTCAGTCAGTTTTTGACAGCTATTGTGCGAGGACGTGTCTTCGATTTTTGTCCATCCCGAAAAAAGGATCAAAGAATTTGTATCAAATTTTGTGTGAAAAACAACATAAAGTGCGCGGAAGTATTCCGAATGTTGACTGTTGGGTCTATGGTTATGACGTAGAAACCAAAGCTCAATCATCTCAATGGAAACTGCCGCATGAGCCAAGACCGAAAAAAGCACACCAAGTTCGGTCGAATTTGAAGGTTTTGCTGACAGTTTTCTTTGATTGCAGGGGCGTGGTGCATTATGAATTCCTGCCGCAGGGTAGAAAGGCAAAAAGGAATATTATCTTCAAGTAATGCGCAATTTGCGAGAAGCAATCTAAATTTATTCAGTAAGCCAAAAAGTTTGCAAGCCGTTTATGGGGCTAATGGTGGATACACTAAGTATTAAATTATTGAATGGATTGATGAAGAATCAAAGTGTGTGTGTGTGTGTGTAAATGAAGATAAGTGCGTGCATGTAACATTTAGATTATGTAAAACGAGTAAAGAAGTCTGAAGTCGGGCTAGATCGACTTCTGTAGAGCACCTTCAATTGATTATATTAGATGGAGCCGTGGCATTTATCTGATCGACCCCATTTGTTGTGTATGGCTTTGTAAAATCAATATATGTACTAATTTAAAATATCGTCCCAAAATAGTTTATTGGTCGTAAGTTATAATAATATGTCAATAGTGGGCGTGGCTGCAAAAATAACACGCCCATTTTATGTATTATATTTAATGCTGGTACCCGCAACCTTCTCGTGAATTTTCGTTGATAAATCTTCAATAGGAACATGGTAATGATTTTTTGTTACTTGTGGACTTGGCAGTAATATTATGATCCCCCTTATTTTGCACAGTTCCTTATATCAAAAGTTGGCAAGTCCTGTTTCTGATCCACCTCATTTCTTCCAGATATCTTTATGATATCCACATGTTGCTTCCCGTAAAATTTCGTCCATAAATCTCTTAATAGATCTTTTGCAAAGTTTCATTAAGATAGCTCTAAAGGTGCAGAAAAAAAGTGGACCCCCGACGGACAGATGGACCTACAAAATTAAAATTGCTTGTAAAGTGATTCTAATCATATACGAGGTGTGATAAAAAATAACCGTTATTTTCAAATTTCGTGAGTTACGTATGTTCGATGTTCGCATTTTTTTTCTGTTATGTTGGTACACATGTCTGTTATATATGTTGGCAATACCAACCATTTTGGATTGTCAGTTTGTTTTTGACAGATAAAAAGGTTGGTCGTGTTTTGGTGTGCTCTTCGATTTTGTACTATTCGAAAAAATGGATCAAAGAAACTGTATTCAGTTTTGTGTAAAAAATGAAATTAAATGCGCAAGGACATTTGAAATGTTGACTGTGGCCTTTGGCGAGTCTACTATGAGCAGAACACAAGTTCCATTGTGGTATAACCGGTTTAAGGAAGGCCGAGAAGATGTCAATGACGATGCTCGTCCTGGTCGCCCGAGCACGTCAACAACCGATGAAAACATTGACGCAGTGAAGAAAATGATTTTGGATAATCGTCGAATCACTATCAAAGAGGTTGCTGATGATGTTGGCATATCGTTCGGCTCATGCCAAACAATTTTTACGGGTGTTTTAGGCATGAAACGTGCGGCAGCGAAGATTGTTCCAAAATTGCTAAATTTTGAGCAAAAACAACGTCGCATGGACATCGCTCAGGAGCTGTTTTTGGCCAAAAACAAAACCGTTATCATGCCTCAACCACCGTATTCACCGGACTTGGCCCCCGCTGACTTTTTCCTCTTTCCAAAACTGAAGACACCGATGAAAGGAAAGCGGTTTGCTACGATTGAGGAGATAAAAGAAAAATCGAAACAGGAGCTGTTGGCGATACCAAAAAAAGCGTTTCAGAAGTGTTTCGAGGCTTCGAAAAAACGCTGGCATAAGTGTATTATATCTAAGGGGAATTACTTTGAAGGGGACAAGATAGTTGTTGATGAATAAATAAATACTTTATTTTTTGATCACACCTCTATATATATATATATATATATATATATATATATATATATATATATATATATATATATATATATATATATATATATATATATATATATATATATATATATATATATATATATATATATATATATATATATATATATATATATATATATATATATATATATATATATATATATATATATATATATATATATATATATATATATATATATATATATATATATATATATATATGTATATATATATATATATATATATATATATATATATATATATATATATATATATATATATAGGGTGGTTTAAAAAAATCGATGTCGGAAATGTTTCATTTTGTTAGATTTTTAAATTGCCAAAGTTTGAGCACAATTGGAAGATGCTAACCCGTGCCACTGGGGCCTCAAAGTTTTGAAAATCTCGATTTTTTGGCAGTTTGGCGATTTCGGCGACCCATATCTCGGGACCGGCTAAAGCTATTTGCCCGTGTCATACATCAAATTAAAGGCCATACTGTTTTAAACATTTTATATTCTACACAATAAATACGCAACTAGTACTGAAACCGAAAAAATAGAGCCAATGTCCCTAAAAACGTGACTAGGTACCCCTGAGAGCGAAGATGCGTTATTTGGATTACTATTGCTTATTATGGAGAAATACTTGTACTTTGGAATCCCATTTCATTTAAATATCTTTGCTATTGTATACCGTTAATTTTAGACCCACAACAATGTTTTTTTTTATGTCAGGTATGTATCTATTTTTTCCTCATACTGTATCACTGGCGACCCCAAGCAGGGTAAACCAAACTAGTTTAAAAATATATTGGGTTACCCTACTACCTATTGTTATATTTTAAGTAGAAGTCCAGGAGTTCAGAGTCTGTTATTAAAAAAAGAAAAGGATAGCTAGGTGGTTCTTGCTTTTATGATTTTGTTTCTTGGTCAGTTGAAAAGTGTTCGCTGAACAGTGAAAGTCGTATTTTGTTCTACGTTCGTGTGATCGAGTTTAAAAAAACCCACTAAATATTAGCTACAAAAGACATTTTTTTTAAATAAGGTCTGTACCTACTAACACGTACTCTTTGTTTTAGTTAGTGTCATTCTGTGTCATTTATTATTTCTTCTAGTGAACATTTTTATTTCTCTTAAAAGTGATGGCTTCTACATCTGGCGTGAGAAGTAGAGGTAGAGACAAAATTTTTCTGATTGACTATCCAGCTCATCAGATAACTGGATGTAAGCTGCCCTCCAATCGACAAGTTCTAGCTACTATGTTCTACAATTTGCTTACTGTGAATTTAAATGTGAGAGACTCTGCCACAACTACTGTTGACGAGGTTTTCGTTTTTTGGACAAAAGCTCGAATTCCTACAAAACAAAAGAAAAATGTCATAGTAAAGCTGGAAAAACTGTACGATGATTGGAGAAAAATGCAGTACAAGGATAGAAAAACGGAAAGTGCAAGAAATGCTGTAAAAGAGTTTACCCTAAAGTTGGATGATCTCTTTGATATTGCCCACCAAGATGCCCTGACGATGATGACTTCAGAAGAAGACAAGGAGTTTCTGTTGAAACAAAGACAGAAAGGAAGACCCGGCTCCATGCTCGGAGTTGACCTGAAGTTGGCTCAAGCTGAAGAAAGACTACTACAGAAACAACGGAAGGTCCTGGACAAACAACTTGAAGCGGGAAATTTGGATAAGCATTTCAAAAAAATATATATATATATTTTCCTTGTAGCGAAACTTTATAAGATCTAGATCACTAGCTGAAATTTCCATCAATATTAACTTTATACTTATTGTCTCATCTCATTGTTCACAGAGACGGTGGAGCTCACGGACGACGAGACAACAGAAGAGTCAGAAGGATGTGAAACGCCGTATGAAGACCTCGAGATGAACGTAGAATCTGAAGGACCATCTGCCCCCCAGAGAATCAAGCGTGGCTTCAAAGAGGCCGTAACCATGAAATTGTCATTGTTGCTGGGCCGCTAAGGTGTCCGATAGGAACGCTACTCGTATCATTTTGGATACAGTAGAAGCTTTCGGAGAGGATCCCAAAGAATATAAGATCTCCAGAAGTGTCATCCGTGAACAGCGGAGAATAACCCGTGAAAAATACCCGGAACAAATTCAAGACAGACTTAAGATACCCCAAAACGAGGCTGTTTGCGTGCACTGGGATGGAAAACTACTACCAGGTGTCCTCAAAACAGAGCAGAAAGAACGGGTTGCTGTTCTGGTATCACATGGGACTAAAGAACAACTCCTGGGCGTTCCTGAAACTGACAGTAACTCAGGGGAGGAACAAGCCCTAGCAGTGTACGAATGTCTAGAGGAATGGGGTCTCGCCAGCTCGGTCGTGGCTATGTGCTTCGATAGAACAGCATCAAATACTGGTAGACTCAATGGAGCGTGCAATCTCCTGGAGCAGATGTTAGGTCGAGAGCTCCTGTACCTAGCGTGCCGACACCACGTTTTAGAAGTCTTGTTGAGAGGGGTTTTTGACTGCAAGTTTGGAAGCACATCGGGACCTCAACCAGACCTATTCAAGAGATTTCAAAAAGAATGGTCGGCGATTGATAAATCCAAGTTCGATGTAGGCGAGAATGTTTTGAAACTACTGCCCAAAGAAGAAGTAGAGATTATCAAAGAAGAACTGCAAAGAAAACTAATGGAATGCCAGGCAAGAGAGGACTACACAGAGCTGTTACAGCTGGCATTGATATATCTTGGCCATCTTGACGGAAAAGATTTGCGTTTCAGGTCTCCAGGTCCAGTACACCATGCCCGGTGGATGGCAAAAGCTATTTACTGTCTGAAAATACAACTCTTCCGTGACCAGTTGAAGCTGACTTCCCAAGAACAAGAGGCCATAGAAGCACTTTGTGTTTTCATCGTTCGAGTGTACTGTAAAGCCTGGTTTAACGCCCCCAGAGCGTGTTTAGCACCAAAACAAGACCTAGACCTCATTGAAAATCTATTGAAATACGAAAGCATTGACAAAAAAATATCAGAAAAAGGAATTAACAAAATGATAAATCACCTGTGGTATCTTAGTCCTGAACTTGTTGCCCTGGCATTGACAACTCCCGAAATTCCTAGAAAAAGGTCTCCCAGCCCTAATTACAAGTGAGACTTACCTGTTGTTCAAGAGATTAAACATTAACACCGAATTTCTGACAAAAGATCCTGCAACTTGGCCGCAGAACATCAACTACCAGGAGGGGCAAAGGATGGTAAACAACTTGAAAGTTGTGAACGACATGGCAGAGCGAGGAGTCAAGCTCATCACAGATTACAACCAATTACTTACAAAGGATGAGCAACAAAAACAATACGTTCTCCAAGTAGTCAGCAGATGCCGTCAGCTGTATCCAGAGAGCTCCAAAACCACATTATGTCAGTCCCTTGAATAAATTTAAATAAGAATAAAATGAAAAACACATTTATTATACTTGATTTTTTAAATACATAGTTCTTTTCATTCCAAAAATTGATAATATAGGAAGGAAAATGGGTTTTTTCACAATAGGTTCCATCTTCGCTCTAAGGGGTACCTAGTCACGTTTTTAGGGACATTGGCTCTATTTTTTCGGTTTCAGTACTAGTTGCGTATTTATTGTGTAGAATATAAAATGTTAAAAACAGTATGTTATAAAACCGTTCTAGAGATATGGGTCGGCAAAGCCGCCAAACTGCCAAAAAATCGAGATTTTCAAAACTTTGAGGCCCCAGTGGCACGTGTTAACATCTTTCAATCGTGCTCAAACTTTGGCCATCCTAAAATCTGACAGAAAGAAACATTTTAGGGGGAGCCCCCAAAAAAGTTTGGACATTTTTTTTTTACCCTATGAGATAAAACCACCCTAATATATATATTTGGCCGCTAGCGTGCTCAACGTAGCGTTGCCAATAAAAAACAGTAATATTTGTTATATCGTATAAGTTAAAATCCATTGTTGACGATGTAATTTAATCCTCTTGAATTCCTCAAACAAGCGCTACACGCGCAGCTAATGCAGACGCTAGCTTGAACTTTTAGTCGCTAGCTTAATTTGTTCTTTCGCTTTACCCTTAAAATTCCGTTGCCATACATTTTGCTTATTCAGCAGAGTGTGGCATTGTGGAGTTGCTAGACTTCTTTAAATAATATTATAAAGTCAGTTTCGATTTGTTACTCGACTGACATAGTCAGTACTACTTCTATGTTTACTCAATAAATTGAAATTAACATAATAAAATGAGTTTTATTTGGATTAAAAACGATTAAAAGTAATTTATATACAATATATGATAAAATACGTTCCGGCAAATTTATTTGTTATATCGTATATATAATATATGATAGAATACGTTTCTGCAAATTTCTAGAGATTGTGTTAAGCCCAGTAATTAATATAACTTTTAATTGCACAAAACGCTCTATAACACGTCATCACAGCTTCAGCACAGAAAAAGAAAGTGGGTTGAATGAAAGGCCGGAAACACGAAGTGTGTTGTTCAGCAGCCAACACAGGCTAGTTCCGCTTGCCCATAAACACGCTGTGCGACAGCGTGTTAATAGATGGCGCGCGGAACTAGGGCCTGCTTGCGTTGGCGTACCTGCCAACTGGGTGGGGGTACTCCTGCCACAGTGAAAGGCGCAGGAGGCGCGGAGAATGATACCCGTTTCGTCGCTCGACTCCCCGGCTGGGGTGAGGGTTGGTCCTCTGAGCGGGGCGTTGGTTGACTCCTCAGATGACTCCTTGGATGGAACGCTGGCGGGTCATTTGTCGCTGACGATGACGACGATTGCGGCGATGGCGATCGGGTTGGCAATGGTGATCGGGGTGCCTGCAGCGATGGCGACGATGTTGAGTCACTCACCTCGAGGTAGGCCGGCTTCAAGCAGTCAGTAGAGATGGCTTTCTCGACGCCATTCAAGTCGATGATGAAACTCTTGTCGTTGACCCGGCGGATTACCTTATGGGGGCCCGTATATGGCGACTCGGGTGGCCTCCGGATTTTACTGGCCTGATCGCTTTTACCAGCTTGCGCAATTGCTCGACGAAAACCGGTTGGATGGTAGGGTCGTTCTGTAGTCCGAAGAATTCCCCCGGCAGGCGGAGTTGGGTGCCGAAGAGCATCTCGGCTGGAGTTGCTTCGAGGTCCTGTTTGTACGCCGTCCGCATCACCAATAGCACAGTTGGCAAGGCGTCCGGCCATGGTGTGTCTGGACTGCACATCAAGGCCGCTTTTAGTGTGCGGTGTAGTCTCTCCACCATGCCGTTTGACTGTGGGTGGTAAGGCGTTGTGTGAACATGGTTAGCACCCGTCATTTTCGCGAGAGCCGTGAATAGCTCCCCCTCGAATTGACCCCCCTGGTCGGAGGTGATGGTGAGTGGCGTGCCGAAAGTGCAGACCCAACTGTGGAAAAACGCTCGTGCGACGGTCACAGCTCGAATGTCCGGGAGTGGGACAGCCACCGGCCATCGGGAAAAGCGGTCGATGATGGTCAGGCAGTGCGACAGTCCTCTCACCAGCGGTAGCTTGATCAGGTCAACATGAACGTGGTAGAACCGAAGCTTTGCAACTCGGCGCGATTGTGGCGATGGACCTTCGCGCGTTGACATGGTTGGCATTCACGGGCCCAGCGGAGCGCGTCTTTGCGCATGCTGGGCCAGAAGTATTTCGCCACCAGACGTTTCGCCGTTGCTCGACCACTCGGGTGGGATGATCCGTGTACGATGCCAAATGCCGCTCGACGCAGGTTGGGTGGCAAATAGGGCCGTGTCGCCCCATCGGTAACCAGACAGTAGATCTCGCTGTTGTTGAAAGCGAGACGATCCAGTTGGACACGCGGATTCTCCAGCAGGTGAGGCAGCTCTACGTCAGAGGCTTGCTCCAGGCTGATAGTGGCTTCGTCGAGGATGGAAGGCATCGAGACCGTACAGGTTCGCGAAAGTGCGTCTGCCACAACGTTTTCTCCCCCGTTTAGTCCATGTGCCGGCTCTGCCTCGGCGTTGCCTTGTCCGAGCGTTGGTGTGCGGCGAAGGCGAGCGGCTTGTGGTCCGTGTGGATTGTGGAGACGTGTGCCTCCAGGATCCTCCTGAAGTGTCTGACTGCGGCAATCACCGCGAGCAACTCCCTGTCGTAGGCGCTGTAGCGAGTTTCTGGGGGATTGAACTTCCTAGAGAAGAACCCCAGAGGCTTCCAGGTCCCATTGGGTTGCTCTTGGTTGAGTGCCGCTCCGATGGCGGTGCTCGATGCGTCGGTGTAGAGAGCGATTGGCGCGGTAGGCAAGAGGAAAGCTGAATCTGTGGCCGCTGCGATACTCGCCTTGCACTGCTGAAATGCCTGCTCCGTTTGCGTCGTCCAGCTAATCGCCGCCTTCTTCTTCGTGAGGTTCCTCAGATATATATATATATATATATATATATATATATATATATATATATATATATATATATATACATATATATATATATATATATATATATATATATATATATATATATACGAGTATATATTTATATATATATATATATATATATATATATATATATATATATATATATATATATATATATATATATATATATATATATATATATATATATATATATATATAGATATATATATGTATATATGCAATAAGTAAATAAATGCTTGAACTATACGGACGTGTTCTATACTAAGTCCTGTGTTGTGAAAATTCTAATCTCTATTTCTGCTTTGGGGGCCGTTCAAGTATTACGTAAGCAGATTGGATATTTCTAAATGTTCATTAATTGTAACACCACGTTCATCCAAATGAGACCCAAAATGGTCATGAGGCAATATCAAACCAGCCAGTTCCCGACTAAGAGGAGCCATTCTGCGCTCTACTCTGTTATACGCACTTCTGCCAGGAGCATTGGTAGCTAAAAACAATGCATCGAGATCATGTCGCTTAAAGTGTTTAATAGCAAACCCTATAACTTTTTTATAACGCGGATTTTCATCTGGCGCTCCATCAACCGTCATGATTACTACTGGTTTTACCAACCCATGGTCAGTTTTAGCTACTGCTTGAAACTCTTCAAGTTCGAGAAGCGTCTCGAAATCATGAGCATGAGTATTAGCAGTAGATGAACTATGCTTTCCACTTCGAATAGCGATGTATGTTGGTCCAGAATATCCAACGGCTTGCGGTTGTCCTAGCATAATTGAAGTGATTTTGATACCAGCATAAACTGATGGTATTAATTTATGCCGCTCAGCGATTACCCAGTCGTGATCAGGCAATTTGATTCTATATTCCATGTGCATTAGAAGAGGTGCTTGCTTATTTGCCGCAGTTACACCAATAGGGACCCGAGCTTTATCATCTTGAGATATAAAAAATACTTGATCTGGTCCAAGTATGGATGCTATGTTCTCCAAATAATGGATTGATGTTTCAGCGAAATTGCTATCTAAGTGGCTTTTGTGGTGATCAGTCTGAGCCCGAGTGAGCTTTACAGGGACTGTCGATACATGTCTTTGTCCCTCTGCAGAATTAGATTTTCTGGGAATCAAACGAAGATATGTCCCACTTCGACTGATGTCAAATCCTATTTTACGTAATTCTTGTGTGAGTTCGTCAAGAGTTTTTACACTGCGAATAGATTCTGTTCGTCTTCTATCATCTGCTGCACTCCCAAATAAAGCAATATCCGCAATTGTTTTCAATAATAATGGTTGATCATTTTCTAGGCTAGGCCGTCCCACTGAATCCCTCAGGGATAGTTTTTTATTTACTTCTGGATTTTCATGAGAAATATCTTCTAACTTTCTTTTCATACCATCTCTGTGTTTCTTCTGGGCAACTGCGTTTTGAATCTTCCTGTTTAAAGACAGTTTCGCTGTTTTTAATTCTTCGCGCAACTTAATGATTTGTTTATCAACTTCAACACGGCTTGGCATACTATCTCTAGCAGAATACAAAGCATTCAGATTTTTTTCGAGTAGAGCAATCTTATTTTTCATAGCTTCCTGCGAAGGTTTTGCTCTCGGCTGTTTATCTGTATTTTCTATGTTTTCACATTGCTGTTGTGATTCCACTCCGGGGTTTATGTCGTCTTCTTTTTGTTCTTTAGAATTTGAAGCTGGCTGTATATTTTGTGATTTTTCTGCAGGCTTACAGGTATTTGTTGCCTAAAAATTGAAACATTCTATAGGTACTGCTGATGTTTGTCTTATTAATACAAACACACTATAGTGGGTACATTTAATATGTGTAATTTACTTTAACTTCGTCACTCACCTTGGAAAAAAAACGTAGTAGATTGGATTTATTCTTAGTCGCTGCTTGCAAGTCTTCTTCAATTCTCTTAGAGACAATAATATCAGGTCCTTGTCGGATTTTGCTTGTAACTTATAATTACGCCACAATTCGTTAACTAACTTCAGTACTTTTTGTAGTTTTATATTTGTATGAGATTTTTTTAAACTTTCAAACAATTGTTGGTATAACTTGGATTTGTCTATTTGAAACGACATCTTAAACAATTCAACTTTGGCGAAAGTGGATCAACGATAACACAAACATTTACTTTCTTTGCTTTGCTTACAACACGTCAAATCGTCAATCGTACCGAAACGAAACTGATTGAAGAAATTTAGACAAGTGAGTAGCGCGCGGTAATTTCCCCCCACTCGGTTCTAAGCGAGTACCTAAATGTATTCATTATTTGTGGGAATCCCCGAATATGCGTTTTGTTTTCGAGCATAGACATTGTGTGGGTTGCCATATGTGTAAAAAAGTAAATAACTACTGCTGACGTAATCACAATCTGTGTAGGTTGCCATATGAGTAAAAAAGTAAAGACCTACTGCTGACGTAATCACCATCTCGACCCCCACCCCCCCATGTCATCAAAAATAAGCAAAGCAAAGACCCCCCGCCCCCCTATAGTGCTTACGTAATACTTGAACGGCCCCTTGTGCGAGAATAAGGCGATTCGTTTTACTACGACACTTTTGATTTCCAATTGCAACAAAAATGCCAAGTGTATGTGGTCAAAAGGTTTGAAAGTCTTACCAACTGATTTGGATTATTTACAAAAATCTGATACGTCAGTTTCGCTCTAAAGACTGCGACGGCGCATGTGGTACGCCCCATACATATTGAGGAAAAAAATAGAAGGAGTAATCGGAGGATCACCTATTTTGACAAAAATTACTTTTGGCTCGAGATTAAGAAAAATTCCACAAATGGGCATGGTCGGTCAATTTCCACGCCCACCTCCCATACAAACTCAACATAGAAAGTGCTACAAAATGGGTTTCAATATAGATATTGAATTTTGGTAATGTATATCTGAAGAGATATAGATACTGTGCTGTGAAAATGGGCGTGGTCGGTGAACTTTCACGCCAACTTCCCATATAAACTTATGTGTGGAAAGTACTTCAAAATGGGTTTCAAAATGGATTGAACTGAATTTTTGGCTATTTATATCTGAGAAGATACAGAAATTGTGTTTTGGAAATGGGCATGGTCTAACAATTATTTTGCCCATTGACATTATCATTGCTTAAAAACAATTTCGAAACATACCAAAGTTCGATCTTTGCAAAAAACCGCTCAATTGTTGCAAATGTCATCTAATACCTTTTATGGCCTATATTCGTAAACATATCAATAATTGTTATTGTTTTACAAAGATGTTTAATCAGGTGTTGCCATTATATTAAATAAAAAGCTTTTACAAATTACCAAATCCAAAAAATATGCCCCAATTTTTTTCAATTTTTTTCAATATTTTTCAATTTGTTTCCCTTTTTTTGTCATTTAAATCGAAATAACTCAAAAAAGGGCAAATTCGGGCAAAAATTTCCATTTTATATCGAAAGAAGACATCTCGACCTTTCATTTCTATATAGTTAGAACACGGAGGTAGACGGAGGTAACGAAGTTTTTGTCCATCAAAGGGGAAAAGTTGGTATTTAGGTAGCTTCCTCTTTGATCGCTTATATTTTCCACAGTACTTGATGGATTGATCTCATACTTTTTTCATTTTGTCGAAAAAGTGCTATATTTTTATATAAAAGTAACAAAAGAAGCAATCAAAACAAAATTATTAGGAAAAAACTTTGCTCTAATTAACAAATATTTCATTTTAGGTGAAAAAACATTTTCTGACTTTCGATACTTGTATTTAGTATAAAAATGACCATTCTGGAAAGAACTGTAATGAATTGTTCTTCTTTAAACAATGCTAAATTCAGCTAAATCCGTCAAACATATGAATAGGGTACTTGAAAAAATGTATTTTTTCCACCAAAATACCACTGTGCGGCGTTCCGAAACTCTATTTGTCCGTCCCCTCCATCTACTGCCCCAGTCGAAAAAGCAGAAAAAAATGATAATTTGTGCTCTTGAAGTCTCAATTATCGCAACAAGTGCAAAGTTAAGGAGGTAGTGCCGTTGTGCAAAAACAATACCAGCAACCTAAATCGGTTTTGTCACAGCAACAGAAGTGTATTAAGCCAGAAATAACTTTGCAAAGTTTATTTAACGAGATTGTCGTATTGAGATCGGAAAATGCGCGTGTGTTCTATCTCATTAACACATTAAATGCTAATAAGAAAATTTTAGTTCAGAAAATCGATATTATACAATCACACCTTCATTCCTTGCAGAGCAAACTATGCGAAAATGACATTGATTCTGCAATCACTTGTATACTTAACGATGTCAAAGCTTTACAAGCAAATTTTTGTGATAATTTTTGATAAAAATTGCAAAACAGAAAGTTATAATCAGGTCAAGCACTCGCAGAACAATAGTAGTAATGAATGTGCTGTTGTTGTTTTTCCTTTATTGACCTATAACATTCTCTCCGCTATTAACGCGGGTGCATCGACCGCACCGGGAGGATGGTTCACTAAATTCCCTGAAGAGAGTCAATTTTAAATTGGGTGTGGCTGAAGGCCTCTATGAAAAGCTGTGGGTTCCGGATCTGTGGCCTGCTAATGTTAATGTGCGTCCATTTCAGTTTTTCCAAAAGTCGAGGAGCAACAGATGCTTTGTTAATTGCTTAAAAATTACAATCAATGAGAGTTAAAAATTGTCGTGCTTATCCTCAATGCTTACATGCAATGACACTTACGATGCTTGAACTAACATACCAACCCCGCGAGGGCATTTTCTATGGAGAGATGACGGGGGTAACGATCCCGCGGACCCTAGTTAAGGCGACGAACCTGGCAATGAAACTGGCACCGTTATTGACTACATTATATGAAACCGACGAAACCTGGGCTGACGGTTGTGGCATTCTGTTACCTTAGTATACCAGAGTGACATCTTGTAGAAATGGCTTCCAGGCTAATGTTACAATCGCCTCCGTCCTGTTAAACCCGTGGCGGGTCTTCGAGTACGTTCAAAGCTACGTCGCCATTAAGTTGGCGGTACAGGCTCAGTTGAGCTAAGCCTGACTAATGCCATGGTCCTGGCTCTGAACACAAAATCCCATAAGCCCTTGTGTCAACCCTTGTGCGGCCTCCCTGCAATGTAAAGATAACCGCAAGGATCGTTAAAGCAACTGTACATTCGAGCGGAGACAGCGGCTCGAAGCGGGGACCCTTTAGACATGAATTCAAACACAGAAAAACAAACAAACAAAAAACAACAAACACCACAACAACAGAAAGAAACACCAGCAGAGGATAGTGCTGCAAATCCATTCATAAGGAGCAACAGAATTCAGCGCTCACCACAGGAAATCGTCGGCGAAAAAGACAGGCCTACTGAAGAGGCAGACGTTTTCCTCACACCATCGATGACAGGGGGTAGCAGGATGCTAGCAAAACGATATGGTGGTATTGAGCAAAACGCGCAAAACAAAAGTAGTTCCCTAAAGCAGTAGTTCATAGCGAAGATGAAAACAGGAGAGCTTGAGACACTCACGAAATGCCGCGTTACTCTAAAAAAAATGAAACTCGCGATTATCAAGGAGAAAAACAAACATACCGATGTAAAAAACGGAGTCTCGGAGCTAGATGAACTCTTCGACATCATCGAAAGCCTTCGCCGAATGTGGGTCATGGCAGAAAAATACACCAAAAGTACTATGGCGGCGATGTCAGCAGAAGTCCAAACCAACCCCGGTGACATGTCGACACCAAAAATAGCCCCATCGAAACGTCTGGCATCTAGCCCAGCAGAGCAAACAGCCGGAAAAAGGGTGCGAGGGGCCGAAGATGCAGGCTGGAAAACGGTAATTGGGAAAAAGAAGAAGCAACAAAATACGACAATAGCACAGAGCAAGCCGCAAAATGTAGCAGACGAAATACTGCAAAAGCCTAGAAGAGAGAATAGACCCAGAGAACGACCCGAGGCAGTACTGACCAAACCAGTGGAAGGCCGTAGCTACGCGGAAGTACTAAAAAATCTCCAGCAGTATGTTATGTCGGACGAGAACAAGGTGGAAGTACGGGCGATCCGAAAAACCAAAACAGGTGCATTACTCCTCGAAATGGATAAAGGAGTCCAAGCCGGAACTCCGAGAAGCACTGAAAGGCAAGCTGCAAAACATCGCCTCAGTAAGCGAGCTGAAGCCGAAGAGTACAATAGAGATCTGAGATCTCGACTCGCTCACGACGGCAGGTGAAGTCGAAGCTTCCGTCAAAATTTTTCTGAAGGAGAACGCTGAAGAAATCACCGTGAGAACCTCTAAACCAAATAGCCGTGAAAAAATACGAGCGTACGTGACGCTATCAGCAGAAAGCGCAAGTGAAATCCTCCAAAAGAGGTGCATAAAAGTTGGATGGATAAACTGTAGAATGAGACTCTGCACAGATATAAAGCACATGCTACCGATGTTTCGGCTTCGGACACTTGCAATGGGAATGCAAAGGACCCGACAGAAAAGGCCAAGATTTGTGCATACGATGCGGAAAACAGGGCCACAAACTTAAAGACTGCGAGAGCCCACCACATTGTTGTATGTGCCGGGAGAAGGGGTACACTCACACAGAACACGTCCCAGGCTCAGCAAAGTGTGCCTCCTATAAAGACCAGACAGGGAAGAAATGAAGATACTTCAATGCAACATGCACAGAAGCAAGACCGCAGATTCTCTCCTATCCCAGCTCATGCTGGAACACGAAGCGGCCGCATCCGGTTATTAGCGAACAAAATTCAGCTCCAAACATATGGATCGAAGACCTCTCCTCGACGGCAGTGATATGGCTGGCAAAAAATGGAGGGTTTCAAGTAACAAACGGCGGAATAGGAAACGGCTTCGTCTGGATAACGAGTCATAATCACTTTAATGAGCTGCTATTTAACACCAAGCGACACTATGGCCGAATTACAAGCTAAAATGGATAACATCGAAGACACGGCGCGACAAATAACTGGCAACCTGATTATAGCTGGAGACTTTAATTCTAAAGCCATGGAATGGGGCACACATGCCTGCTTGATACGACAGGGAAACTTATTGAAAGAATGCTGAAACCCCGCCTATCAGCCGCGATAAACGAAGCAGGAGGACTTTCCTATAGGCAATACGGTTTTAGACCGGGTAGGTCGACAATCGGAGCAGTGATGGATGTGGTGAGGAGCGTAGAAGTCGCACTGAGCATAAACCGTTTTTCCAGACCAGTGGTGCTCCTTGCTACGATTGACGTAAAAAACGCCTTTAACAGCGCAAAATGGACAAACATCATTGACGCCCTTGAGAAGCGCTTCAGGACACCCGCTTATCTGATTTTTTTTTTTTTAATTCAACATGGATTTATTTATTGCATCTTTTCAATCGAAACCAACAATAATTTTACAAAGCTTACAACTAATAAATAAATTGATGCTCCGCGCCAGTGCTTAGAGCAATTTTAGTTCAAGTACATATTATATAAATTATGTTATGTAGAAAAAAAAAATAAATATAAAAATATTAATATAAAGAAACTCTATTTTTTTTAAAAAGTGGCCTTTTAAGTCGAGATGTATTCATCCTATGAAGCAGATTCCTTGCTAGTTCGTTAGGATGACACTGAAGTTTGAATTGGTATTTTGTTTTTAAAACTGTTAGTTCTTCTTCAACGGGTGCTATATTAAGGTCGCGGTGAATATTTTCGTTTCTGACGAACCATGGAGCGCCGCTGATCGTTCTCAGAATTTTCGATTGAGCCCTTTGAATTATTTGCAAGTTTGATGCACTAGTAGTGCCCCATATCTGAATACCATAAGTCCAAATCGGTTTAATTACAGCCTTGTATATAAGTACTTTATACTCTAAACGCAGTTTTGATTTTCGGTGGGTAAGCCAATACAAGGAACTTGCCTTGAGTTTCATTTGCATTTTCTTGACTTCTATACGTTTTTTCCAGGTGAGCTGTCGGTCAAAATGCACTCCTAAGTATTTAACCTCTGTTGCTTGCGGGATTTCAATGCCATTTAAGGAGACTGCCGGACAAGAACTGGACTTAAGAGTAAATGTCACATGTACACTTTTTTGGTCATTTACTTTGATGCGCCAATCTGCTAGCCAACTTTCTATTGTTTTAAGGTGTTCCTCTAAATCCCGGGAGGCTATCCGTGGATTTAGGTGAGAGCTCAGGATAGCTGTGTCGTCAGCGAAAGTCGCGGTAACGAGGTTTTTATCCGTTGGCAGATCGGAAGTGTACAGAGTGTAAAGCATAGGTCCAAGCACACTACCTTGTGGTACTCCAGCCATAATTTCAAAGTCTGGCGTTACAAATTCTTTATATTTAACCCTAAATTTGCGATTTGTTAAATATGACTCCAGTATCTTATGCGAACTATTTGGCAGAAGTTTTTTAATTTTATATATGAGTCCCTCGCGCCAGACTTTGTCAAACGCTTGTGCAACGTCTAGGAATATTCCGGAGCAGTACATCCTCTGTTCAAATGCTCGCCTTATTTCAGAGGCAATACGGTGCACCTGCTCAATAGTTCCATGATGTTTGCGGAAACCAAATTGGTGGTGAGGAATGATTAAATCGAGCTTTGGTGCTAATTTTTCCAGCAATAAGCGTTCGAGCGTTTTAGAGAGCGTTGGCAGGAGACTTATGGGCCGATAAGAAGATACCTGAGTAGGGTCTTTTCCGGGTTTTGGAATCATTATTATTTCCGATGTTTTCCATGTTGTAGGGAAGTAGCCCAGACGGAGTATTGCGTTAAAAATGTGTGTGAGATGTATTAGAGCTATTTGCGGCAATTCACTTACCATTTTATTGGTAATTAGGTCACAACCAGGTGCTTTTTTTGGGTTTAGACTCGTTGTACAGAGGCGTATAACTTCCTTTGGTTTGAAATTAATTGGTACTGCTGACTTCGTAATTGAAAAGTTCTGTATGCTAGTGTTGTTGCAGGTCGGCGGGTTTGGTTGAAATACTGACCTCAGATGGGCTGCAAAGAAGTTGCCTTTTTCTTCTTCTGTTTTTGCCCAAGTTCCATCGCTTTGTCTTAGAGGCGATTCACTATCCTTTGGTGTGAGTAATTGGTGACTTTGAGAGGAGCCAAATCTTCAAGGTACTTATTAAGGTTTTCTTCCTTTTCCTCACGTAGAGTGTTTTTCAGCTGATTTTGTAATGACTTTAATTTTACTCTTAGTGCTGGAGATCTGTATTTTTGCCATTCACGCCTTAATCTCCTCTTTTCTCTAACGAGGCATTCCACATAGTGTGATGTAGTGTGTCTCGCGTTAGTTTTAGTTGAGTTTTGTGCGGGCGTGGCACTAATAGCAGCTGCTTTTATTATTGAACCAAGAGCCTGCGTCGCTGATTCAATGTCCTCTCCACTCTTAAGTTTTGTTTTAACGCACACGTGGGTACTAATATATTTGCGATATTTGAGCCAGTTTGTGTTCTTGGAGGTCAGTTTTATTGTTTTTTCAATGAACTCTGGTGTTTTTTTGAAATATATTATCACCGGTGAGAGATCGGATGATAAGTCGAAACAGGGCTCGGTTTCCAAGAAACACCTTTCAATATTTTTAGTAATGCCAAAGTCAATAAGATCGGGAATTTTTCTTTGATCAGTTGGCCAGTATGTAGGTTTTCCAGATGATACAAAGTCTAGACCATTCCGAGAGTCTATCAGTGCATTAAACAATTGCTTCCCTTTAGGGTTGATTAACCGTGAGCCCCAGTAGGTATGTTTAGAATTGAAGTCTCCGGCAGAGAGAAATTTGTTACCTAGCGATTTAAAGAAAGAAACAAAATCGGTTGTGGAAATAGGAAACCTAGGAGGACAATAGACTATATATATATATATATATATATATATATATATATATATATATATATATATATATATATATATATATATATTATCATATATATATATATTATATATATATATATATATATATATATATATATATATATATATATATATATATATATATATATATATATATATATATATATATATTATCAAAATGCTGGAGGAGTGAAAACAAAAACATCTCAGTTCCAGCTTGCTATGTCTCTCCATGAATATGATATCATAACGCTAACAGAATCTTGGACTCACGATGGCATTAACTACGCTGAACTGTTTGGTGATCATTATTATGTACATCGATATGATCGATGTCCAATATAATCTGGTTACGAGCGCGGGGGTGGCGTTTTAATATCGGTGAGAGCTAATATTTCCAGAAAACTGGTCCAGTTACAGTCACTGAATGATAAACGAAGTGTAAAAGTTTCTATTTCGAAAGACGCTGTAATATATATTGTAGTCCTATTGACTTGCATGCTTCTCATTTAAAAAATACAATTTATACAAGATTCCTTAGATTCAAAGAGCACTATATAATTTTAGGTGATTTTAGCTTAGACAATATATCGTGGGTTTTTGATGATAACAATCTATTACCTTTTAACATCAAAACAGATATTGAAGCGATGGCAATGAATTATTTTCTATCAAATTATTTCCATTAACTTAATTTGGTAAAAAAACGATCTAAACATGACTTTAGATCTAGTGTTTGCAACCATTGAATTGAGAGCTATTTGATAAATTAACATAGCGCCTATAATAAAGAACATCATGCTCCATAAAGCGTTGACTATTCAATTTGATTTTTATAAATTTGATAAGCCAGACTTTCGAAACGGTGATTTCAGCAAAATAAATGAATCATTAAATAGTATTAACTGGTCAGTTTTGAATTTTTTTAAGGACCCTTACTCGTATGGATCAAATAATTTTATTTGCGAAACATTTGCTAATGCGATTTTCAAATTCGTTCCAAAAAAAAATAATAAATAAATTATTCGGCAAAAGAAGCCACGAGTATGAAAAATCAACAAAATAAAGCTTTTAAAAAATTTACAAGAACAGGTCAAAATTCTGATCGGTCGTTGTTCTTGCAAATACGAGATAATTTAGATTCTCTGAATAAGTTGTTATATGACCAATATGTTCAAAGGATTGAAACCAACTTAACAGCAAAACCGTCGTCGTTTTGGCATTATTTAAATTCAAAACGAAAATCAAATGGTTTTCCATCAACTTTGGAATTAGATGAAGAGAAATCTAATAATACGTTGAATCATGCATTCTCTTTGCCAAGTTCTATCAAACTGCATATGAAATTTATGAAGAGGGTTCGGATAGTATGGAAGATTTTAAATCCGGAAATCTTGATTCTTTAGATGAATTTGTTGTGACGGAGCACGATGCTCTGTCTGCTATATCGGATTTGAAACGAACATATTTATGAACAAGGAGGTTTTCCGTCTATATATTTTAAAAGCACCTCTGACCATATAGCTGAACCAATCGACCTCTTATTTAATTTTTGTCTAAGGGATGCGATTTTTCTTCAGTCCTGGAAGATATGCACAGTCGTTCCAATTTTTAATTCGGGAGATCGAGGCAACGTAAGGAACTACGGAGCAATTGTGAAAGAAGGAACTTTTTCTAAATAGCTCGATCATATTATTCAAAATAAATTATTAAACCATGTAAAAGACGCAATTTCAGATTGCCAACATGGGTTTCTCCTTGGTAAATCCACGTGTACAAACCTGACTTTGATTTCGAGAAATATTGTTTTCAATAACAATAACCAATTAGATGCAGTCTATACAGATTTTGCAAAAATATTAGAAAAGGCTGATCACAGCATTCTTCTTAGAAAATTGAAAAAATTTGGGTTATCAGGAAAGCTGATAACATTTTTTAATAGTTTCCTAACCAGTAGAAAATAATTCGTTAAGATCGGTGTTGTTGTCTGTGACATTGCTATAGACCCCTTGTCTGGTATACCACAGGGGCCACATAGTGCTTTTAAATTTTCATAAATGATTTACCTCATTGTTTTACATTTTCAAAATGTTTAATATTCCCTGATGACGTTAAGGTGCTTCTTGAAATTTCACAGTTATCAGATTGTTATAAACTAGTTGATGACTTATCAAAATTTCATGGATGGTGCGAATTGAACAATTTGAAGTTAAACATTAATAAAAGCTGTGTTACACCAGATCAAAAAATTCGACTTTTTATGAATGTAGACTGAATAATTGTGTGTTGGGACGTAAAAAAGAGATGAAAGACTTGGCAGCCATCTTTCGCTCAAATTTAAGTTTCAACTGTCATTATGATTATATGGTCTGAAAGTCCTAATCCATGCTTGGCTTTATTAAAAGGAATACTCAAAATTTCAAAGACCCAGTAACCATAAAGACACTTTATGTCTCGCTTGTTCACAGCATAATGGAATATTGTTCTATTATTTGGAGCCCTTTCGAAGGAGTCCAAAATAATATAACAAGATATGCGCTCAAAAAATGTATTGGCCAGAAGGATTACCTTCTTCCGATAGTAGACAGAAGCTTTATCATTAAACTTTGATATAGATGAAAATCGTTTTAAGTCTTTTATGTTATTTAATTAAATCTGTATTCATAGTCTGTAAGATTTAATTATCAGTAGACTGAAATAAATAAATAAATATGTATATATATATATATATATATATATATATATATATATATATATATATATATATATATATATATATATATATATATAAATATATATATATATATATATATATATATATATATATATATATATATATTTATATATATATATGTGTGTGTGTGTGTGTGTGTGTGATTATCTTTTCCAAAGTCACTTCGCCAGTACCCTTTCTGTTGTTTCATTCCTGTCATTAATATGTAATTTCAAAATTGCATTGATTCCGAAATCGGGTTCTGTTCAATTTAGAATTGTATTCTTCTTCGTTAGTTTTGTGAAAAAGAATGCAACTTACAGACACAAAAATTTAGCTGTAGAGTGCAAATAATCGATTACACTAATCGATTCGAAAAAAAAACATATTTCACCGAAACTAGTGTACGAAATGACAGCAACAAACAATACCTGGAAAAAACAGTAAAGTATAATCCACTATCTGAGAAACATAGGGGCAATCTAGAGCATAAAATTCAAATAACTACCATATACTATCCCAACCACAAGAATCGTATACGAAACATGTGTACCAAATCTAACACTCCAACAGACAAATAACATAACATAAAAAATACATTTATCCTTAAGAAGTTAGTTAGATTATTTTTAAGTGAAGCGGAGCCTTTGTTATTAAACATTGCATTTTTGCAATAGTTCATCATATACGAGTATCTAAGCGCATCACGGCATGCATTTCATAAAGCATAAATACTCGTACTAGAAATAAATACGAGAGCGCAAATTATATTTCGCTATACCAAAGGAACCATTTCACCATTATATTTCCCCTTTCTTCTTTAAGTAATGTCCCTCAACCAAACATTTGCTACACGTAAAAGTGGTTATTAGTGCTTTCATAACTTTAGCCATATTTTAATTTCTATTAAAAGATATAAATTGTATACAAGAAAGGATGTTGAAAAAATGTAGGAAACGCTTTATATATCCTTTACTTTTTATTCAATTTATTTACAAATTGCATTCAAGAGAGCAAGTCTCCCCTATGCAGCGTACCATGCCACACAAATGGCAATGAAATGAAAGAAGCGACATAAGCAAAAAGTTCTAAAAATGACTGAAATTTAATTCAGCATTAACGTGGCTAATGGCAACTCATTCACTGTGACGTTGTAAGGTTCACGCTAATGGCCACAGCGCACACTGATTTGTTCCCACACAAAAGTGTGAAAAATTAACAGGACTTTTCGAATTACGGTAAAAAATTTGCATATAAGTTAATTTGTGGTCGTTTATTAAAATAATTAAATCACTTAAATGAATGTGTGAATTTCACTAAAATATGTGTAAATTTGAAAATCTGTTTATATTTTAAGAAAACCGATGCGGAATATATCTGCTCTTCTCGAACTATACTAACTTCTTTCTTGCTGTTGTCCATAAAGCAGATCTATAGACCGAGCATAGACGGTATAAAACCAACACCAGAGCAAGTATCCATTTTCAAATGTCTGGATGCTCAGAGAGTAGCCACAGCACAATTATTGGATGTAGTGGACTGATTACCGCTTTATATTGATTACCAAAAGTTTTAAATTAAAATTAATAAATAATAAGACTATGAAATTAATGTTGCTATTAATTAGTATAAAAAAATTAGTACAAGTTGGAACATGGAGTATAAGGTAGCGGAACTTTGCAATAAGTACTGCAAATAGAGCTTGGCTTTACTGAAGGGGCAAATTTAGATGTATTCTCAGAGCTAGGTTAGCTGAATTTTTCCGGTCAACTTACAGGAAAGAATAAAGAAAAAAAATGAGCTAAGTTTGCTCCTCTTAAAAGTAGTATACAATGTACATATAGAATTGAATGGATCACAATAAAAAATAAGAATTGAATAAGGATCGCATAATGTAATATAAGAAATGAATGTAGAGAAGGTACTCCAGGACACCAGGAATTGTGACGTAGTCCTTATTATGGGTAATTGCGGACTTGGTCCACATTAACAATGGAAGTGAAACCACAATGGGGTGATTGGCATCGGAACTAACGAGTACAGAAGTCTGAAGTCGGGTTAGACCGACTTCGAAATACCCTTTACCTTTTCTTGTGCGTGCGAGTTCAACAATGGGGATGTTTTCTTCATAAATCATCATTAGGAGCATATTTTTCCTTAATTTTTGGTAGGGTACCTTGAAATGATTATAACGACCCCATTTCTTGTGTATGGCTTTCTAGTGTCAATATAACCAGTAACATAAAATTTCGTCCAAAAATATTGTGTAGGACGAAAGTTATAATAATATGTCAATAGTGGGCGTGGCTGTAAAAATAACACCCCATTTTTTGTGTGCTGTTTAATGTTACTACCCGTAACCTTCCTGTGAAATTTCATTGATACACCTTTAATAGGAACACAGTAATGATTTTTGGCTAACTGTGGGCCCCATGTATGTTTCTGCAAATTTTTATTCCGCTGGCATCAATACGAGCATAGGTAGGCTAATTTTAATTTTAGACCCGAAAGTTCCCTATATCAAAAGTGGGCGTGTCTTTTCTCTGATCAGCCCCATTTGTTGCAGATAGCTTTATAATGTCCACATGTTCCTTCCCTTAGAATTTCGTCCGTAAATCTCTACCAGATCTTAAGATATTAATTTTTGTTAATAATGGGCGTGGCAGTTAATATATACCGCCCACTTTTTGCACAGTGTTTGGTAGGACCCACATCTCCATAACTGCCAAATAATGTCACGATTCCGTCAATTCGACCGAAGTTATAGTCATTTTAAGAAAGGAGAAAAAAGTTCCTTATGTGGGAGTAGGCGTGGTCTTTGTCCAAATCTGCCCATGTAGCAATCTGGTTCTGTATCTTTGTCCAAATTTCATTAAGATAGCTCTAACGGTGTAGAAAAAAAGTGGCCACAGACGGACAGACGGACAGACGGACGGATAAAATACAAATTGCTTAGAAAGTGATTCTGATCATATCTTGTCCATACCTACCACGCCTCCTTCTCGAAATTGCAACCCCTCTCAAAAGCACAAAATTAGTATACCCTATTTACCTTTTTTAAAGGTAAAGGGTATAAAAACAAGAAGCTGATTTCGGAACTACGCTCTAATCAAATCCTGGTCATTTGGAATAGTCTGCTCACAAGTAAATTAACCACATTTCTGGAGTTTCGGCTAACCCTAAAGCAAGAACGATCACGTAGCCATTAGAAACAAAAGGGCAAGGTCTTTAGTATACCACCACCACAATGTTAGAACCGAACGGCAGCCGACTAGCACGAGACACACGTTTAGAACTGGGAGGCTTATTACTCCGCACTACAGGTAAGGTTTACGAAGGTTTGGTGGAACAAGTACCAACAGCTAATTGATTATGGTGCAAATCATGAAAATAATAATTAAAATAGTACTTATAGTAAAAAGGATTATTTTTACAACTTTCTCCTGAAAAATCTCAAGAACAAAATTTTAAAGATTATAATTGTTTGTTCATTATTGGATTTGGTTATAATAACATTGAGAGCCTTTGTCTACTAGACAAATCACTGTGCCTAGGTTGTCTTTTTATGCTGTTACATACAAACGAGATGTGGCTAATATGCCATTGGATGCGCCGCACATTTATAACTATGGTAGGCAGACGATTCGAGTTGATGATGAAAGCCAAATGTGATGGTAAAATAATGCTTAACAGTAAAATCAATGGGATTGTGCCTCGTTCAATTGTGTGACTGTGACTCGGGATGCTGTTAAAATCTCCATTGACATTGAAAACTATATACGCACAAATGCAAACAAAATTGGAACTCAAATAAAATATGGAAGATACGAACGAAATAAAATTTAACGAAAATCCTACTAAATAGCATGCAAATGCTGTGCAATGCTGCATTTGGTCTTCAACTTTCAACTTTATAAAACTTGATTCGATTTGCTATAAGTATATTGTTACGAGTATGTTATTACTGTTGTGGATGGACACATCAGTCTATAAGTACTTCTTTTCAATACAACTCTTAGAAGTTTTTTTTTGCTCTTTTCTATACCTTTCCTGTGCTAGTTTCTTTCATATGTTTGGTGTTCTGTTTCTAACTACGTTCATTTTCTATTTCAGTTGTAATGGGTCCTCTATCTTTATATATTTCTATATTTTTCTATATTTTTCATGCACATCCATCTCTGGTATACTCGACAGACGAGTGAGACTAAGGCACGATTTGACTATCAGAACGCCAGCCATTAGGTATGACTGTCAAATGTTTGTTTACATCAGTGCTCGCAGGCATGCATTTTATCATTCTAGATTCTTGATTACTTAAGTGATACGTTTTCAGATTTGTGCGTTTGCTTGCTGATTTAAACCCATAAGTTCTAAATATTATTATTTTATTTTGATTTGAGTAAAATTAAGTCTCTAATTTACAATTGCAACAACAATAATAATAGCTGTGTTTCTTTCAAGTGAATAAAACCACACCCATCGCTTAACTAATCTAGGAGTTGATAGCACTGGTATTGACATTTAAAAACCTTATACAAGTTAACTAAATGCTATGCATTAATTTAAAAAAAAAAATTTATTTTTTCTTAGGCTAAAAACCAATAAATAAAAAGTCAATAAAATCAATGGCAAAGCGATTAAAAGCAGTTTTTAAAGGTAAGGGCAATCAAATCAAGTAATAATTTTAACTTACATTTAATTTCAGATTTAGAATTTATCATTTATTTGAAACTGTATACTTTTTTTTGACGCTTGATTTTATGAGTTTTTACCTTTTTCTTTGAATATTAGTGTATTTAAGTAAAAATTCATTTCGAAAATTTTCATTATGAACAAGGATATGATCTTTCAAAGTAGCCCATTGTAGCTGTATACTTTATTTTTATGCTGACTGTATTTCTTAATAATATGTTTGAGGGTTTAAGATCACCCGATCCGTTAATTAAGGAGCCATCACAAAATTATTTTAACGACACCGAATAGAATTTTGCATGGCCTTATTACCATTTTAAAATTCACGACGTATTCTATCATCGAGCAGGTCCATTGACTGCTCAATATGGTCGTGCGCCGTGTTACGCGCAACTATAGTTTTATGATGTTGACACCGCGTTCACATATAGCTTACGCGTGCAAGTTTATCAGTCATGTCTAATGAATTGCAATGTGCCAATTCTTTTATTTGATCCTGCGTTGCAATGAGAGATCATTGTGTGAGGCCTGAGAATATTGATAGAGAAATTTTTATGGTTATAACCATCAATCTCGATACCGATATTCAATGTTAAAGCGATGCAATTACATCGGATGTTGCAGTTATTTTTAGTACAGTTGATGGAGAATCACCATTCGAAAGAAATATGGTATCCTTTTCGAAAACGAATGGCACCATTGGGAATATATCTGTTTTGGATTCATTATTAGATCCAATGCCCTTGACCCAATGACCCATTGTTATTTCCTAATGGTGACACTGGGTGGCATGTTAATATTCTTTTAAATTTACCTTCAACGTCACGTACGTCAAATACATCTCGGCATAATGTCACTATGCTGCAATATGCATCATATAGACTTGCAATCAGGGACGATTTTTTTCTATTACAAAATTATGTTTGCAATGGATCGTAGACATGTATGTTGGAATTGACGGCACACGTCTTCATTTCATAAGAGAAAATCAAGCGTCATTCAGGACAGAAGTTTACTGAAAAACTTTTCCGAACATCTTGAATCGCATCCTGATGGCGGTGATAAATTAGGCAGAAAAATGATTCTGCCATCTTTTTTCATCGGATCCCCTCGAAACATGCATCGAAACTACCTCGATGCAATGGCCATAGTCCAACATTTTGGAAAACCATCGTTATTTGTGCCAATGACTTGCAATCCAAATTGGTCTGAAAAATCGAGTAAACTACATACATCAAAATGATTGGGTTAATTTTCGACCTGAAATCCTTGTTCGTGTATTGAAGGCGCAATTAAAATAATTGATTTACTTAATTCACAAAAAGAAAGTTTTTGGTTGTGTTAAAGCTATTATTTACACTATCGAGTTTCACAAGCGCGGTTTGCCTCATGCTCATATTCTGATTAATTTGAGTGAAAACTAGAGAATTGTTTCTCCGAATGATCGACTTGTTTGCGCTGAAATTCCAGATATTATAGTCAACCAAAATTGCTTTCTTTAATCCTAATGCAGTTTGCATGAGAGATGGCAATGATTGAAAAATGTTCAGAAAGATTTTTGCAAATCTACAATAGAACCGGTTAATGGCTATCCCGTGTATAGAAGACGAGATAATCGTATTTCTGTTGATGTGTGTGGCAGTTAACTTGACTATTCTTATGTTGTGCTATACAACCCATATTTGTTGGCAAAATTTAATTGTCACATTAATTTTGAAGTGTGCTCTACTATTAAAAGTGTCTATAAAGGCTACGATAGTGCAACTGTTTCAAGTGGGTACGGCAGGAAGTGCCGAAAATCAAGAACTTCAATTTGATGAAGTGAGAAATTTTTTAAATGGTCGGTATATTGGATCAACTGAAGCGGCTTGGCGTATTTTTGCTTATCCACTGCATTTCAGTCTCATAACATAATAAGGCTTGACATTCATTTCCAAAATAAACAAAATGTTATTTTTAGAGAAGGTACCTCAAGCCGTGCAAAATGTGAGACAAACTCAATTGTTGGGATTTTTACAATTCCATTGTACTGAAAATTCATTACATTATGTTTGGATAGATCAACAATTATATCACGCATGCATGTAGTTTCTCGGAAAGATATTGCCCTTTTTCATTTCCGACTGCTTCTATTGCATGTCGTTGGTTCGAAATCGTTTGAAGATATTAGGACTTATAATAATGTCATTCAAAATTATTTTATTGAAGCTTGCCATGCGCGTGGTATTGCATTAAATGATATTGAGAGGCCTGTTTGTTTGAATGAAGCGAAAGAATTCCATTCACCAAAGCAAATGAGCGATTTATTTGCTGTTATTTGTGCAAATGCTCTGGCTTTGTGGAACGAGTTCAAGCTGCTCCGTTCTAAAAATTTTTTAAGAGATCATGACGAACCAATTTCTTTTTATTGAGCATTACTTTAATTTGCAGATATTTTGAACTGTCGTATCAAGATATTGTGTTACCTGTGCCAACATTCGTTTTTGGTGTTGATTTGATCCATTCGACCCACTGGAGGAACAGTTTTTGATTAACATGATACCGGATCTAATGCTTTTTGTTTGACAGTCTATGCAGGCTGTGGTAACACATTTACACAGATTGCAATTACCCATAGAATGAATTCACGAAATTTGGGTGTTATTGTAACTGTACTCAGTGGAATTGCTTCAATATTTCTTCAAAGGGCAGACAACTTCACAATGTGGTGTTAAATTGCCTATTCCGGTTGTTGAAACTTCAGTTTGTAAAATTCCTGTTAAAAGCTGTCATAGTCGCTATATAAATTGTGCCTCATTGATTGTCATTAATGAAATCTCAATGTGTCCACTTTTAAGACTGAAATGCATCGATAGAGAGATATTGAGATATTTAGTCACAAATGAATCTGATAAAAAAAAAGTTATTCGGAGGCAAGACCATTTTGTTGATTGGTGATATTCGACATATTTTGCCTGTTTTACCGCATGATTCACGCTCAAGTTTGATTGAAAATTGTATCACAAGTAGGAGTGAAATTGCTTTATTTCATCGTGTTTCATAGACACAAAATTTGAGAGCATTACCTGATGAAGTTCAGTTTGTTGAATTTTTAAAATATATTGTGAGCAGGAGCACCACAATTTCCGCAATTTGGTGAATATATTGTTACGAATTAACACGCCATCTGATCGGTGTATAGTTTTACTGTAAGCGTCAATTTCAAACCCCACGCGAGAAGATATACGAGTACGTAACAATTCGTGTCAGAAATGGGATTGTGCTTAAGCAATCAAAATGAAGTTTGACCAGGTAAAAGGAGAACACCTGAAGAAAGTTTGGCGGTACGTGATCTTCCAACTACTGGAACTATAACAGAGCTGCAACTGTGGTTGCGTCTCGAAATGGAGTCACACGGTTTCAATCTAGCGGAGTACACCTTCAATGAGGAAGTTGGAGCCACATCGAGTAAAGCTGATGAGACGCGAGCCCTTCAAGCGATTTCAGATGACAATTAATTGCTTGCAGCCCTACATGGCATAATACAGAAGCAGCAGGAGAAGCAGCAACAATTGGCGATTGAAGAAAAACGCCAACAATTGCTAATGCAGGAGAAACAGGAGAAGCAGGAGAAGCAGCAACAGTTTTCGATTCAAAGAGAAAGATGTCAACAGCGGTTAATTCAATTCATTTGCTGATAAATGGTAGGGTTGACGCAACCGAAGGAGAGCTTAGCAACAGCAAGGCACATGTTAGCGTGGCAAGTATGCAGCAGTGATTACTACAAAATGCTGAATCTGCCAAACAGTCGCAACATCAGCTTCAGCAAAGTGAGGAGAAGTTGCAGGAATGCTTACAGTAGAGTGAAACACGACTCACTCAACTCAGTACTCAGACCTCACAGCAGACGAAAGAGATGTCCGAGATGGTGGACAGGATGGTTAGTGAAGTTGCGACACGACAGGAGCCGTTCGAAGGATATGTAGAACAAAAATTCAATGAGAATGAGCAAAAGCAGAACCAAACTGAACAACATCGACACACCATCTGATTGGCTGATAGTTTTGGGGTAAGCGTTATTTTGAACCCCTAAAAATACACACGCAAGAATGCATGCATCACTGCGTTCAAAGGCTAGTGGAAGTTCTGATATACAAGAAGTATATAAGCGACTACACAATTGACATCAAGAGGAGTGAACAAGTGAATGTGGCAAAGTGAACATCATAGTAGCATCAGCAGTGGAGCAGTGAGCGTAGCCGAGAATGAACAACGTAGTAGCAGATCAGTTAACCAGTGACAGTGGCAAAGTGAATATCGTTGGCAGCAAGCAGTGAAAAATGATCATAGCCGAATCCTGAGAGTGGCAGCAAGCAGAGTGAGCATCGTATTAGCAACAAGAGTTAACAAGTGATCGTCGTAGAGCGGACATCGTTTTAGCAACGGCCAGTTGAGCAGTGATCGTCGCAGAGCGGACATCGTGTTAGCAACAGGCAGTTGAAGGTGACATAATTATAAAATTGTGGTGCATCAATTGACTAACTGAAGCAAACTATAAGCGAAGACGAAGTGTGAGAAGCGAGGAAATAAAATTAAAGCCAATAGTAAGTGGGACGAATACTATAAAGCCAATTATTCTTACTGAAGAGGGAATTGTTTGCTTATTATACAATCCAGCGATACGAATCCAGCGTTACGCATCCAAGTATTGAGCTTGGTAAAAACTGTCAGAAAGGCAATTACGTAACAATATTATACAAATTCCATAACATTTGATCGGTGAAGAGGCAAATATAATAACAGATTCTTTTGGATATGTCTCTGAGAACATTCTAACAGATCGCATGATTAAATCAGTTATCCAAAATATGAGCTTATTTAATCAATTCTGATATTTTGCACCATTTCTTGGTGAACAAAGAGTTTAGTAAAGCTATGATAAAATTATTTGTGACAACGATTAATGGTTTACCACCACACAACATAGCATTGAAAGTCAATTAGAAATTTGAATGCCAAGGATGCATTAGACAAAAGCACCAGAATTAGAGTGAAAGTCTTACACCGTAATAAGATCGATAGTGAAGTTTTAACAGTAATAAACGTATTTTGATACCACTGATAAAACTAACTTATTCCGGAGCTATTTTGTCCTTTGATAATGAAAGAAAGCAAGTTTCCATTATTCCTGCATTTACTATGTCAATTAACAAATCACAAGGTCAAACATTTGATAGAGTTGGAATTCTATTGCGGCAACTGTTTTTTACGCATGGACAGTTGTATGCGGCTGCCAGTAGAGTTAAATCTGTTGATGCCCTCAAGTTATGTATCCGAATGTAGTGGCCAGGGGCACTTAACAAACGAAGAACGTGTTTAACGTGATGTAAGATCGATAGTGAAGTTTTAACAGTAATAAACGTATTTTGATACCACTGATAAAACTAACTTATTCCGGAGCTATTTTGTCCTTTGATAATGAAAGAAAGCAAGTTTCCATTATTCCTGCATTTACTATGTCAATTAACAAATCACAAGGTCAAACATTTGATAGAGTTGGAATTCTATTGCGGCAACTGTTTTTTACGCATGGACAGTTGTATGCGGCTGCCAGTAGAGTTAAATCTGTTGATGCCCTTAAGTTATGTATCCGAATGTAGTGGCCAGGGGCACTTAACAAACGAAGAACGTGTTTTTCCAAAAAATATTGTTTATACAGATATTTTCCATCTATAGTGTTTATCATATACCTTCCTTCTTTAACTCAGGCAAAATAAATATGATTTAAAAATTTCAAGTGAAACACTGAAATGCTTATTCTAAAATTGTTATGATGTTATAAAATTAAAACACCTTTTGCGAAACAATATTAATGAAAACTGGATAAAAAAAATTACGACAGAATGCAACAATATCAACTCAAATGGATTTACTTTAAGAATAAATACTTGTCCAGAGTTTGCTAAATAACACGAAATATCCCCGTGTGCATCTCAAACGCAAACTGCTTGTACTAAAACTAATTAAAAATGAACTGGATTTTAGGTTATTACTTAAGACCCTCTTTTGAAAACAAAGTTATAGTATATAAAGCGATAATAAAATCTATTTGGACCTGTGCTATAGAGTTAAGGTGTACTGCATGCAAGTCGAACATAGATATTCTTCAACGCTTTGAGTCTTAAGCGTTACGAACTATAGCAACTGATCAATTGTGTTAACTAACAGTACTCTACATCGTTATATAAAAATGCAAACTCTACAAGAAGCTAAAATTTACAAGCACAAACGATATTACATTTTTCCATCCACTTCCAGATCACAGCTTAGTTCACTTTGAGCCACAATGAATGTTAAGTAGTTGCGTATGGGAGTAAAACTTTTACAGATGTACAACAATACCACAAAATACATTTTTTAATACAATAAAATGTGTAAATAGCTACATTTCACGAACAAGTCTCAAAAGTATGTGGCATTAACAGTGGCGTACCGTGGGTTTCAGCCGCCCGGGGCGCAGCCGAATTTCACCACCCCCTTATTTAAGTTTTTATATTCAAGAGACTAAAATATTCAGTAATCCTACAGATTTTTTCGGCAAAAATAATCATCATTATTGAGTATTTTACATATTAGAAATTCACATTAACAATCACATTTGTTGCAAAGATTCTTAGACGTATGCTACTTACATCGATATAAAAGTTACACAACACTTATGACTATCCGATACCGATCGGCAAGATTAAGCTATTAGTGAATTGAATATAAACCACAAATTTGAACTAGAACAGAACTACTACAGACTATATAATGTTATTTTTTATATTTTTATTGAAAAATAGTATAATTGATAGAATTAAAAATAAAACTTCTGTCGTTAGCTAGAACTTTATTCGTCTACTTTTTTTAAGAGCAAAGTATTTTATTGCACTATCAATGTCTTTAGCATCACATACTTCATGCTCAATAGACAATATACATAGCTGGATTGGATAAACTTAAAGTACTCATTGTTGATCTTAAATAACTTTTGATCAACATTAATTTTGAAAAACTTCTCTCACAACTGACATTGCTTATAGCAATTGTGAGGAATATTCGGAGCATTATTATAATATTCTTCCAGATTGTCTAAATTTTAATAATTCAAGTGAGTCCGCATTAATTCATTCATTTTCATTGTCTGTGGCATCAATGAAAGTCCGCAGTCGAAGACGTTGGAGCTTGAAGTCCTGCTCGTCAATTTTGGCAGAAGTGTAGTCTAGATTTAGTGACGTCCGAATCTAGTAAAGAGCCGGCATTAGATACACAATATTATCCGCCAAATTCTATAGCTGCTGAAACCTCAGCACCGTCTCAACTCATTTTCATAAGACAATTTGGCATCCCTGTTTCCGTCATCAAAAATTTGCCTTCTTGTTGTCAGTCTTTGAGGTTGCATGGAAATGTCAAGTTCTTCACACATATTTTTTGCATAACTGAAAGCACCGTTTTGGCATTCCTTTCGTTTCTTTATCAGAACCATTTGCAAAGCATTTACTTTGTGAGCGCAGTGTCTTAAGCCAATTCCCTTTGTTCGTAAATATTTCTATGCATCATTCACTTCATGTAGCACTGGTTGCCAAAGGCCCAAGAAACAAAGAAAGGAATATGACTGCATCGCAACTGGCAAAGTTCCTGCATCTGTTCTTGTGTTTAAGCTTTCAATTGTCTCCGTCAGCTTTTCCAAAGTGACGATAATGTCTTTGCAATGATGCGACGTCATATTTACGGCATCGCCTCTTGCACTCCACCATGTATTTTGAACCCTTTTTAAAGGTTTGTCTGTAGCTGCAATTAGAACTTCCCAACGATGTGTGGACTTGGAAAAAAATGAGCAGCAACGTTCCAATGTGACGAAAAAAGTTACTGAACTCGCCTCAACTAACACAGTATGTAAACAAACCAGGTTTAACGAATGATTTGAGCAAGGTACAAATTCCGCTTTGGGATTTATTTAATTAATTCTTTGCTGAACTCCTGAATCCTTTCCAGATATAATAGCAGCATTATCATATGCTTGGCCTCTTTAGTTGTTTATATCGCGACCATCAGCTTCAAGCTTGCTCAAAGTTAAATTCCTTCAGCAGTTTTATCTTTTGTTTCAATGAAATCTATAAAAGATTCCACTACTTGTACTTCCTGATTTCGAATCACTACGTATCTTAATACCAGGCTTGTTTGATCTTAATGAGAAACGTCTGGAGTGCTGTCGAATATAATCGAATAATACTTGGCCTTTTTCACTTGACTGATGATATGTTGGCGAACATTATTTCCCAAAATTGTAATAAATTCGTTTTGATTTTTTGGTGACATATACGTGATTGAAATTTTACGACACATTTCAGACCTTACACGATGTTCACGAAGGACAGGATCGTACTTTGCGATTCAATGCGCCAATTCTTAAAAGTTTCCTTTATTAGTACTGTTATCTTTTTCTCTTTGGCCACGTAAAGCCAAATTTTGTTTAGCAAGCAATTTTATAATATCAAACATTCTGATAAGAATTTCTTGCCATTATTTTGTTTCCTTTACTAGAAGGTTTTGCTCTTTCTTGTCAATAGTCCCTCCTTTGTGAAGTCATTGCATTTGCAATAATTTTGGTTATTTGGTGCACTTGATTCGTGACTTGAAACCTTAGGATTTAATGTATCAAATATTTATAAGATATATTATTATTATTTATTGTGAAATTTTGGCGCCCCCTAAAAGTGGCACCCGCGGCGGGCGCCCCTGCCACTACGGTACGCCACTGGGTATTAAAACTAGAGGAATAGTAAATAGCATACGAATCACGAAACGAAGCGGTGGACCATTTGGAGTTCCATATATGTACATATGTATAATAATACAAAATATACTTAAATAGAAGATAAAGAATTACATTGCTGACTATGTCTATGCATATGCTGCATATTTGGGTGGTAGACGTGTTGTTGGTCCTATTGGGCTTATAGCAATTTGGTTCCGTTTCAGGTACAAGCTATGCGTAAGTTTAGTTCCATCTCTATCGGTATGAAAAATAAGTGGTTGCAGAAGATCGGAGAGGAAAAATCAAATTAACTGAGAATGTGACCAAGAAGATACATACTATGTACATACCTATGCATGTACAGGTACCCATCTGGCAACGCCATAACTTTTGACAGAGATGTCAGATCGCTTAATGACATACCGCGTTTGAAGCGTCAGTCCAAGCAGATTTTTACCATGGAACAATACACGCCACGCGAGCGCTCTGAAATAGTTGAAATTTACATTCAACAGAAGAAGTCAATTGTGAAAACTCAACGTGCTTTTAAAAACTTAAAAAATGTGAGAAGTGCGCCTTCTAAGAACACCATTAAGCGTTTATACGAAAAATTTTCGACTGGTGAGGCTCTTTCTAATCCGAAGAGGCCAAATCAAAGTCGACCAAGGCGATCGGCCGAGAATATCGCTGCCGTACGAGCCAGTGTTGAGAGGTCCCCAAGAACATCCCAAAAACGCCGTTCTCAGCAGTTGGGCATAGCTCGGTCCACTTTACAACGGATTATTATTGATTTGCATTTGTTCCCGTACAAAATTCAATTGACGCACAGATTGTTGCCTGCGGACAAGCCTCGTCGATTGGAATGGGCCCAAAGAGTCATCGAAATGGCCGATGATGACGAGCAATTTTGGAACAAAATTATCATGTCCGATGAAGCCCATTTCACATTGAATGGGACCGTAAATAAGCAAAATTGCCGTATTTACGCCACTGAAAATCCTCAGGAGATTCAAGAAGTGCCTCTTCATGACGAAAAAGTCACAGTTTGGTGCGGCGTTAGTGCGAAAACGGTCATTGGGCCGTTTTTCTTCCAAAATGAAAATGGCCATGCTGTTAACATCAACCAGGAGCGTTATCGCGACATGATGACCAATTTTGTGATGCCAATTATTCGTCGAAAGCGTATGAGGCAGTTCTGGTTTCAACAAGACGGCGCTCCACCGCACACAAGTCGCATAACAATCGATTTTCTGAAGAATTTGTTTCCGGGCCGTTTGATGTCGAAAAGTGGTGATTTGGACTGGCCACCGCGTTCGCCCGATTTGACGCCGCCTGACTTCTTCTTGTGGGGATATTTGAAGTCAAAGGTTTACGTTAACAAGCCAAGGACCGTAGAAGAGCTCAAGGACAACATTCGTGAAGAAATAGCCGCTATTCCGGCCGAAATGTTGGCGAAAACGATGCTGCAAAAAGGGCACAATACGCCATCAACGCCAGAGGCGGCCATTTGAGAGATATATTCAAAAATTGATGTAAACAAATCTACTTGGAACAAATAAAATGATTAAGATTGCCAACCGCCAAATTTCTATTTTTTTCTTTGATTTTTTTAACAAAAACATGGGTCCGTCGAATTTGGGCAACCCTGTATGTAAGGTTTATTTTTTGGGGGTGAAAAAATATTTATAAAAATGAAAACTGATCGTGACACGTATGCATTCAAAGTATTGCTTACGGAAGACTATGCACATTATTTATCGTTGTTACTTTTGCTTAATTTTATTCGCTTTTATCTGATTTTTTATTTCAAAAAATTTGCTTTTAGCTGGGCCTATCAGGGTAGGTGCGCGTCGCGTCTTTGCGTTGTCAACTTGCGTGATAGGTATGATGTACGAGTAGCGGTACTGGCGTGCTACCAACTTTGGTCATGATCTTTGGAGTGCGGTGCGTGCATTCAAATGAGTTGTAGGCGCAAAGTAATGTTAGGGGCAACAGTTTAATCGTCAGTACGTTGTGGGACTTATTCGGTATATAGTTACTTCCACTGTCATATAACGTGTATGTGTGGCTGAATGCGGGTAGCTTCGTGCTATGGGCGACGTGCATGCAGACATTGATTCAGACATTGCTGTTTTCGCTGTTCGCTACTACGTGTTTGAATCCTAAAAAACTATGTCATCGTTAAATCGTAGTCACGTAATCTGTGCGATATTTTCACTGAATCGTTAAACCTTATCATTTATGTATTTGAGCATGTACATATATACATGCTGTACAGATATATAGCAGAGGAGGCTACCTACTAAAATGATTTTATGCAACTGCTAATATACACAATTCTGGCAAGGTATGTAGCTGACGGAGGAGTTGCTCGAATAAACAGTTTCGAAACTGCGTAAATGTTCATATGTATTCTTTAGTCTGATGCACACGTTCTGGAACTGGTTTATCCGATGGAAATTCACTATATACTAATACTTTTCATACTATCGCTCTGTAATCGCACAGTTCATACTAAATATTTAGCTGTAATTCTTTCCACATTGGAAGGTTTGAATCTTCAAGTATAGCGACTCACCCGAATACAAAGCCATTTTTGTTAATTAAACCACCTCTGTCTTTTGTAACTATGTATGTCCCCAGTAAGGTTGTCAAATGTTAATTCGTGAAGGAAGAACTTCTGCTCATGCATCGTTATTTCAAATATTGTTTAGTATGGAGACTTTGAAAAATGTCTCTAACTCACTCACATAATTAGACATTAGAATGAATATTCTAGTGAGCGGATTGCATTGTTTTAAATTTATTTTTGATAGTAATTATAAACATTAAATTTTATAATTAAGAAAAAAACAGGATCTATAGCTGCCAGGGATTCGGCTCGTTTGTTGCCTTACTGTACCCTATTTACTGTTGTGCTAAATTTCTAATGCGCATACCAAATCCTCCACCGTTCTCTCATCTGCAAATTGTATGCCTTTACCACATTACAAATTTTCTTCATCCTTATCATCTGCAGTGCAATCCTTTTAGCAAAGAAGAATAATAAATGGCATTCAATTCGCCGCGTTATTTATTTACCGTTTCAACGATTTTTTTGGTCACACGTATAGTGCAATTGAATTTATTGTGTTTTGTTGTAAAGATATTCCATACCCATGTATTGAAATTTATCGGCAGTCTTGAAAATATACTACTAAATTTAATAGTAAAATAGGGGGTGTAGTGTAGACCGCCTCCACGCGGTGCACCCTGGGTTACGCTAAATGGTCTACACTCCCCCAGGTGCTGCTGTTTTCTTGCACGGGAGTTCAGTAGCACCAATTGGCACGACCCCCATCCTTCGTCCCCGGACTTCTCTTTGGACCAATGTAACTGTTCTGATTGCCCTGGGCTGGTAGCTGTAATTTTCTGGACCTAGCTGTCTTTTGTCACGGTAGCACCAAGGTGAAACTTGAGTGTGAACGGCTCCAGTCTAAGGTTGCAGCTGCCCCCGTCCCGTTAAAACCTTGGCAGGCCTCAAAGTACGTTCGACGTCTGTTACCGTTAGGTCGGTAGTGTGGGTTCGGTTGAGTGGAACTCCCGATTAACACTGGTCTGGCTCTGAGCACTTGACCCCATAAGGGCTTGTGCCAACCCTCGCATGGCCTCCCTGCTTGCACAGATAACCATGGGGCCATATTTAGTGACCACACGTTCGGACTGAGATAGCGGCTTTGAGTGGGGACCCTTATTGCATGGACACAACAAAAAATAAAAACACAAACACAAACACAAACAAAATTTCCGCGCATAACCCCTCAGGGACGCGCAAAACCCTGGCTAGGCAAATGCCCACCAGCAACACCCCCGCCCTTGGTTCGAAGACAAGCAGCATAAGCACTGCCCCTTCAACAAGCACCACAGCTTCGGCTAATAAGCCACCCAAGAGCTCTTCGCTGTCCCCAGGCTCTTCAGCGGCTGCTAGGGTATTGACTCACAAACCAGCAGCAGTCGCTCCGCCTAAGCCCTCTTCAGCAAACGCCTCGATATTGCCTCACAAGTCGATGGTAACTGCTCCCCGTACCGCTCCTCCTTCAGGTGCACCTACCAACGTGAACCCGAGTACAAGGGCGTACAGGACGCGTAGAGCGGCTTACCGTATTTTGACGAGGCTCAACGCTTCAGAACCATCTCAACTGTCAGAATACGACAAGGGCAAGCTTGAGTGGGCAAAAGCACACGCTGATGTGCGTGTCCACTCCTCCACTGCACAAGCAGCCGGTAACCCCAAGAGGAAGAGATCAGCCGATCGCCCGGGAAAATCCACCCAAAGCATCCCTAAGCGCGTAAGGCTGGCTACTCCCAAGCCTAAGCTCTCCAAACCGCTTAGTGAGATTGTGAAAGAGAGCCTCACATGGGCTGTGGTCGACTCTGCCAATGCCGATGGGACCATTACTCCTGCCAATTGGAGACAGGTCGAAATGGCACTGTTACCAATATTCGTTGAGGTTATGTCCCTCAACCCTGGTCCTTCACCCAGCTGCCGTTACGCAGGGTGGTATCAAGGACATATTAAGATCGTATCTTGCTCGGACCAACGCTCGGCGGATCTATACAAGGTAGCGATCAATAGGGTAGGTGCGATATGGCCGGGTGCACAGCTCAACGCTGTACCTTTGGACCAGGTTCCCCAACGACCTCGCTCCAAAACATGGCTTCCTGCCGAGCCCTCGGAGCCCGAGGCAATCTTAAAGATCCTCAAGCTCAGCAACACCGATCTTCCCACCGATGGCTGGAAGGTCGCGAAAGTTGGTGACCCCAAAGGCACTTTGCGTGAGGTCACCATCATTTTGAACGAGCAATCCCTTGTTCCCATCAACTCCCGCGAGGGGGTGATTAATTATGGCTTTGGAGCCATCACTCTCCGCATCTACAAGTGCGATGCCCAAGCCCCCCAACAGCCTCCCCCAGCTGGTGCTGTCCCACAAGCCACTGCCAAAGAGCCTAGCTGCTCGGGCCCAGCTCTCACCCCTTTGTCGGGTAGTGACAATGAGAGTATGTGCTCCGTTACAACCAGAAGCAGCCGCTTCTCAACTTCCGAACTGGTCGGAGAATTCTTCGACCACATGGACACGGATGCGGCTGGTGGATACATCTCTCCAATGTCCGAAGAGGAGGAGTTGAATTCCACTATAATCACTCTTCCAGACAATGCTGAAGGTACTACAGATTAACCTTCAGCATTCGAAAACTGCCTCGGCAGCCCTGCTTCTCCGCCTCTCGGATATAGGGGAGGAGCTCATTCTCGTCCAAGAACCTTGGGTCATAAATGACCGGGTTTCTGGACTCAATGCATATGGATATCGTATGGTATATATCGAGGATCAAGGTAAACCAAGATCCTGCATTCTGTTAAAAAAGAGCGTTAATGCTCTTTTACTCCCTAGATTCAGTGACAAAGACAATGTTGCCATGGTCATTGAAATGGGTCCACGGACTTTCTGGATCTCCTCGAACTACATGGCGCATGACTATGGCGACTCCCCGCCACCAGACATACTGAAGCAAATGGTTGCTGTAGCCCACCAGAAACAGATTCCGGTAATTATCGGCGCCGATGCCAATGCCCATCACGAAATATGGGGCAGCTCCGGCACAAATGATCGAGGTGAGTGTCTTTTCGACTTTATCATTTCAAATAACTTAGGCATTGCTAACCGGGGAAATGAGCCGACCTTCCTTACATCCGTAAGGAAGGAAGTGCTTGACATCACCCTCGTCAGCGATAACTACTCCAACATGATAAGCAATTGGTTCGTCTCACAGGAATGCTCCTTTTCGGACCACTGCTATATCACCTTTGACATTGACTCTAGGGAGACTACAGGCAATACAGAATCTCTTAAACCAGTCAATAGAAAAAACACGAACTGGCCTCTTTTCCGGCTCAAACTTGGGTCATGCTTAGCAACGACTCCCCTTATTATCCACAACTGTCCCGACATTGATCGGGCGGTCGTCGATCTGACCACAGCTTTTAAAAAAGCCACTCATATTTCTTGCATCACTCCCGAACCACGGGGCAAACCTAAACCTCCGTGGTGGAACTCGGAAATTGCAAGTCTTCGCAAAACTTGTAGAATGCTTTTCAACAAAGCTAAAGTTACAGCTGAGTGGGCCCCTTTCAAAAATAAATAAAAAGAGTTGAAATAAGCCATTAGGCGAGGGAAACGAGCGTCATGGAGGGAATTTTGCGAAAGCATTGAATCGACGTCCGAGGCTAGCCGTCTTCGTAAAATTCTCCACTCCTCTAACAAAGCCCTTGACTGTATCCAAAAACCAGATGGCAGCTGGACTCACTCAAGCGCCGAAACCCTTGATATCCTGCTAGACACCCACTTCCCAGGGAGTTTAGCCTCAGCGGATCAAGCACTCTACCAGGTGGAGCAGGTTTCCCATGATAGCCTCCCCACATTCCAAGTGACAAAAAGTCACCTTGAATGGTCCATTCAAACATTTAAGCCATACAAGTCCCCCGGACCGGACGGCATCATTCCTGCCGATATCCAAAATATGGAAGACATTATCCTTCCATGGCTGCTTCAAAAATATAATGCAAGCCTCAGATTGCAATACATTCCCTTACGCTGGCGCACGGCTCGGGTCGTCTTCATACCAAAAGTTGGGAAGGCTTCGCACACCAAACCTTATTACAGACCCATAAGTCTAACATCCTTTCTTCTTAAGGTTCTAGAAAGAGCTCTTGACCTACATATCAGGACATCGATCAACCCTTCTCTTCTCTCTGTATCTCAACACGCTTACTCTAAAGGCAAATCGGTTGAAACAGCACTTCATTCTCTCTTTTCTCAAGTTGACAAATCCTTGGCGTACAAGGAATTCACACTTGCCATATTTCTGGACATCGAGGGAGCATTCAACAATGTATGCCCCAACGCTGTCATCTCCGCACTCTATAATCTTAACCTGAATTCAGGTCTTCTTAAATTTATAGAGCTTCTACTAAAATCTAGATTCATCACTTCCACGATCGGCAGTGCCCAATCCAGGAGGGTGGTTAACAGGGGCACGCCACAAGGGGGTGTTTTATCACCCCTCCTCTGGAACCTGGGAGTGAACACACTACTGGTGAGATTGGAATCTACTGGATGCAAAGTGATAGCCTATGCGGACGACATAGCAATCGCGGCATCCGCAAATTCCCCCAAACACTTTCCGAAAAACTGAACTATTCACTCTCTATTGTGTTGAACTGGTGTCGCGAATTCGAACTTGGGGTTAACCCATCCAAAACCGAGACTATGCTTTTCACTAGGAAGTACAAAATTCCAAAGTTTACAATGCCAATTCCAAAGTCTAAACGGCACTCCGCTCTCTTTGAGCACACACGTTAAGTACTTAGGCCTGATTCTCGACCCAAAGCTTAATTGGAAAGCCAATCTAGCTGAGAGGGCACGTAAGGCAACATGCGCTATATACTGCTGTCAAAGAGCAGTTGGTGCACGATGGGGACTGGCGCATGACCCTGACAGGCCATGCTTCAATTCTGAATCAGGACCCACCTGTCCCCAACTTTATCGATTATATGTCGGTCTATCCCGATTTGAACAGGGAATTCGACCTCACTATTCCAAGTCGAAGCGACTGGACCTCAGAAAACAAAAATCGTCGGTGAAACAGTCGAAATCTACACCGACGGTTCCAAGCTTGGAGGTAGAGTCGGCAGCGGTATTTATTCCGACAAGCTGGACTTAAACATCTCCCTACGTCTCCCAGACCATTGCAGCGTTTTTCAAGCTGAGGTCATGGCCATTTACCACGCAGCCAAATGGATGCTGAGTAGTGATATCGGCGCAGTTGACGCATCTATCTTCTCAGACAGCCAGGCCGCCATTAAATCTCTTTTTGGCTCCACGGCCACATCAAGACTAGTTCATGAATTTCGAACATCTTTAAATGAGCTCGCAAATTACTCTCGGGTGTACCTAGTCTGGGTTCCCGGACACAGCGAAATCCCGGGAAACTGCGAGGCGGACGAGCTTGCCAAGGCAGGCACGCTAATGCACGACATTCACCCCACTGTAACCATCGGCATTCCACTGGCAACAGCCAAGCTCGAAGTCAAACGGAAATATCTGGCTGACGCCTACAAATCCTGGGCTAACGAGGAATCCTGCCACACGGCTAGACTAACTTGGGCAAGCATGGACAAAAACAGAACCAACCAACTTCTTCGACTTGATCGCGTATCACTGTCGACAACTGTGTAGGTTTTGACCGGCCACTGCATAATGGGACAGCACGCAGAAAGACTGGGCCTACCCTCAAATGACTTTTGCCGAGGCTGTGGCTTCGAGGAGGAGGACGAGACGGTTTTCCACCTCTTATGCCACTGCCCATCCTTGAGCAGAAGAAGAATTCGCACCTTTGGTGCCCCATTTCTTACAAGCCTGACAGAGCTGTCATCCATTAATATTAGGGACATAGCCAGGTTCATCAAAGTATCAAGATGGTTTCCTGAAACATGACGGGGGAGTCGTGCCTTTCCAGGCGCTGTCCTTGCGCTGACTATCACCATCCCAAGTATGGGAACCTTTTTAGTCAGTGCTTGAACGGCGCCACACCGTGGTATCACAATGGGCCATTATGTGTGCTCAAGTGTGCTTTTGGCAAACTGGGCGGCCACTCCTACCTTCCTACCTAATAGTAAGAAATCAAGTGGTTCATTTACTAGTTCAATACTTATCTATACGTTAACCAGTTACTGACTTCTGCGGCCCTTCATTACCGTCTGTGCTAAATTTTTCGTTTCTTGTCAATTTAATAAAAAGGGAAGTAAAGACAAACATTGGAATTTGAACAAAAATAGTTCTTTTTATAATTGTAACTACTTTTTTAATTCCTCATTTTAGAGATAAATCTTCAAGTTAACGCGTATTTTTAAATATCCGCAAAGAAAAGTGGAAATGCGACACCATGGATTAACATACTGAATTAATACGAGGGCGGATTGATATTGAAGCTACCTAAGTAGGAAAAAAACATTTTTTTTTTTTAAACCATTTATTTCTCAACATAGTCTCCTTTTACTTCGACACACTTAGTAAGACGATATTCCAACTTGTTTATACCATCTGAATAATACGATTTCGGGAATCCCTCAAAATACGCGTTAGTTTCGGTAATCACTTCTTCGTTTGAGATGAATCTTTTTCCTGCGAGCCATTTTTTCCAGTTTGGAAACAGGAAAAAGTCACTAGGAGCTAAATCTGGACTATAAGGTGGATGATTAACCAATTCGAAGTGTATTTCACGTAGTTTTAGCACCGTATATAATGCTGTGTGAACCGGTGCGTTGTCTTGAAGAAAGATTTTCTTCTAAATGTAGTAGTTTTTCCTTGATTGCATCAATCAATTGATCCAATAATGCACGATAATACTTTCCTGTGATTGTTGATCCTTTTTCAAGATAATCGATGAGCAATATTCCGTGTGCATCCCAAAATACAGTGGCCATAACCTTGCCAGCCGATTTCACTGCCTTCGCCTTCTTCGGAGCACTTCCACCAGATTCCACCCATTGTTTCGATTGATTTTTGGTTGCAGGTGTGTAGTGGTGGACCCACGTTTCATCAACAGTTATTAATCGACGCCAAAAATCAACAGGATTACGCTTTATCATGTCCAAACACCGCTGTGAATTGGTCTGTCGAACTCGTTGTTCGACACTGAGCAAACGCGGCACCCATCTTGCCGATAGCTTTTTCATATGCAAATGTTCATGCAAAATGTTGAACACACGTTCATATGATATGTTTACCATTTCAACAATCTCACGCAACTTGACTCGGCGATCATTCATAACGATATCGACGAATTTCTTGATATTTTCTTCAGTAACCACCTCTTTTGGCCTTCCTGTTGATGGTATTGTTGCAGTGCTTGTTCGGCCGCGTTTAAATTCAGCAATCCAATATTTTACCAGATAAGCTGACGCAGCAGACTCACCGTAATGTTTATCGAGCTTTTCTTTTGTCTCTTTCGCCGTTTTCCCTTTCAAATAATAGTGTTTAATCACTGCACGAAAATCGCTTTTTTCCATTTTTCAAGAAACACAAAAGTTGCTTACTTCAAACGACTCAAACAAATAAACTAATCGATGAATTTGGGTGAAATTTTAACAGCTGACGTTTGACAGATCGCAATTTCTAAAAAAAAAAGTTTTTGTGTTTGTGCAGCCATCTAGCGCTAGGAAGCTTCAATATCAATCCGCCCTCGTGTATATATATATATATATATATATATATATATATATATATATATATATATATATATATATATATATATATATATATATATATATATATATATATATATATATATATATATATAGATATATATATATATTTATTTATATATATATATATATATATATATATATATATATATATATATATATATATATATATATTTATATATATACGAGGTGTGATCAAAAGATAGCCGTTATTTTCACCTTTTCGTGTGTTACGTATGTACGATGTTCGCATTTTTTTTTTTTAATGTTGGTACACATGTCTGTTATATATGTTGGCAATACCAACCATTTTGGATTGGCAGTTTGTTTTTGACAGATAAAAAAAATAAATAATTTTGTAAAGAGTGGTCATTAGGCAATCATGGGAAGAAATTTATTACCTAGAACATATTAAAGAAATTGTAATTATTTACAACAGTGGAATTCATTGGGGAAAAAATGCCCTTTCACTCCCATTTTACTGGTGTTCAACGATCCCCATCTTTAGATGCAGATTAATAAATAATTAATCTTACTAGGATTCTCGTTAAGTAATTGCAAATACAAATAACTTAGAAACTACATTGAGATTTCTTCCTTTGCCGCGTATAAAACTATTCACTGTGCGGCCTCAACGGATTTCAAGCGGAGCCCCTTCTACGCAGGTTTAGTCTGTGCAGCAAAGTTTAAAGTTTTAATATTTAATGGCTATTTCCGGTGCGGTCAATCACTATGTCGTTGGGCACGATTCGTTGACCTGTTCTGTACACACTTTTTTCTATTCTAACCACGGGTTGGCAACGTAGAACAAGCAGTACCAGCGTCGTTATCGTCAACATAATTTTGAAAGGTGTGCTTCTTTGTCTTGTTAGTCTTTTTTATAATTTTCTTATTTGTTATATTCCATCGTTAATGCTGTTTGTTTTAGACATTGTTTTTGTTAGCTCATGTTGTTTTTGCTGTTGCTCTTTAACACTCACCTACTTCTTTTTAGCCTCTTTTCAGAGATACTTTTGTTGCTGTTGTGGCTAAGGTTAAAACCTTATAATAACAACAAGGGTAAATATAACAACATGCTGCAAAAGAGAGAAATACACAAACAACATAGAAACATAAATGGCCAAGAGAAAATATTCGCTCAAATAAGAAGAAAGTTAATTAGGCTTCAAGTGTGCGAGACAAGCATCGAGAAAATTGAAAATGCAAACTACTGAATCATGAAACAGATACAGTCAGAAAACAAAAGCAGAAACAACAACAGCCACAAGAAACCGAAAAGCTGACTTGTGCTCGCCTTTCTTCACGTTTTGCTTCAGAAGAATTTAATGTCAACTGGTAGTAACTGCGCTTTATCAGAACTGTTCCAATGGGATTAGATGTGTTCCAGCATTTGCTTTATTTGAAATAAATTCGTAAATGGTGTACTTTATATAATATTTAATATAATAATTGCTTACAGTTTCGTATACTCTGCATATTATGCTCTATGATATTAAGAGTATATTTTTTAACTAGATCTCCTTCTATTTTTCGATTATCCGTTCCTCAAATTATTTAAATTCAATTTGCAAGCAAATTGCTTTAATATAAATATTTTAGTGTGTCACGCACTGCTTTTCCATGTATCGATATTGCTTTCAGCGGTGAATTTTTTAAATCAAACTACGGTCGATGACATGGGTAATCATTTGTTTTAAATGGTGCGGATTCTGTGCTTGCAGCGAACTGGAATATATGAATATATATATATATATATATATATATATATATATATATATATATATCGATATATATATATATATATATATATATATATATATATATATATATATATATATATATATATATCTATATACATATATATATATATATGTATGTATGTATACTCGTATATATATACGAGTATATATATATATATATGTATATAGATATATATATATATATATATATATATATATATATATATATCGGCTTTGCTATAGCGGTGATGACATGCATATATCAATATAAACTTGAATATAAACCAGTAAACAGCTGAAATCAGGTTAGAAAGAGTTCGAAATACCCTATACCCTTACATGTAAGTGCGAGTTCAATCACGGCGATATACATTATTACCAAATTTTTTTTTCTATATCATCTAAGCTAATCATATCTAGAATTTATTATGTGGAAGGTATGCGTGGCGCATATCTGATCTATGTTATTTCGTGTGTATGGCTTTCTAGCGCCACTATTATTATTCACATCAAATTTGGGCCGCAAAATTTTTAAAGGTCGTAAGTTATAAAAATGTGTCAATAGTGGGCATGGTTGTGATAATAACCAGTGTACATTTTTTTTGCTTTTTATTTGCTAGTGATCTGAACCCTCTAATGAAATTTCATAATAATATTTGTTTAGATGTGGAAATAAAAAAAAATTTTGCACCGGCACTAGTCTGAATTCAATGTACATTGTTGCCAGATTCGTATATCGTCAATAGGATCCTTATAGGGAAAGTGGGCATGTATTTTATATGATGAACCCAATTTTTCGCAGAATGATTTACACATAATGTCGGCATTCCTTCTTTGCACAAAATCTCTAATATTCCATTCATGTTCTACACATGATATGAAATCCCCTTCCCCAATTCAAAAAGTGCCATCAGCCTAGACTCCTTTAATAGGATATATAATTGAAAGAGTTAACAATATAGAATGAATGCTAATAGCCTTTTCTTTTCTACATAAACAAGTTACCCAGCGAAAGGGTACCACTCTTTCATGGTTGCACTCAATACTGTCGGAGGGTTACATATTCATATTTATTTAGAAAAGAACCCAGACAGATCCGTTCCGTTTCGGGTTGGTTCAAAAATATATTTTTTAAAAATGTAAAAATTTATTTATAAAAAAATATTGGTTATCTTTATCTACCATACGTATATAACGTTCCATTGTTCACACCACCAGCTCAATCACAGGACAAGAATGAAAGAATATAATGTTTCTATTTTATTTAATTAAAATGTTCCTAATATTTCGGTCCTCAGGGTAATTTTCTGATCTGTCAACTTAAATATAAATTTACAACTTATATATAATAAAACAAAGAAATTTTTATTTTTTGGGTCTTGAATCCGCTAGAAAAATAAATTTATTGTAATTAATATTTTTTAAATTGAATTAATATGTTTTCAAAAAAAATTACTTACCCATTTTAGCCTTCAAAATCATCTCTATGAACTCTTCATCAAAACGTTCCATGCAAATTCGCCGTGTATACATGTATACAGTGTATACATCTACCAATTTGTATTCATATATCATTAGTAGAAGCAGAGATAAGGTAATTGTCTTTAAGTGGGGTCCCCAAAGTTCATTATATGGGAGGGAGGCGTATCCCTCATCTGATCGACCCCGAATCTTGTATATGGCTTTGTAGAGTCCATATACGTACTAATATATAATTTCGTCAAAAATATTGTATAGGTCGTAAGTTATAATAATATGTCAATAGTGGGCGTGGCTGTAAAAATAACACGCCCATTGTTTTGTGGTGTTTAATGTTAGTACCCGCAACATTCCTGTGTAATTTCTTTGATAAACCTTTAATAGGAACACAGTAATGATTGTGGGCGTGGCAGTTGTATTATTATCTCCATATTCTGCACACACACTATTATGGACCCCACGTATAGTTTTGACAATTTTCATTCCGCATCCTTCCGTGGCATCAATACGAGCATAGGTAGGTTAACTTAAATTTTAAACCCGAAAGTTCCTCATATCAAAAGTGGGCGTGTCTTTTCCCTGATCAACCCCATTTGTTGCAGTTAGCTTTATAATGTCCACATGTCCCTTCACGTAAAATTTCGTCCGTAAATCTCTACCAGATCTTAAGTTATTAATATTTGTGAATGTGGGCGTGGCAATTAATATTTTCCGCCCAGTTTTTGCACAGTGTTTGGTGGGATGCACATCCCCATACCTGCCAAATTCCGTTAAATATCTATCAATTGAACCGAAGTTATAGTCATATTAAAGGGGTGAAACAAGTTTCTTATATGTGAGGTAGGCGTGGTGTTTCCCCAAATCGGCGCATATATCAATCTAGTTCTATATCTTTGTCGATTTGCAAAATTGCATTAAGATAGCTCTAACGGTATAGAAAAAAAGTGTCAATAGACGGATATACGGACAGAAAATAAATATTGCTTAGAAAGTGATTCTGATCATATATGTATATATATGTCGATACCTACCATGCCTCCTTCTTGAAATTGCAACCCCTCTCAAAAGCACACAATTAGTATACCCTTTTTACCTTTTTTAAAGGTAAAGGGTATAATTAACAATATCGTTAGTGCCGCTTGAATTTTAGAAAATAAATTCGTTTCTGTACTGGTTATTATGCGCGGAATTTTTTTAAAGACGGGCTAACCGACTTCTGTGATCTATTGGTAAAGATGCTAGAGTCACACCCGTGGGGTCGCGAGTTCGAATTTTGACCAGGGAATGGTCTCAATAATACTTCTTTCAAAATATATTTTTTTTCTGATGAGAGTCCTTATTTGCTAATATTCATTCTCTTCCAGGCATAATTAATTATGGTATTAAGGTATAATATAAATAATAATAGAGACGGTCTAAAATCCTGGTAACTGTGGGGGAAATTGGATAAACATTTCTATTAAATCGAATTTAAAAAATGGTTCGTTAAAATATGTAAGTCAGTTTCGGATTAAAAAATATAAAATAATTTTTTTATTTTTATTTTTTTTTTCATTACAAGAATTTATTATTTATTGAATTTGCTTAAATTAAGCCTAACAATAAGTATATCAAATCTTAACACTAGTCACTAAAAAATTTATTTATTTATTTTATTTAATATTATTAATTACAATAATTAATTATTATAACTAATGTGTACATCGAGTACTAGCTGCCAGGGCTTTCGACTCTATAAAAATATAATATGAGTTTTGTTGTATAAACTAAATATCTAAAACTAGATTACAATTTTTAAAATAGGATTCAATGGCATAGATGTTGGGAGAGGAAATTGTTTTTAAAAACTCGGTAGGAATTATTTCTTTAAAAGTATCTTTCCGCTGCTGGTTAAAATGGCTACATTCGTTAAGTATGTGTTCAATAGTTGGTGGTCCATTGCAAAATCTGCAATTTGTCAAAGTGGTGCCGTTTAAAATATGTTCGTGGGTTAATTTTGTATGACCAGTTCGAAGTCGAACGAAAAGTCTCGTTTGTTGTCGGGAACATGTTGCAGGATAAGTAGCTTTGGATCCATCTGTATTATAGATTTTGTACCTATGACTATAGATGGCCCACTCATCTGACCGGTTTTCGTATAGTCGTTTTTTAATAGAATTTGCCAAGTCTTTGTTATCGGATATGTATGTAGTTGGACATGGTGATTTGGCGGCGTCTTTTGCTTCTTGGTCTGCATGTTCATTTCCAGCAATGCCAGAGTGGCCAGGAATCCACATTAGTTGAAGCTTTTTTGGGTTTTTGATAAAGGAATCACGGAGATTAGATATGGTTTCGCTGTTATTGTTGATGTTCAGAATGCCGTCTATTGTAGATTTGCTATCAGAACAGATGACAAATTTTCCTTTATTGCGGACGCAATAGTCGATGGCCATTTGAATTGCCAGAGCTTCGGCGGTAAAGACTGATGCATAATCTGGAAGTATTCCTTTAGCAATTAAGTTACCATTCTGATGCGCGACGGCAAACGAGGTTCCATCGCTGGACTTCGAGCCGTCGGTAAAAATTAGTGTATAGCCTTTTGCTTTTAGTTGGCTTTCTTTATCGAAAAAAAGTTGTCGGTAAATAGCTGGATTAGTAGTTGATTTTGAATGATCTGCTAAACTAAGTATAAAAGACGATTGACTAAGGTGCCAAGGTGGCTCCTTATTCTGTTTTATCAGACGAGGTTTGATGTTTAACTGCATGGTCCTTAAACCATCAATGCAGTGCCGTATGGTGGATTTTGTTCTGACCGTTTTTTTATGGGCCAATGCTCTGGTTACATCTTGGTGTAGGATCGCGTTGTTGCAGTTGAAAAGTTTAGGAATAAGAAGATATGAAGACCATTTTATTCGCTCAGCTATTGTTGGAAGACCAGCCTCAGCCAAGATGTTTTTGATAGGTGATGTCGGGAATACGCTGATACTTCTTCGAACGGCTGTGTGGTATGGTGCGTATAGGCGTTTGATGTGAGTTTGTGCACACCAACCAAATATTGGGAGTGCGAAATCAATTTTTGATAATATTAAAGCTTTAGTTACATTTACGAGTGTCTTTATATGAATCATTGAGTGTTTTGAGGATAAATATTTTATGATGTTAAGTCTGGCAGCTAGTTTTGTCCTTAGATCTAGACAATGTTGTTTATAGGTAAGCTTACTATCAAAAATTATTCCTAAAATTCTTAAATAATTGACAAATTCTATGACAATATTGTTGTATGTTAGAATAAATTTTGAACAATTAATTTTTTTGCAAATATGTAAAACTTTACATTTTTCAATTGAAAGAGCAGCTCCTGAAAGCTGGCCCCATTTTTTTATTTTATTTAATATATCTGCAAAATTATCTCTAACTGAAATACTATTATTTGTTTTGGAAAAAATAATTGCGTCGTCTGCATAAATTGCATGTTCGATGTTTTTGTAGCCAGATAAAATTCTACTCAATTGGTCAAACGCAGTGATAAAAAGAATAACTGACAATGGTGATCCCTGTGGGATCCCGTTGTGCAGTGGATACATCTCAGATGAATTATGATTAATCCTAACTCGAAACTTGCGATTGATCAGGAAGGCTTTGACAAAGTTAAAGATCCTCGGACCAACTTTCCAGGTCTGGAGTTGATTCAAAACTACATGCACTCCTATGCGGTCAAAAGCTCTTTCAAAATCAGTCGCCAGAATAGAGACCTGATTTTTGCTTGAAAGAGCATTTGACACATAGTGCTGGAGATGCAATAATACGTCTAATGCGCTTTGTTTTTGTTTAAAAGCGACCTGATTGGCGCTAATGAGGCTGTTTTTATTTAGGTACCAAGAGATTCTTTTTGCAATTATTTTTTCCAAGGTCTTTGCCATACAAGGCAAAAGCGAAATTGGGCGATACCCAGAAATATCCGAAGCTGGTTTATTGGGCTTAGGAATCGGTACAATCTCGGCTGTTCTCCAAGACTGGGGATAAATCCCTAGTTCAAAAATATTATTGTACAATGTAAGCAGTCTGTCCTTTGCGGAACGTGGCAAGTTTTTGAGCATAGGATATGATATCCTGTCAAAGCCAGGGGTTTTTTCTTTAGCGAGATGCAAGGAGTTTTCGAGTTCAATCATCGATATCTTATTTTCGATTTTCCTAGCTGAAGAAGAGACTCGGCTTGCACTGTATTCGTTTTGCAAAGTTTCAGTTTTATTTATGACAAATTCCTGTGAAAAACTTTGATCCTCAGAGTAGAGGGACCAAAATCTTCCAAAAGAATTGGCTATGTCCAGAGAAGATGTTAACTGATGATTATTAAAATTTATTACTCTTAAATTAAGATTAGAATTGTTCCCTGTTAACGTTTTTATATCGGACCAAATTCTTTTTATGCTGGAATTAGGGTTTATTTTTTGTGTAAACTTTTCGAAACTATTATATTTGGCTGATTTTAGTAAGTTTTTTGAACACGTTAGCTGAGTATTTTGAACACGTTTATAGTTATGCCAATGGATTTGTTTTGCTTTTCTCAATACACCAAGCTCTGTGGACCACCAAGGGACTGTTGATTTGACAGAAGTATTTTTGGTTTGTGGGATAGCTATATTAGCTGCCGATTTAATCAATTTGTTAAGTTGGGCTGCTTCTTTATTTACATTACCAGAGTATGTTGTGGTATTATTGTGATCACATAATATTTGGAACTTAGGCCAATTTGCGAGATCAGTTTTAAATTTTGGTTTAGTCTTTATTTTCTCAAAGTTTAAGTTAGATAATACTTCCGTAACAATCGGAAAGTGATCGCTACCGTGAAGGTCGTCTAATCTTTCCCAATTGCACTTTGGTGCAAGCTGGGCTGAACACATTGTCAAGTCAACATGTGTGAATGTTTTGTGCGTTGAGAAGTGAGTGTAACTACCGTCGTTTAATATTATAAGATTTTCCGCTAGAATGACATCTTCTAAAATTTTTCCTTTGTCGTTGCATTCTTTGGATCCCCAAATAGGGCTCCAAGAATTAAAATCCCCTAAGAGAATGAAAGGTGTATTTATTTGTCTAATAATTGAAAATATATCTTGCGGTGTTAAGGTTTGTGAAGGTGGAATGTATAAATTTACTATGGTAAATGAAAAACCAATATTTATTTCTAAAGCTAAAGCTGATATGTTTGCAGTGATTGGGACGCACTTATGCGGAATGTGTTTCTTTACAAGAACTCCAATTCCCTGTTTGGATGAGGTATTCAAAGGCAGATTGTGGAAAAAACCTACATAGTCTTTTGGTGTAATTGAATTGTGGATATTACAAGAAAAATGAGTTTCTTGTAATGCGAGGAAATCTGGTTGTATATCTTTGATAAGAAGTACCATTTCATGATAATTATTAACAAAACCGTTCATATTCCATTGCACAATTTTAAATTTCATAAAGAGATAATAAAGAGAAGATTTCGTTTTTATTAAAAGTTGTCGTCTTCCATTGAGAGATCATCATATGTTATGTCATGTGTCGAGCTGAAGTATTGATTTAAGTTGGAGTCGATCGAGCTAACGTTGCTACTGGATTCAGAAAGCTGAGAAGCAATATTGTTAGTGGGGGAGAGATAAGAGAGAGTGGAAGTTGTTTTTGAAGAGTTATTGTTTTCGTGAGTGTTAAGGTGTGTGGGTTTTGTTGGAGATGTGGGGTTAGAAGAAGAGTCTGTTGCAGACGAAGAGTGGATAGAAGAATGAGGAAGAGAGGGGTTTTGGATTGCAGAGGGGGGAGTGGTAGAGAGGGACTCTGGGTCAGGTAAGTTTTTATTGTTGTTGTTTACATTGTAATTTTCTTTGATATTAGTTTCTTGTGTTTTTGTGTGTTGTGTTTTTTTGTATGTAACATTTTTTTGTGTTGTTTGGATGTTATTTGATATTTCTTTTTCTGAGTTACCAGTGTTCGATTTCGCTACCTCTGAGTAGCTAACAGTAACGGAATCGTTACCATTGTTTTGCTGTTGTTTACTTATGTTTTGTTCTATACTTATATTTCTTTCGTAAATTGTTTTAGCAGTGCGCATAGTGCACTTGTTTTTAGTTTTAATTTCAAGAACTGCTTTCTGTTCAATATATTTTTTGCATTCTTTGGAGGATGCGGGGTGTTCTAACGAACAATTAGCACAGAAAATGCGAGTACAGACTTGCGGGGCGTGAGGAGGTAAATTGCAGATGGCACATGCTGGAGACTTATTGCATCGTTTAGAAGTGTGACCAAGTAGTTGACAAGTTTTGCACCGCATGGGGTTGGGAAAATATTCTCTTACAAAAACCGAATGCCATGAGACATCGATCTTTTTGGGTGCTAGGAATAAATCAAAAGTTAGTAATATTACTCCACTTGGTACTGGTTTCCCTTCAACAAATTTATTGAATTTGAAGACTGAAACAACACCCTGGGATTTTAATTCAGTGACGATTTATTCGTCTGAAACTTTATTAAGGTAAGGGGCGTAAATGGTTTAGGGACGGATGCAAAGAGCACTTAATAGGACCAATGTTGTTAAGAATTTTTCTGCTGTGACTAAATCTTGGACGAGTAGAAGAAGATTTCCATCCCGTAGGACGGAGATGGAAATTATATTCCTACTTATAATTTGAAGAGCTTTGTGAACTGCGAAGCATGAAAAATCAGCTAAAGTTTTTTGATCACTAAGCGAAGCAACAGTAATAAATTTATGGTTGGGTAGTACCTCTTCAGGAAGTTCAGGAAAAGCCTCTTCTTTATATTTATTTTTATTTGGTTTCTTTCTTTTTGCTTGGGGACTTCTGTCTGCCAAAATGGCAAACCGATTGTCCCCCACAAGCGGGGGAGGCCCGGGGGCCATGAAAAGTATATATATTTTTGAAATCTAAACTTTAGGAAAAGAAAAAAAAATTCACTGTAAACAAAAACAAATTTATATGCGTTTAAATTAAAACACAAAAACCGCGACAATCGCGAAAAGAAAACACCAGATTAGGAGAGAGAGAACCTATCGCAACGAGTGTTAGTCGACGACTCTCACTAAAAAATAATTTTTACCCAAATTGTATTTGGCCATCAAAATTTCGGTTCTGCTTCGCTCTTCAAAAGGCCGGAAGGTCTCTTCTCTGCAGGCGGGATCGGCATATCGGTTTTGCGACGGATTTAGCTAGTGGATTCGGGTGATTTTCCAGTTTTGCTATGTATATCTGCTTTCTAGCATTTATTTCTGTGATAACTGTTGGTATTTTCAGGTCTTTGTGAATAATATCGTTACGCATGTACCAAGGAGCACCTGTTATTAACCTAAGTATCTTCGACTGGAACCTTTGCATTATGGCAATGTTAGAAGCGGATGCATTACCCCACAGTTGAATCCCGTACAACCATATAGGCTTAATAACCGCATTGTATAGGAGGATTTTGTATTCTAGGCTTAATGCAGCTTGGCGACCTTCAACTTCATATTTAAAATTTTAGTTGAAATGTGCGTACGCCAAGTTAAGCGCCTGTCTAAATGAATGCAGAGATAGGTGACTTAATTAGCTTGTGGAATCTCAATATTATTGAGCCGAATGGCTGGACACGTACCAGGCCTCAAAGAGAATGTTACGTGTTTGCTTTTTTGCTCATTGACCTTTATACGCCACATTCCTAACCATTCTTCTACCCTAACTAAGTGTTCTTGTAGTGCTCTCGACGCCTTTATCGAACATTTATTGCAACTGAGTATGGCGGTATCATCCGCAAATGTTGAAATTAGCGTGCTTTCACTTATGGGAGTATCAGATGTGAATATTACATACATATAATGTAGGGCCTAGAACGCTACCTTGGGGCACACCGGCTAAAATTGGAAAATCTTCGGAAATGAATTCGTTTACTTTTACCCTGAAACGTCTATTGGATTAGTAAGACTCAAGGATTTTATGATAGCTTTTTGGGATAAACTTTTTTATTTTGAACATCAGTCCTTGATGCCATACCTTATCAAATGCTTGAGCCACGTCAAGGAATATTGCAGAGCAAAACTCCCCGAGTTCAAATGCTTTTCTTTTTTCATTTGAAATTCGATTGACTTGCTCATTAGTGCTGTGCTTTTCGCGAAAACCGAATTGGTGTTGCGGTATTACGCTATGTTCATGAAGAAAAGCAGATAGTTTATTTAATAGTAGATTCTCAAACAATTTGGAAAGGCAAGGCAACAGGCTGATAGGTCTATATGATGACGGTAGCGTTGCGTCTTTTCCAGGTTTAGCTATCATACATATCTGTCGAATCCAGGTAAATTTTTTGGATTCAGTTGTTTAATTTGTTTGGCTATTTCTGGAAGGGAAATTTTAATAGGCTGAGCAATCTCAGTACTGCAAGGTAAGGCAGGCAGTGCAAAGGAGTTTGTAGCCATATTCGGCTGGAACTCATTGCATAGATGTTGTGCAAAGCAGAGTGATTTTTCTTTATCGCTTTGAGCCCACGCGCCGTACGGGTTTCTTAGAGGTTTTACACCTTCCATTGGAGGCTTAAAGTTTTTCGATGCCTTCCAAAGGGAATACCTTTCGGTAGAATTTGGGGTTACCTTCTTCAGGTACTCTTTTAGGTTTTTATCCTCCTCCTTTGTAAGAGCATCTTTAAGCGCCCTTTCGGCTGCTTTAAGATTGTATTTAGAGATGGGTGAGCGATGTTTCTGCCATTATCGGCGCAGCCTTCGTTTCTGTGCTACAAGTTTTTCAATTTGGCTATTTGTACAGGCATACTTGCACTTTCTAGAAGTATTTTTTTACGTTGCCACTACGGCTGCAGTCGCTAGCATGGAGTTGAAATATCAATATTATTATCTATATCATCTGCATGTTTTACCTCAACTCTTGTAGAGATATGACTACTAATATCCTTTTTGTATTTTAACCAATCGGTTTGGTTGGTCCCTAGGCGAAACTGTGGGCTTGTATATTCTGGTTGTTCATAAAGGTTGATTATTACAGGCGAGTGATCAGAGGACAGATCGACACAGGTTTCCGCTGATACTAAAGACCTATCTATATTTTTAGAAATAGCAAAATCAATAAGATCAGGAATTTTCTTTGGGTCTGTTGGCCAATAAGTGGGCTGTGCTGGTGAGACAAAATCGAATTTACTATGTCTGTTAGTTATTGCATTGTACAATTGTCGGCCTTTTGGATTAATTCCGCGAGAGCCCCAGTGTTTATGTTTCGCATTATAATCACCGCCAGCTAGAAATCTATCACCAAGGGAATCAAAAAGTTCTTTAAATTGAGTTTCTGTTACAGTAAAACGGGTTGGGCAGTATATAGCTGAAAGCGTCAGGTCTTTGCCACGATTTTAAATTGATACTGATGTAGCTTGCATCCATTGCATCGAATGCGATTGCATAAGATGATGCTTAAGCCGATTTCTGATTAGAATAGCCGTACCGCCATGTACCTTACCATCAGGATGATTTGTGTTCTAAAATTTGAAGCCTGGGAGATGAAAGCTGTATTTGTTTGTGAGATGTGTTTCAGGCAAAAGCATAACATCAATTTCGTGGTCATGTAGAAACTTATTAAGGGCTAGTTTATGCTGGTAACACCGTTTGCGTTCCATAAACATATTTTTAATAAACTCATTTTTTATTTACAAGTGTTTGGATCATCTGATTTTGAGCTTTAATGCAATCTTGTAGCATATTTTGCACTGTAGACATGAATTGAGTCATACACTGAGTAAGATTTAGGATCATGGCTTCTACTCCACTATTAGATGCAATGTTATTGTTAACTTGCTGTACGTTACCCTGCAGAACACTTGCGTAGGTTGCTTGACCAGAATTAGGTTTTTGCATAATAGGGTCACCTATCTGAGGATTTGAGGTGGCAGGCTGGATATAAATAGGATTTGGGGATAAATTACGTTTTAATTGTATACTCTGCGACAGTTTTGATTTTAGATCTTTATATACAGGGCAACCTCTGTAATTTGCCGTGTAGTTAATTATTTATAACCGCTCTAAAAATCTAATTATCCGATACTCAGTAATCGGATATACGCTTTAACTTGTCCGTTATTTTTGAAAAAATTTAAATTTTTGACTCTTCGCAAATAAACTCTTATTATTTGGGTGTAAAGAAAAAAAAATTAAATTAAGTATGAGCAATGTTAATCAAGTTTTGAACTAAGCAGTCAACACAGAACCTCACTTCAGAACCAATAGTTTAGAAATTTATTCGGGTCGTGGTATAGTTAGAAAAATGCACCGTACATTACGCCACCTACTTGGCCTGCCCGTCGAATGTGTTAAATATTCTCTGTGTGCTCCATATACGAGTATATGGGCTTCCAAGTTTTCCTTTGAATTTCAACAACTGGAGGAGCAGCCACAATAGCTGCAACAGCACTGAACACTTTTAATATTTTGCTTGGCAACAGTTTTGCTCCGCCACATAAATTCTTTAATTATTTCTCTTATTTAAAAACCTCGTAGTAATCCAATTAAAACTTATTTAAAACATAGAATTGCGTATGAAACAAAGCGGCAAAAGTTTTGTAGCAAGCAGTAAAAATTGCTCATATGTTAATTGTTACTGCTGTTGCTGCCAACAACAACAATAAGCAAAAAGATAGGGGAAAAGTTAAAATTGTTCGGATTGTGAAGTGGCAGACGAGCAGGAACGCTACGGGTTTTGTGGAAATAAAAGCATTAATATATGAAAAATTCAAATATAAAATATAAGTGAAAGTTTATAAATTACATATTTAAATATACAGTCATATACACGTACGGACTGGCACGTGCTATGTGTGCATGCTGGTACATACTCGTATTTATTAAAATGCATCCTGAGAGTACATCTAAAAAAGTTGTATACCACGCTACGTATTGCACTCCGTGCGCTCACATAACTACGTAGGATATAATTAAAAAACTTCCGATTTATAGTAGCCAAGTTGTGTGCCTGTACAGATGCAATCATATACATACATACATATGTACGTGAATGTAGATATACTCATGCATTCCTATATGAGTGATTTCCATATGTGAGAGGAAGGTTTTCCAGACATGGGCTGCTTTTCCTAAGCATAAGATTATGCGCCCTCTGGCAATAATCTCGAATGTCATAAATTCATTAATGACATCAAGAAAACTCGTAGGGAATTAGCTTGCAAGTTCTTTTCATTGTCCTCTGTTTATAAGTATGTTTTGTCACAAACGCTCAAACTGATTGTATTATTATTATTATTACACTTTATTCTAATAAATTTATTATTACAATAAATACAATTAATGAGTACTGGCTGCCAGGGCCTTCGACTCGATCTTAATCTATTTTATTTTAAATTTAATTTTTGAAATGTATATAACTTAAAGAGGTTTCTATTGATTTTATACTATATAGAGTCACATTTTTTAAAAGATTACTAGGGACTTCCTTCCGTACCAAATATATTCCTTCTAATTGCACTGAAAGCTCTGCATTCGTTCAATAAATGAGTTATTGAAGCTCTGTGTCCGGTGCAATAATCACAATTTGGCGCTGGTTCTCGACGCAGTAAGTGTTCGTGCGAAAATGAGGCATGTCCCAACCGAAATCGAAGAAAAATTTTTATTTGCTTTAAGGTGCATGATCCAGGATAGGTGGGATTTATTCCTTCACGATTATACGATTTATAATTAAACTGATTGTAAATTTACAGTTTACAGTTAGTTTAGACATTTAACACAAAATTAGACAACGTGTTGAATATTATTAAAATTAACCATGAACATCAGTTGTCTGTTGGCTCAGCGAGCTCTAAATATTAGTAACACGGCACACATTTGAATAAAAGACACTGTAAACCATAAAACTTTCCGATTCCTGGGCGACACAATCCAAAAAAATTAAAGATGGCGGATGTTCTGTACCATTATTGAGCGAGTAATTTGCGTGCGGCGGCGATATCAACTGGATAATGAAATCGTGCGTCTGATACCTTTGGACAACAATTCGGAAGTTTCAATAAGTCTCTAGACTATGCGCATAACCCATGCCAATTGAGGCCCTCACGCGGAAAAAAGCACCAAAGGTACTGAAAAATGGAGAATATTACTATAATGTAGTGTTTTAAGCTCTTACTGCAATTATAAAGTTGTAAAATATCGTGTGAAGTAGTGTACTATGGACACTATTTGTCTATGAAACTATCATTCTAGTATCTATCGGGTTTTCAATTTATCTATTTTAGAAATCAGATATTACGAACGAACATATACTATATGCGACATATCTTCAAAAAGCAGAAATGTGCAGGAAGGTTTGCTAAATATAATCATTGCATCGAGGATTGGTATATAATAAGCTTTTCTGATGATGATGATGATGTACAATATTTAACACGCTGAAAGGGAAATAAATTATATACTAAACAAAAGATACAAGATGGAGCAAGTGCAGTCAAGGCAAAATGAAATATAAATGGTTTGCCAAGATTTTGATAGTACATGGCTGCAATGTTGTTTTAGCTGTTGTTAATTTTTCAGCCACTAAAGACAAATCACCATGACAAGTTACAGCGTTGAACAGCACTTGCAAATGATAAATAAAATGATACTATCAAAAGGATTGTTGTGTAGGAATGATTCGCGGGTTATGTCTCTTGGGAAGCAAGAGCAGAATAATGTATAAAAATTGCGACCGTTTATTTCACAACTATCTATATGTGTTTATTTAATTTTAAATCCTTTATTTATACGTTAACATTTTTGCTTACATGAAATTTTTATAGATTATAATTACAAATTAAACCAAACAAAGAGAAAAGAGGGAACCATGGCAGCTGAGGCTTTCAGTTCAATTGCGTTAAATTACATTAGGTGGTAGTTGTTAGTTTGTTTAATGGAATTTATTAATAGTGTAATGTTAGTAGAGTTTGGGTTGGCAATCTATGTTTCTGAAAATTTTGAATCTTTGATGTGTGGGCATTCGGTCAGGAGGTGCTTAATGGTTAGGCGGGGGTTGTGGTTACAGAGAGAGAGTGATGCAGTGCTATTGTTCACCAAGTGTCCAAGGGTGAGATTCGTATGTCCATGTCGGATGCGCTCTAGCTTTATCTGGTCTAGCCGGTTGATTGTATCCAATTTTATGTTTAATATATTTCTCTTCAGATTACTGTTGTTATTGATTGGCTTGTACCATGAAGAAGTATTATGGAATAGGGTTTTAAATAAGGTTTGGTGATGTTTTTTAATGTATTTGTTGATATCTCTTTGGTTTATGTTGTTGGTGGTAATGAGTTAACCTGTTGTTGCTTGTATTCCGCATTTGTATGCAAATTCATTGCCTTGTATATTAGAGTGCCCTGGTGTCCACATGATTGTTATGACAGAGTTTTATAAGAATGTTCCTGATTTGTTTCGGATAATGGTATTCATTTGAAATGTTTTCTATGAAATAATTTAGTATGTATCTACACAATATTGTCCTTAATGAATTTCCTTTTTATTGCATTTTCTTTTAATTGCAATTGATTGGTATTTTGGACATCGAGAGGAAGAAGTAATACGTATACTCTATTTTGTGACTATTTGCAAAATAGAAAAATCTAATAGCTTTGATTTTGCGTAGGTTAAAAGTAGTATATTGTGTAATTATATAAGTTTTCGCTCATTTCTGTCATATCTATTGAAGCTTAAAACAATGTTATTCAGGAGGCTGTCATTTATTATTTAATGAAACCTCTTTTGGTTTTTTTGCCAATGTTGCAGGCGAGCAGTAATAACTTCGACAGTTCGATTATTCAATATAAAAACTAAATGCCATAAACAAGAAATCGTTTATCGAATACAAACTGAAATTTGGTGATCTTTTTAATAATTTCAACGCGTTGTCCTATAGTGTCGAACTGAATTTCAGAACTTCGTTGAATATCAGTTGCAGCTGACACAAGTTAGATACGGTGGTACCAGAAAATATATCCAACCAAATCGTACAACCATTATAGTACAACCAAATTTTGAAGAACGGAGTTCTCAACACCAACAGAACTTGAAAGTACAGACAGATTTAGTAACGTCGCATGAGCTAGAACAGTACGAGTTCACGTTATGTTTGTACAGTTTCAGTGCAATTGCCATACGAATATAAGATTGCATCAACGTCGTTCGAAAATCCTGCGAATTTTTCTAGGGTTGTCCGTTGAATATTTCGACCTGTTTCTTATTTTTTACGTTTTCTGGGTTTCATTAATTTAAAGAAAGTAAAAAAGAAATATTATAAAATATTTTTATATCTAACATTTTTCGCAAATACGCGTTCATTATTCATTAAATAGACCTGTCCCGGATACTCTGAAATGTTGACGCGAAGACCGTCTAATGTGCGAACTCTACTGGCAGCATCATATAATTGACCAGGACTAGACACAGTTTTTGGAAGATTAATACCTACTTTATCGAAAGTTTGTCCTTGTGATTTGTTAATAGTAATGGTAACAGCAAGTATAATTGGAAATTGCGTTCGTCGAATTGAAATGTACCAGAATAAGTTGATACAACGGATTACGATGCATTTTTTTCACGTATTCCCAATTAACGGATTTGCAGTATTCAAATTACGAATAAGTTATACAATGTTTTCTTTCAAAATTAATTTATGTGTAGGTAAGCGACTTAATGATATGGAATTAATGTATTGTAAATATGCTGTTCTCCGGGCAAAATATTTAAGATGTGATCGTTAATTACGCTACAATCGTCATTTTTTGAGCTAAAATGACGCGATTTAAATTTTGTGGAGTATTAATTGTTTCAGCAATGTTGCCATAAATATCATCGATAATAGAATCTGTGCTCACTAAGTGATTTGGTACTTCAATTATAATATCGCTACCCAACTATGGAAAACTTTGCATATTACTTACCATCTGCTATCAATTTAAGAAATTCAACATATTGAATTTCACTTTCTAATGCTGTCATAATTCTAACCAATGTAAATTTATGAATTGAAGGATATTCTGGCAAAGAAGTAATACAATTTTGTTTTAAAAGAGATGATGGTGAAGCATATGGGATTACAGGCAATGTTTGACTAAAATCAACACAAATTAAAACTGGCTTACATCTAAAAAGTTTATTTTTGGTTGTTGGATTGATTGCAATATCATGCAATAATCTATCAAATAATTGTAAAACTAAAAGTGGGTACATAGGAATTTCATGTATAATAATCAAGGAAGCATTGTTTATTTTAAAAGCTGAAGCACTCTAATGCTTGGAGTAGATGTTTCCAAAACTGGAATAGGAATTTTTAAAAATATTATGCAAAGTTCTCCCACCAGATAATAAAGTAGAAGCAATACTATTCTATGCACATGGAATACATTCAAGTTCTAATAAATTTCATTTATGAATAATTGCATTTTGAATACAACTTTTTCCACAACCTACATAAGCAGTCAATTAAAATATATTGTTACCAGTATTATGAAACTGAATTTCCTGTGAAACCATATCGAGATTGCATTGTTCGTTGCTAGCCGAATCAAATATTTCCTGAAACAACAATCCTTCTGCTAATTTGTTCACATTTCCTGCTAGGAATACTTGGGGAACCCATGTACACAGCAGGCCGCTTAGCTGATTTCTCGCTGTATATGTATGTGCAATGAAGTTTTTAGAGTAGCAAAGAGAACCGATGCCAGCAAGAGATTAAGAAGCAGTTCACTCTCCTCAAAATGCTCGCTTAGAACAAGCAAGCAACAAAAACTGTGCTAAAAATTCAAAAAATTAAAACCCAATTTTCACATCTAAAATCAAATATTTTCAAAAAAAAAAAAAACCTATGGCAAAAATAAGAGCAAAATTCCTTTCATTTGCTTTTTGTTTAATTAAATTTGATCCAGTAGCTCTTTCTAAAAAGGCACAAAAACATTTGCCTGGAAACAAACTACGCCGATTAATACTAAGATATTTTCAATGAAACACAAAATACATATGTATGCAAATTAAATTCAATACGAAATATTATATTTCAGTTAAGAATATTTGGATAAATATTGTTAGTTCTATTTAAGAAAGATTCAATAAAAATGAGAATGAAGCAAAAAAAAGTAGTTAATGTGGGCTATGTCTGCCTTAACAATCCTTTCAAAAATGCAAATATCATCACTAAGAGGCAATGTCGCCGAACTACTAATATTAAAATGATGTGCAAATATTAGACGAAGTTTTCTTTGTATTTCACCCAGTTTTTTTAAAATTTATTCATGATGATTGGATAAATCTCAATAAAGCAACTAATGGCTAGTAATATTATTTGCATTAATATAAGCAAACATCGAAATCATCATTTGGTGAGGGACGTCAAGAATACAATCATTTGATAATTTTATAAGATAAAAACAGAAACATTAAAATGATAGAAAATTCTTCGTTTTTGATCGTTTGAAGTCTTATATGGCAACATGGGCCTACTATAAACACATCCAATAGCTAAGGAAAATGCTTCTGGAGGATAAACAGCCAACTATTAACAGCGACTACCTAATGCACCGGCTGCCCACACAAATATGTAATTAGAATTACTGATGAATGACTTTTATTTTGCTCATGCGTGCGGAAATACATAATAAGTGAACCTTTCCACAATTAAAGCTATTTAACAAAACTTTCAGTGAGCGTGCGGTGAAATTGCAAATCTTTACTGTTGTTTCCATTCGATATGCGTAATTCAAGATTATATTACTTTAAGATTTTACATAAGGCTGACTTGCCAGTACGGTAATTTATGCAAGTACATTATGTAACGACCTCATCGCATGTTGCGCATGCGTACGTTATGTGTAGGCGCAGAAAAATTGGGGTGCGATATTAAGTGAGCCCCACCATGGCAAACACTAGAAATTTTTAGTTTCTATCTGGAAATTATATTAAATTAGATTCATTTAGCGTAAGAAAATTTTTCAAACCAAAAGGGGCCTGAAAGTAGAACCATGGTGTTATTCAATCCATATATATTGAATTATAATCTTTGTCAGTAAGTTTTTCATAATGCTGATTTCCAGATGAAAAGGTGAGACTGCAGGCTGAAATATTACGTTCACAATGAGCTATAAGCAACGTAATCCAATTTTGTATTTATTATGTCCTCTGGTCCATCATTAAATTATTAACAACCGGTTTTTGGTCTTTACTATTGAGTATATTTATTCAGAGAGAAATAGATGAGTACAGTTCAGTGGTTTTCATAAAACTAAACTAGCGTGCAATCGATACTCAAGAATGTCATCATCAACGCAATGCATTATAGTAATTTATGAGTTTACACTCGAGAGTAAATATTAGTTATTTTAGTTTATGCGAAATACATTACATTTTCCCCTTTTTTATAAAACTTGTCTTATCTACTAAAAATAAATGTATTTCATTTTTAAATCAATTTACAATAAAAATTAATAGTTCATGAATATGTTTTAATATTTAAAATTATTGTATTATAATACATCACTATTTTTAATTTAATATTATTTATTTTGAATGTTACTAGGTTTAAGAATTTTGCGTTTAGATCTTCTTAAAGTTTGTTCTAGGTTCTTCATTTGGAATCAATGGGTGATACTTATCTTCCAATGTAATCTGATTTTTTTGAACAAATCTCACTGAATTATAAACATTTATTTTATAGGTATGTGGGCTTATAACTTCATGTATTATAGCTGGAATCCAGTTAACATAATCTTTAAAATGATTTTTGCCCTTTTTTAAAAATTGGCTCTTGTAAAATTTTAGTTTTACATTTTTCATTATAATGTTTAGGATATGCTAAAGTGTTGTTATTATTATTTTTCTTAAATGTTACAGTTTTCTTAGATAAAGAATTCAGCAACGTTATAGGTTGATATGAAAATATTATATTATTAGGGGTTTTATTGGTTGTTGTACATGGTGTATTATTGTAGCACATTAAAATTTTATTTAATTTTACTTGAATAGGTAAATATTTCAACTTTTCATCTAATAAATATTTTTTAAACAATTTTTAATTGTTTGAACTCCACGTTCAGCCAAACCATTGCTTTGGGGATGATAAGCTGGTGATTTTGTTAATTTTATATTTAATTTTCGTGCAAACTGTTCAAAGTGGATTGATGAAAATGGTGGCCCAATATCGGTAACTATTTCGATAGGATAGCCAAATATTCTAAAAATTTATAGTAAACTGTTTTCCAAATTTATTGCATCTGTCTTTGGCAAGTACTTAACAATAATATATTTGCTGAATGAATCTATGTAAATATAATATGTTTTGGAATCAAAATGAAAAAAAATATATGTGTACCCTTTGAAAAGGTTTCTCACACAATGGCCACTTAGTTTTCACGTGGTCTCTTGGAACTTTTTGTGTAGTTTGGCAACTAAAGCATTTTGAAATAAATTCCTCTATATTCTGATAAATTTTCGGCCACCAAACTGAACTACGTGCTATCATTTTTGATCTTACAATTCCGTCATGATTCTCATGCAAAATATTAAGTACCCTATTACGATATTTTTCCGGAATAACTAATCTATCTCTGTAATACAAACAATTATTATCAGTGGAAAGACTTTTACGCACGTTATACCATTTTTTCAAATTTAGTGGTACTTGAATAGGCCATTTGTTTTTGGTGTATTTCATTATCTCAGTTAACTCAGAATCATTCGCCGTACTCTCTATTACTATGCTCATACTAATAGGCAATTCCGTTGCCTCAGCTAAATTGTTTATTGTTTCAATTCTTGTTTCTCCTTCGATTGGCAAACGTGACATTGCGTCTGCTGGAGCGTTTAATTTTGCAGACCTGTATTTAAAATCATATTCATAAATTGAGAGCATTACTGCCCATCTCTGCAATCTTGATGCTGTTATGTTAGAAGTATCACGGTTAGGATTAAAAATCTCTTTTAAAGCTTCATTGTCACTGCATAATGTAAAGCGGTGTCCATAGACATATTTATGGAATTTCTTCAATGCAAATATTACAGCGAGAGCTTCTCTGTGGATTTGAGAATAGTTTCGCTCTGAGGGTGATAAGGTGCTAGAAGCAAAAATAACAGGTTTTTCAATACCATTTACCACGTGAGCCAAAACTGCCCCTACCCCGTATGGGCTGGCATCACAAGTTATTACAATAGGTTTGTTTGGGTCATATAATTCAAGAATATTGTTTTCTAATATTAATTTTTTTGATTTTTCAAAACATTTATTAATCGCTTCAGTCCATACAAACTTTGCATTTTTTTGTAACAAACTGTATAAATTCTTCAGTTTTGAAGATAAATTTGGTATGAAGCTACTATAATAATTTAGTAGCCCCAAATAAGACTGAAGTTCTGTTAAATTTCTTATAGTTGGAGCTTTTTCAATACTCTCAACTTTCTCTCTATTTGGTTTCAAACCATCTTGTGAAATAGTGTGTCCTAAATAATTTATTTCTTTTTTGAAAAAAAAAACATTTATCAATATTAATTTTTATATTGAAATCATTCAGCTTTTTCAATACTTGAAAAATAATACGTTTACAGTCATCCGGCGTCGAACTACCAATTAAAATATCATCCAAATAGCATGAAGTTCCGGGAATTCCTAACAGAACCTGATCCATAACTGACTGGAAAATAGAAGGTGCGCTCGCCACTCCGAATGGCAAGCGAGTATATTGGAATAAACCTTTATGTGTATTTATTGTCACATACTGTTTTGAGGTTTCGGAAATTTTTAATTGCTGATATGCTCCTGATAAATCAATCACACAAAAAATTTTACAATTTGCCAAATTTGCAAAAATGTTGTCTATTCTCGGTAAGGGGTAGTGTTGGGTTTCGATGAACCGATTTATTGTGACCTTGCAATCTATACAGATTCTAATTCTTTTTCCTGGTTTAGAAACAATTACAATTGGTGATGCATAACTACTAAAATTAACTGGGACTAAAATTCCCTCCTTACACAAGCGATTTAACTCATCTTCCACTTGATCTCTTAGTTTAAATGGAACATCATAAGCTTTTCTAAAAATTGGTTTAGCTTCCGGTTTTAGAATTATCTCAGCTGTATAATGCTCAATGCATTGGTTTGGATCAGAACTTACAATTTTTTGAAAATTTGACTTTATTTCATCTAACATTTTAAAGTTTTCTAATGAATTAATTGTGCTAATGCTATTATATCAAATATTTTTTTCTAGGCTGGGTACAAAATTGTTAACCAGTTTCTTCCCAGAAGTGGTTTAAAATCTCTTTCAGTGTCAATTATAACCAAATTTAGTTTATGATCTCCAATACCTGACATTTTACTCACATTGATAAGAATTTGACCTATGCATTTTAATGGGTTACCGGTAACAGATGTTAATTTTGTTTGTATTGGGTCTAGTTTGCAATTTTCAAATAAATTTAAGTACTTAACTTTAGACATAATAGTCATACAAGCCCCTGTGTCCACCTCCATTTCAATTAACTTGCCACCGACCATCAGTTCCACATTATTTGCTCCACACACCGATTCCCCATTCACTTTACATACGGTTTCATCACATGTTACATTGGTTATGTTAGCTTCTTCGACCATTTCGTTAATGAGCTTCACATGACGATTTTCAGTTGGACCATTCTTTTTTGAGTGACATTGTGACGAAATGTGTCCTTTTTTGTTGCAATGGAAACATACCCATGATTTACAGAAACATTAGTCCGAGTTATGTCCCCTTTTACCACATCGTGTGCATGCTTTTTGTGAAGAATAATATTTTTTCGGTTGTCCAGAGTTGCGATTACGTGACTTGCTGCGACTCTCTTGTATCGAACACGTGTTATGAAATTCTTTTTTGCACATCTCACGTGTTTCATCCTCAGCCATTTCCCAACTTAAAGCCAATTCACACGCTTTTTTGAAACTCAAACTGGATTCTTTTAGAAATTTGGACCTTAGTTGATTGTCTCGAACTCCACAAACGAATTTATCACGTAGTGCAAACGCTTTTAATTCTATGATAAATTCTCTTATTGATTTTTCACCTTGCTGGGCATTATAAAATTTAAAAGATTCTGCAATTTCGTTTACAGAAGGTGCAAAATACGCTTTTAGGGCGTCCACCAGATCTTTGTATATCTTCGAGCTTGGATCATCAGGTGAAAACAATTTCCTTAACACGGAGTATGCATTGGCACCAATATATGTTATGAAGAAGGCAACTTTTTTTTCTTCTGCCACATCATTAACAAGAAAAAATTGCTGGAGTCTCATCTCGTACTCAGCAAAATCATTTCCCATTATATAAGGATCCATGTGACCAATCTTTGTAACTTTTTGTACTGGCTGTTCTAAATGTTCACTATTTTCAGTTTTTATAGTTTAAGAATCTGTCATTTATTTTTACTTTTTACTTTTACTTTTGTTGTTTGATTTTTTTGTTTCTTTTACTATTACATGTTTTCCAGTTTTCCTCGTCGCCAAAATTATTATGTCCTCTGGTCCATCATTAAATTATTAACAACCGGTTTTTGGTCTTTACAATTGAGTATATTTATTCAGAGAGAAATAGATGAGTACAGTTCAGTGGTTTTCATAAAACTAAACTAGCGAGCAATCGATACTCAAGAATGTCATCATCAACGGAATGCATTATAGCAATTTATTAGTTTACACTCGAGAGTAAATATTAGTTATTTTAGTTTATGCGAAATACATTACAGTATTATTATGGCAAATTTTATTGAAAAATGTTAAATAAATCTGGAAGATCTTTTTCCATTAGTGCTTTATACTGCCACTTTGATAGCCCAGTTCATCCGTCGATTTTTCAACTTTACACACCGGTAGAGATATACTAACCAAACAAGACAAAATTATAGCTGGGAACTTAAGATATACCCAAATAGCTATATGAACCAAAGAGGTAAGAGAATATAAAATATTACTTGAGATGAACTCTGTTTTTCGATATAAGACAGGTAGTGACTGCACTGAAAATATTCTCATATAAAATTTCAATATATAGTGTCAAGTGACTCTTCACAAAGGAATAACTACGATAACTGAAGGTATTAGCTTTTTGCGATATTCACAAGTTAATCACACTATTATATATGTATATTGTTATTATATTAGATACGAGGGCGGATTGATATTGAAGCTACCTAGTGCTAGATGGCAGCACAAATACAATAACTTTTTTTTTAGAAATCGCGATCTGTCAAACGTCAGCTGTTAAAATTGCACCCAAATTCATCGATTAGTTTATTTGTTGTAGTCGTTTGAAGTAAGCAACTTTTGTGTTTCTTGAAAAATGGAAAAAAGCGAATTTCGTGCAGTGATTAAACACTATTATTTGAAAGGGAAAACGGCGAAAGAGACAAAAGAAAAGCTCGATAAACATTACGGTGAGTCTGCTGCGTCAGCTTATCTGGTAAAATATTGGATTGCTGAATTTAAACGCGGCCGAACAAGCACTGCAACAATACCATCAACAGGAAGGCCAAAAGAGGTGGTTACTGAAGAAAATATCAAGAAATTCGTCGATATCGTTATGAATGATCGCCGAGTCAAGTTGCGTGAGATTGTTGAAATGGTAAACATATCATATGAACGTGTGTTCAACATTTTGCATGAACATTTGCATATGAAAAAGCTATCGGCAAGATGGGTGCCGCGTTTGCTCAGTGTCGAACAACGAGTTCGACAGACCAATTCACAGCGGTGTTTGGACATGATAAAGCGTAATCCTGTTGATTTTTGGCGTCGATTAATAACTGTTGATGAAACGTGGGTCCACCACTACACACCTGCAACCAAAAATCAATCGAAACAATGGGTGGAAGCTGGTGGAAGTGCTCCGAAGAAGGCGAAGGCAGTGAAATCGGCTGGCAAGGTTATGGCCACTGTATTTTGGGATGCACACGGAATCACAGGTAAGTATTATCGTGCATTATTGGATCAATTGATTGATGCAATCAAGAAAAACGACCACATTTAAAGAAGAAAAAAATGTTCTTTCTTCAAGACAACGCACCAGTTCACACAGCATTAGATACGATGCTAAAATTACGTCAAATACACTTCGAATTGGTTAATCATCCACCTTATAGTCCAGATTTAGCTCCTAGTGACTTTTTCCTGTTTCCAAACTTGAAAAAATGGCTCGCATGAAAAAGATTCATCTCAAACGAAGAAGTGATTCAATATCAATCCGCCCTCGTTTATCATGAGTAATTTTGGGCGATTTTTGAGTAGAAACGATATTGTAGCATTGAATTGCATTCCTAGTTTCACACCATGTTCCTGCACCGTAACATTTAAGAGCCCTCATGTTTTGGAACTGCTCACCACATTTAAAAATTGTGATATTAAAAGGCCTAATAAGTTTCCAACATTATTCTTTTAATTCCTCTATGAACTAATCAAAAAGTTTCATAAAATCAATGTAGTATAAATAAAATTTTCATGGCAACACTGAAATATATGAAAAAATTTTTGGTGTTTCGTATTGCACAATATGCGAAATGGTGAAATATTTCCGTGACTATGGAATAATATAAAAATGTATAAATTTCGATTGATGAGTTTATTGAATTAGTAGTTGAGGGTCTTAATAGACTCTTTGGAAAACTTGGGTGGTAAATATTAGTGCCACGCCCACCATTAATACATATATGTAGCTTAAGACCAATAAAAAACGTATAGACCAAATGTTGTTTTAACAGCATGTATACATTATAATGCCATATGCAAGAAATAGGGTGGATCAGATAAAAGACACGGCCACTTTAGGTTAGATTAGATTTACGTGGCAATCAGTCTACAGACCCAGTCACTCAGACCACTATGGGCCCATTGCGATACCTCCGCGTAACACTGCACTTCTGCTATTACTCGTCAAACCATTTTGAAGCCCTAATAAAGTGAAGGATTTGATTGACCTTCACGCCTCATACCTGCCAAATACCTAATGACAGCCACTTTACATATAACCATGATAGCCTCCCTACATTCCAAGTGACAAAAAGTCACGATGAGGGCTCAATTCAAAGCTTTAAACCGTACCAGTCCCTCGGGCCGGAAGGCATCATTCCTGCCGATATCCAAAATGGGGAAGAGATTAAGATTAATGCAAGCCTCAGATTTCAATATATTCCCTAACGCTGGCGCACGGCTCGGGTCGTCTTCATCCCGAAAGTGGGGAAAGCCTCACACACCAAACCTAATGATTACAGACCCATAAGTCTAACATCCATTCTTCTTAAGGTTTTAGAAAGAGCTCTTGACCTACATATCAGGACATCGATCAACCCTTCTTTTCTCTCTGTATCTCAACACGTGGTATCTCAATTGGCCATTATGTGTGCTCAAGTGTGCTTTTGGCAAACTAGGCGGCCACTTCTACCTACCTACCTGCCTTGAGATCATTGCAAAATATTAGATTACGAAAACAATGAAACCACAAACCATACAACAAATAAAGTAAAAATTACTCCCACAACAGAACTAACCGCTACTAGTAAAAAAACAACTACTTCAACCAGCTTCACTCTCGAATCCAACAACAGCTATAAACAAACCAGTTTTAGTAGTTTCTTAGCACACAAAGAAACAAAAAATGATAACGCTTCAAAACACCTCTACTTCCAACACTTCCTCTCTTATTAAAAAACCATCTCTTAACCATTTTACCAATTCTTCTCTTGAATCTAAAAACAATAATACACTACCCATTTTTAATTCTCTACGAAATATAGATAATTATTCATCCAAAACAACACCCAAAACTCTTCTTTCATCTGACGAAGAAGAATAATAAAATAAGCAACGCATTTTTTGCTTTTTTTATTTCTCCATTTGGTACACAATAAATGAACCTTAAACCCTTACAGTGGAACAGAAAAGAATTCGTAAACAACTACCACGAATTACAATTGTTAACAAAAGACTTTAACCCGGACATAATTGCGCTACAAGAAACACACATCCCGTTTTCAACAAATAATACAATAGTACCAAAACAATATGTAGGGTACTTTCATAACTTGACAACCAGCACTACTTCTAAACAAGGCGTAGGTTTGCTCATAAAAAAACACATCCCTCACAAAATGGTTTCAGTTAATTCTCTTCTAGCAACACATATAATCGAAATCAATAGTGGCATAATTTTCAATATAATCAATATATACGAGTATATCCCCCCATGTCAAAACTTCCCTTCGCAAAATTTACATTCAATTACATGCTCCATAAATACACCCTACATTATAGTAGGTGACTTTAATTCATGGAGTCCGCTATGGGGATCAAGAATTTCCAACCAACGAGGAAGAATCTTGGAGGATCTTATTTTATGTGAAAGTTTAATAGTCTTAAATGATGAGTCGCCTACGCATTTTTCTCCTCATAAAACCTTTTCACACATAGATCTCAGCATATGCTCCTCACAAATTGCTCCTAAATGTTCTTGGAAAATTACTGAATATTTGCATGGAAGCGATCATTTCCCGATCTTCATAGAAAAAAATTCTAAATTCAATATAGAAAAAAATTAAATAAAACCAAAATTTAAAATAGACCTAGCCGACTGGACACTTTTGAACTCAATTTGTGAGAAACAGTTTCCAACCTGCGTTCAATTTAGTAATGTGAATGAAGATGCTGCAAAAATACAAAAAATCATCCGTAGTGCCGCAAATGTAGCTATACCCCAGTCTAAAGGAAATGTAGTTAAAGCTACTTTTCCTTGGTGGAGTACCCACGTATCCAACCTGCGAGAGGAAAAACAAAATTCATGGTAGATATAAGAGGCATATAAGTATACCTAATCTGATCTTATACAGGAAAGCCAATGCTGTTTTCAGAAAAGCAATCAAAAACTCCAAAGCAGATTGTCTCTAAAAACTTACGGAAAATATAAACCCGCAAACCAGCCCCAAAAAAATCTGGTCCAACATTAGGGGCCTTGTAGGAGGCAAGCACCTTGAAATAAAAACAATAAAAAATGGTGCGAACCTATTATCCAAATCCACAGACATAGCTAATTTCTTTGCCACATCATGGTCTAACCTCTCGCAGAACCATAACTTTCACCCACACTTTAGAATTGAAAAAAACACAGCACTTCAAACCCAATATAAACCCAAAAAATTATCTACTTCAGCCAAACAAATAGAATCAAATATAACCATAGTAGAATTCGAGTTCGCCCTATCCAATGCTAAGAGCAAAACTCCTGGTTTTGACCGTATATCGTACCAAATGTTGAAACACCTACCCAAACACGCAAAAATTACAATCATAAATTTATACAATAACATCCTTGAACAAGGCATTTACCCCCAAAATTGGCGAACAGCTGAGGTTGTTCCCATCCCAAATCCCAATAAAAGCAAGTATGAGTTTAATGGTTTCAGACCTATATCCCTATTACCTTGCACCGGAAAAATACTCGAGAGAATAATAGCTAAAAGAATAATGTGATTTATATCAAAAAACAATTTAACGAGTCATAACCAAGTAGCTTTCAAGCGAAAACAAAGCACAATTGATGCACTGCTTCACTTTGAACATTACGTTACAACTTCACTTTCCACCAAAAACCATGTTACCGTTTTAGCTACTGATTTTCATAGAGCCTTTGACCGCATAGGAATACATGTTGTCCTTCAACAACTGGCAACCTGGGGTATAGGAAAGCAAATTTTTAATATCGTCAGAGCTTTCTTATCAAACCGAAAAATAAGAGTTAGAGTTAATACAGAACTATCAAATACATACCGCCTCGTCAATGGCATACCGCAGGGTTCCCCCCTATCGGTTGTTCTATTTATTATTGCACTCGACCAATTCAGTAAATTACTCGATGGATACAAAAATATTCAACACACAATTTACGCAGACGACGCCATTATATTTTCTAAAACAAAAGATCTCGATACTATCAAATCTACTTTCACAAAAATACTTAATGAAATTACAAATTGGGGCAACTTCTCTGGCGCCAAACTATCTGTTAGTAAATGTAAAATACTACATATATGTTAGAAAACCAAATGTAATTGTTTTAGCCTTTAATATGATAATGTAAATATTGAACTTGTAAAACATCTGAGAATTCTTGGTGTTATTTTTGATAATAAGTTTAATTTTAAGGAGCATTGTTTACAGTTAAGAAAAAGTCTAGCTACCCGCCTCAACATTATTAAATACCTAACATCCAAACACAGTTTAATACACATTTCAACATTAATTAACATCACCAGAGCTCTCATACTTTCAAAAATAGATTACGCATTGCCAATTTATGGATGGTGTTCTCAAAAAAACCTAAAACCCCTTACAACACAGCTGTTCGCAGGAGCATCAGCGCCTTTTCAACGTCACCTTTAAAAAATATATTCGCTGAAGCTGGGCTACCATCTATTCAACAGCAATTATCGTTGTCAACATCAAAACTCATCCCTAAACTGTTCATTACTAACAACAGAGTACTGCACAAAGACATAATGGAGGTTGTCAAGCACAAACGACAATATAAAATTAAATCCATAATTCGTAGATGTGTCCAACTCTCCAAAAACCTTCACTGGGATATAAAAGTCTGTCAAACTAAGCGACAAAGTGAACCACCTTGGAATATAAAAGATAGCTCCTTCGCATTGAATTTACTGCAATATCCAAAAACAGTTACCGATCCCAAAGTTTATAGACAACTTTTTACAGAAACGGCAAGTGAATATATAAACAAAAAATGGAGCCTACTCTATACAGACGGATCAAAAGGAACTCTTGGCACATCATTTGCTGTAGTCCACCACAACGGAAATTTAATTACGTCAGGGTGTCTTCCTCCATTTAGCTCTGTATTTACTGCCGCAGCTTTTGCTGTTAAATGTGCCATTGACTTTGCTCACAAAAATAAAGGAAACTTCCTCATATGTACAGACAGCAAATCGACTATTGAAGCCATTCGAATCTTCAATAATGATAGCAGCAGGACCATAAATAATATCCGTAACTCGTGTATTAAATACTCCAAGAAAATAAAAATTATGTGGGTCCCAGGACATTCGGGGATACCAGGTAACGAACTTGCAGATATAGCTGCTGCAGAGTCAATTACGGCTCCAAACTATGTCTTCCAAGTCACAGAAACTAAAGACCTACTGCGATATATAATATCTCTCCATGTTGCCACGAACTATTGCACTTGGAAAAAATATAAACACTTTTACACCACCTTCAACACAGACGGAATGAAACCACATTATCCTATAACTTGCCTTCGCCAACAAACAAAAAACTTTGTACGTCTCCGCATCGGACACACCAAATGCTCAAACAAGCATTTGCTACGTGGGGGACCGTAACCTAACTGTCAATTCTGTGGGGAATTAATATCCTCGTTACACCTGCAAAATAACTGCCCCAACTTCCAAACAACCCGTAAAAATATATTCCATAACCAGATTCCCAGTGCTTCTCTAAAAGATACATAAAAAAAAACATAACAAAGATGAATAAATTCTTAAAAGAATGCCATATCCAAAATTATATTTAAATACCTAAATAAGTAAATATGTAAAATAATATATTAAAATCGAGTTGAAGGCCCAGGTAGCTATGACTCTTCTTCTTAAATTAGATATAATAATTTATTATTGTGATTAATCCTTTTAAATAAATAAAATAGATTATGAATCTTGCTGATCATAGTGGGAATAGCAATACCCACTCACATAGTGGGCATAACATTTCAGCCGCCACTCGCACCCACACATAGAATTCATCAGTATGAACAACGCGTCTACAAAGATATTGTGTTATATGGAAACAATATCTGAACGGTTTAGCTTACATGCACATGTAAGAAAAAAAGGGTATATCAATATCGATCTAACCCGACATCAGCATTCTTTAATAGATTAATACATATTTGTTCGGAAATTTATTATAGTTTGATATATCAAATTGCTTCCTTGCTACATACGAGTATATTAGTGTTCTTTCCAATCTACTTGCAACCGCCATTTGTGCATCCATTTTTGTAAAGTAAACATAACGTGAGCACCCTTACCTTACATATCAAAAATTAATGCAACACTGTTGTTACTTCTGCATATATAACCTTTTTTTTTACTGCGATATATAATACTGTACATCAAAATCAAACTTTTCCCAAAATAACAAGGTTCCGACAACGGATTCTAGTAGAGGGGACCAACATATACAATATACGTGTATCGGTGTTTTGAAAGTCTACGTCTGAGTTTTATTTCGGGGGGGTTAGGTAGGCTAGATGGATGTCTTAAGACTTACTTAGGCCTGTTCAAGGCCCATTGTGGCCACTACAGATTTTTCCCTACACCTCCGATCCACTTTAAACCATTCTGTGGATTTGATAAAAGTAGCCACTTTCGTTGGCTTCATCCGGGAAGCCTCCTCATTACTGTCAAGAAATGAGAATCCAAGAGTGGAGAACACAGTAGGTGTTCCACTGTTTCCTCTTCCTCGACATCTTGACAGCACCTACAGTCATAATGGGGTACCCCCAGTCTACTTGCATGTCTACTACTCAAACAATGACCTTTCAGTACCCCTATCACATTTTTAATATCCTGCTTATTAAATTTCAACAGCAGTTTTGGACGACCGGGTTTGTCTACTTGTTAGGCAGGATGATAAATGTCTCCATATAACATTTGCCACTTCGACAGTGTTTCAATCTATTAGCAATTTGCATGTGGCTAAAGGCATTGGTAATGGAACTTTCTCCGGAAGGATAGTTAATGTTGTCCCCTCCCTAGCCAGCTTATCAACCATGCAATTGCCCTCAATATATCTGTGTCCCGGCACCGAGACCCGGTTTATGTTAAAGTGTTCCGTCAATTCACTTAATACTTTTTGGGATTGTACCACAGTTTTCGACAATTGTCTTTCTGCCTCCAGTGATTTTAAGGCCGCTTGGCTAACCGAGTAGATATGTATATCTCTCGTGGATAGAGGAATATTATTTATGTGCAGCATACCCTCTCTTATTGCTATTATTTCTGCTTGGAATGATTTGGCAAGCGGAAGAATAAACTGACGCCCAGCTTTTCAGAACATACACATCCACCCAACTACTAAACGTCCAACGCACAGATCTACGCATCCTCGAGGCACCCAATATTGAATTCACAAACCTGCATATGAACACTTATTCGATGAAGTCAACAAACGCCTCGGTACGTAAGTGCATCGGTTAGTGACTTGGGTAGGATGTTATTAAAAGCGCCCTTAATGTCTAGGAAAGCTACCAACGTATATTCTTTTTCTTCCACTGATTTCTCAACTACTGTCACTAGCGAATTTAAGGCTTTTTCTGTAGATTTACCTTTACAGTACGCGTGTTTTGAAATCGCGATTCGAGACAGGTTTTTTTTCCCCTGATATATGTTTCTATTAATCTCTCTAGAGTTTTCAATAAAAAGAAGAAAGACAGCCCTGAAATACTTTGGACTAATATGTGAATTTTCCCCACCTTTGGGATGAATACCAGTTTTACTTCCCTCCATATTGAGGGGATATGATTTAAAAGCAACGCACTTTTGAAAATGGTTAACCATTTCATAATGTAGTTTATTAAATACTGCAGGTGATCTGGGAAAATCCCGTCTGGTCCCGGCGACTTAAAGGGTTTAAAGAGGTTCACGGCTCACGTGATACTAGCCTCCGAAATGATATTTAGAATGTCGGTCTTTGCCCTAGTGTTATGTGCAATTTCCATTATACTCGTTGCTGGGCTGTCAGGAAAGTGCGTATTTAACAACAGATTTAGAGACTCATAACTTGTTACTGCCCAGCTCTTGTCGAGTTTCTGCAGGTAACCAATTGTTGGAGTAGGGCTTGAGAGAATTTTACGTATTCGAGATGCCTCTGTGGTGGCCTCAATATCATCACAGAAGGACCTCCAAGAGGTTCTTTTCGCTTTTCTCAATTCCTTTTTATTTTTCTGTAGCTTGTCGCTATAACAGTTCCAGTCGCTTTCATTCCGAGAGGACTTCGCTTTTTTGAACTTGTCTCTAGAGTCCATTCGTAGTTTTTTAAGTTCATAGGACCACCAGCGGGGTTGCCTCTTACCTCTATTATAGCTTCTAGGACACGCTGTATTTAGTGCCTTCATGCATGAGTTGGTGAAAGAACTGACAAAATTATCTACAGACTCAGCGTTGTCAGGAATTTGGGGTGGATACAAAGGAATATTTTTCTCTAGCTTTTAAAGTTACCACCCTTTTGCACATTCTTATGGTGAATCGGCATAGGAAACCATGTGACCTTTAGCAGACTTATGTAAAATTTTACAAGGAACATTTTTGTGGAACATTTTAACCCGTTATATCTCCGTTTTTAGGCTCTTTTTGTCCTTTTTTGGGAAAAGGGGATAAAATACCCACAAAACCGGGATATAACGGGTTAAAGTGTTTCACAAAAATATTTTTAATAAAATTCTACTATAGTCTCTGAATACATCAAAGCTCAAAGTTAAACTTGAAATGCAGAAATAAGTGAAAACTTAAAATCTGTTTGAGGGTTAATTTCGTACTTATTCAGAATTGGTGCTAACAGTTCACACAAAACAGTATTTTAGGGTATTAGTTTGTATGGAAAAAAATGTCATTATAAGTTACCATACAAAAGAAAGCTCTACAAAATAATCTTTAAATACAAATATGAGTACAAATTTGGGTATTTAAGCAAGCATTTATTCCATATTTCAACACAGCACAGCAATAAACAGCAAAAGCAGAATCGTGTGCTGCTGCTGCTTTGGATTTTATCAAAATCGGAGTATATGCTTCGAAAATATTTCAACATTTTTAATCTGATCTGATGAACCGTGGACGCCAAATCATTGCTGTCGCAATTGCTACAACGGCTGAACGCTGTGGTCCAAAGGTAATTTAATTTTTGCTTTTAGTTTATAACACGATAGTAGTATATTTAATTTTCGCTGTAGGTCCACGAAATTCAATACAGTTTTTTATTCCCATGCACTGGCTAGACCCAGGTGAGCATGACGATGCCACCTGGTATGTGTGACAAAATAGCGGCATTTTTAATTTGAATAGGTATAGGCGAAAGAGTTTTGTTTATAAAGCAGTACCATCAGCCTTGCTCCCAGTGCCACATTCTGATGAACTCCCAGTACCTGTGCTACGCCTTCGAAGTCCTAGTCAACATCTTGGTGGTACTACATACGCTGAAAGAGAATCCTGTGATTATGCAGACAGTGATTACTTAGAAAATGAAGCAGCGTCAAGCCCAATGTTAATGCCGCAAGTCCATTAAAATGCATTGACATGGAAGCTGAGTCTCTCCACAAACAAAGCAGATATTAGCTGCAGACTTGAAAAGTCTTCATCTGCTTGAACCTGGCTTTAATTTTACTTGTTTTCGTAAACGCCAAGATATTTTTCTACCATAATTTTCAGCTATTCAGTTATTGCAACGATATTAAAGGCTTAATGGCAAAGAATATCGATGACTGGCGTATCTTTATAGATTAATCCAAAAAAAGTATAAAAGCAGTACTCCCTTATTTCGATAATTCCAAAAATCCTATTCCAATTGCATATGGAATTCACGTGATGGAAAGTTATGATTCGATAACATTTATATTGGATGCGGTAAAATATATAGAGTACGAGTGGCGGGTCTGTTGTGACTTAAAAGTATTTAGTTTCCTCTCGATCGCTGGATACGTTAAATGAATGCTTTTTATGCAAATGGGATACCAGATGGTAGGGCAACCAATATTCCAAAAAACAATGCCAGTCAAGAGTTGAAGAGACATTAGGCGAGCACAATATTATTCATCCACCGCTGGTACCAACTGAAAAATTCTTTTACCACAATTGCATATAAAACTTGGTGTGGTAAAAAACTTTGTTAAATGTTTGGACACAAATTGATCAGCATTCAGTTTTCTGACAACATTGCATTCAATAGCTCAGCAAAGATAAAAGAAAGTATGAATGCTTCAAACTTTATTTTTAGTCATTGGTTTCATAACAAATAAATTTTAAAAATTGTATCGTTCCATTACAACAGCTGTTTTTGTTGGCCCTGATATAATAAAGCTTATGCAAAACGCTGAATTTGATCAAATGCTCTCACCAATTGAGCTTGCCGCATAGAAAAGCATTAAAAAAGTCATTTACAGTTTCCTAGGAAAAAAACGTTCTCCTACTGCCCGAATACATGTCGACACCCTGCAAAGTACTTTTGAAAATCTAGGTGAATGATTTCATGAACATGGTGACTGATTTCATCAGACATGTGCACCTATTGAAGAACGCTATAAAGGCAAGAGTATTCATTTTCTTATAGCTGAAAAATGCTGGACATTGTTTGATAACGATATAGAATTGCCTAGAGCTAAAAGAAAAATGTAATTAATTTTTGATTGCTTAAATACCCAAATTTGTACTCATCTTTTAATTTATAGATATTATATGTAGAACTTTCATTTGTATCGTGACTTACATTGAAATTTTAGATAACACAATTTTTTCATACAAACTAACCTAAACCCTAAAATCCGGTTTGGTGTGATATTTTAGCACCAATTCTGAATAAGTACGAAATTAACCCTCAAACATATTAAAGTTTTCACTTATTTCTGGCGTTCAAGTTGATTTTTGAGCTTTCATGTATTCAGAGACTTATAGTTGAATTATATGGCAAATATATTTGTGGGACATTTTAACCCGTTATATCCCTGTTTTATAGGTATTTTTGCCTTTTTTCACAAAAGGGACAAGATACCCATACATTGAAAAATTACGGGAATATAATGTTCCACAAAAATGCCCCTCATAGAATTTTACATAACTGCAAAAGGGGGGTAACTTTAACCCCCCCTTAATAAAACTCAGACGTAAACTTTCAAAACGCCGATACACGTATATTTTTTCGGTCCCCTCTACCAGAATCGGTTTTTGGAACGTTGTTATTTTTTTGTTTGTGTTGTACAGTGTAATGCACGAATACCTCTAAATAATCATAATAAGCATAGGAAGTATGTATAATTGCAACTAAATTCTATAGGAATATAGTAGGACCAAGTGCACCTGCATGGCTGTGGAAATATTCTCTTGGTAAGAGAAAGAATATAATAAAATTATGCAAAAGTAGATATGTATGTCATCTATGGTCGCAGCAATTATTTTTTTTTCACAATATGCATGTTGAAAATAAGTAGAGATAAATGTAAAGCATAAATATCATAGGTATTGATGTTTTGTTCTATCAACATTGTGTATGGCAGTTTTCCATTTTTGTGCAGAAAACCATACCATAGTGGAATTGCATTGTCAGTGAGGTTGATATGAAACTTCCACATGTGAAAACATTGTTGTCAAAATCAGCTCCTAATGTAATGAAAGTGGTGAACAACGAGAACTTCAAAAAATAAAATATATATGGTGGTTGTTTTTCCTAGTCGTGTTTGACACTACACTTCTCAGCATCACTTCTTAGAATCGGGCTCACTATGTAATTACACCCATTCCAGACATTATCGTGAATCTCGTACTCACGTGAACTCATTCGCATTTTCAAAAAATTTCCCTTATCGGCAATTGACATTGAAAGGGAATTTTGTTGTCGTTTCGCATGAAATGGTTCACTTTATGTTTGGCAGTGAAAAGACGCAGAGCAACATGTAATCTCTTATTGGTTATTCAATAAAATATTTTATGAAAAACTCATATTTTTTATTTTAGGAGTAAAGCATCCATAGTGACATTCTCCTGGGTGATATAGGAAAAAATCGGAGATTGGGAGAGGGGTTTCCAACCAAAACAAGGAAAACGGGGAAAAGTTTTGGCGGTACTTAGAAGCAAAACTAAACAGTCCAACACGCCCTGTAAAAAGTGTTTCCGAATGGAAAATGTAACATTTGTATATCTAAGCAATCTTATCTTACTAAAAATGTTTTTAAAATTAGGTTTGGTCCTATCAAAAGCGTTATGTACGCTACAAACGTGAAACGGTTGCTGGACCCATAAGAAATTTTAATTTTCTCCAGTGGAAGAAGGAATATACGCTCTAGTTGGGATGAAAGAAGCGGTAGAGGGCATAGCAAATGTCAGTAGCTTCGAGTTACCCCCAGTAACTAGAGAATAGGATCAGGTCATCTGCTCCTACTACGAAGCTCCCCACGTCTGTGGATGTTGTAATCGACGATGAAGCAACAACTCCAGATTCAGAATACAGTGTCGATGCGCCTACTGCATCAGGTGAGATTTCCACTGAGCCAGGTTGCAGTCAAACTACAATACCGCAGGAATTTGGATTCCCATTTCGAAAAGAAAGAAACAACTGCTACAATGCCAGAAGATTTGAGCTATCCCCTAACCTCCTTCGCACGGCTCGCTGTGGCACTTCTTCATTTTCTTGCTCATCCATAAACAATTAACGCATCGCAATACTATACTTTTTAAGTCTTTTACAATATTTGTGTGGAAAAATATGAATTCAAGTAAATAAAAAAGGCAACAAATAAAAAAAATCACTATTCACAATAGTTTTATCAAAGAAGACAAAGAAAAGACATTCAATTCCCTCCAAATTTATTTACCGTTCCGACCTTTTTTTTTGGTCACACGTATAGTGTATGTGAATTTATTGTGTTTGGTGTAAAAATATTCCATATCCCTGTAGTGAAAATTATAGGCAGTCTTCAAAATGTACTACTAAATTTAATAGTAAAAATCAAGTGGTTAATTTACTAGTTCAAAACTTATTTATAACTTAACCAGTTACTGACTTTTGCGGCACTTCATTGCCGTGTATACTAAATTTTTCCTTTCTTGTCAATTTAATTAAAAATGAAGTAAAGGCAAACATTGGAATTTGGAGAAAAACAGTTATTTTTATAATTTCAAGTAATAATAATTTTTGTAATTCCTCAATTTAGAGATAAATCTTCAAGTTAATGCGCAAAGTATCCGCAAAGAAGAGTGCAAATGCGGCACCATGAAATAACATGCTGAATTAATCTCGAGTACACATTATTATATTATGTACATACATACATATATATGAATTTTACATATAATTATGAGTTTTACTAATATTTTACATGTCGAGTACACATTATTATAATATGTATATATGAACTTTACATATTATATGAGTTTTACTAGTATTTCAACTAGTTGGTTTCCCTGCTGGGGTGTCTAAAATAGCGAATATTCGGAGAAAAAAATAAGAAGAAATCAGGGCTACGTTGAAATTAAACTTTTAGGGGCCACTTCATTTGTATTTTAAAACGAACTGCGAAACTTCTAAAAAGAAATGGTGGTAATAAATCAAAAAAAATTGTATTATATAATTTGGAGTTGAAAACTCAAATGTTAGCAAGTTCATTTAATAAATTATAACTATTCTTAATGTAAAATCTGATCCAATTGCTTTCCATTTACACTTCTGTTCACTGTAAACGCACCATAGTAATCATAAGATGTAGAATAATAATTATTTGGTTTTTTGACATAATATTATACTACTAACAACTAAAATAATTATTAAAAATTCATTTATATTAAAATGGGGTCCGACTGCCCCAGTAGTACCCCAAGCGTGGCTAAATATGCATGGCCATGAACGAATGAAAGTGCACAGGGGACAGTAAAAATATTAGAATTTGGAACAGAAGGAGACAAAAATTAAGAAATTGACGGTCAAAAGAGAATTCAATGTTTCTACAGTATTCTCACAAATAACAACAGTTTCAATAGTCTCAGAAAAATCTTGAAAATAGGTCAAAAATGCACCTAAACGAATAAAGTTAACGGCTTTATGTTTTTAATTAAACAGAGGTAGTGTTTCTTTCTTTAATAATGTAGAAAACAATTTTTTATTTTGTCGAATTAATTTTTTTACTTAAACGTAACTGGAATATTTCGACTTGTGGATCTTGAGGGTTCATTGATAATGAGAAATTATCAAAGTAATTGTATGTTTTCAGTTATTTTGAGAAGTTAAGTGAATTGAGGAATGACGAAAGTTAGAGTTAAGGGGGGTGCACTGTATTTTTACCACTACATACATCAATTTTAAAAACTTCTCTCAGTAGCAGAGCTCGCACAAACACATTCATATCAACTGTCTATTCTTGTATATTCTTTGGTTTTATTCTACTCTTATTTTCTATCGAAATCAACACTGTTATTTCGAAGAGAAATTTTTATTCACGTGAGATTTTCGATGCTGGTTTCTTTTTCACGTGAACAAAAAATCGAAGGGAACAGATTGGTCACATGAGATTCACGATAAGGCCGTAAGTCTTCTACGTGACCTGTGCGAAGTCTATAGCATGAAAAGAGTGTTTCTCTGAGCTTACATTACTGTTTAGTTGCACTGTGGTCAAGCGGCACTTTTATTTTAATTAAAAAAACTTAGCGGGAAATAAAAGCAATTGTGCGGAATTGAAAATACATTTTTTCTAAATACTGAACTGTGGATTGACATTGATAACGTTGAAGAAAACTATAAGACAATCATTCTTGAATGTTTTCTGTTTATTTATTTATTTGCCAGTATGGCAGCTGCCCTGGAAAAATATTTGAGTACACTTTTTAATCTGTCACATTATTAGTTGTTTATAACAAATTAAAAATTGCTCGGAAAATATTTCCCAGAGGGAAACGAAATGCAAGTATAAATAAAAATATGATTATTTTATCATTGAATCGTAAACTCGAGGAACAATTAAAAAAATTTTTAACACTGCATTTGAATATATGCATAGGAAAATATGCTTGAATGTCATAAAACTCATTGGATTGCTGGTGAAAGAGAGAGCTGGTAATTCCACTTACCGAACTCCTTTTAAAAATCAGCAAAAAATATAAATTATTAAAATTACTCACTACGGGATTCAAATGCCATGCATCTGTTCACTCATCTTCTAAAGATAAAACCTTTGACAAAATGACTAAAATAATAATTAATGCAACTCACCACAATTCAAGAAAAAAAGTTATTCGATAGAGGCTCATTTAATTTTTTTGTTGGTATTTCTGGGTACCATCTAAGCGTCCTAGGTTAATTAGTTAGTCGTACTCTTAGATATGCCCAGTACCGAGTCTAAATTAAGCCTTTATGAGTTCGAGTGACACATATGCATTTATTGTACCTGAAATTATAGACAAAAGTTATAGAAGTTAGTTGTAATAATATTTACAATATTCTTATAATTAATTTACATATACTCGTATAAAAATTATAGGAAGCGAGGTCCTGACGACAAATAGCAACAAATGAAAACGCTTAACGCAAGTAAATATTAAGCAAAATTTGGGCAAAATTAAGTGGAAGCGTGAAACGTTGCTATATTGCTCCTGTCTTTTTCCCTAAGGCGCATTTTACCGTCGTTATTAGCGGCACTTACATTTTACTATAGACTCTGTGACGTTTGAACAATATGTTATTGTTATTAAAACATTTTACCAATATGGATTCTGATTTGGAAATATGCGGAGGAAATTCTGTTTTGATGAACCCGAATTTAATTTTGAATTTTTTGTTTCGATTATTAAAAAAAATTCTATTGCTTCACTGAATATCCTTAAAAAACTTGCACCAAGCTGTGTCATTCACGAACAATCCGGTCGGCTCCTTTTATTTATGGATTCAGTTTAGAAATGTGTACAACTGGTAAACAGTAATCCATAGAAATGTGTTTAATAAAATACTACAAGTCTATTTGAATATTTTTACAAATTACTAATAATAGCTGTAGTTATATTTGGGAACATTTTTTGTACCCGAATTGGATCAATTGACCAATGGCCAGTCGACTACTACGTACTAGAATAGAAACATCATGTCGCCAAGCAAAGAAAATTAGACGTAGCTAAAAACCATATTATACCCCAAATAAGCAAATTAAAAACGACGAGAAGTGACGAGCTGTTGGTCTAGGTCTCAGTAAAAATCGATACAGTCGAAAAAGGCTGAGACTGCTGAGAATAAAAAAAATTTTGCGTAACGGATGCCACGATATTTTTCTAAAGAAAAATGACCCGCTTATTCTGAAAATAGTAAAATGATTTTTTCTAGGAACGGATATATATTTTTTGAGTTTTTCAAAAAAACCGCACGATGCTATTATACCATTTTTGGCCGTTTTGTAGGTAAAGAAGTAAATAGGTATATAATAAAAAAGTAAAAGTTTTCCCTTAATGTGGACTTTTTTTGTTCTCAAATGCAGGTCTTTGGCGACAGATGAACCCCTAAACACAATTTGAATGACAGTGGTGTGGGCATTGGAAAAGGCGGGTTTTCTCGACGTCTACAACTTTTTATATGCTATGCATTTCAATATGGTCAACGATATTCAAAATTTATTTTGGGAAAAATGTCAATAAAATGGTAAAGAATTCGTTTTAGTCTTAGTTTCCACAAAGTATCGGTTGTTTATTTAGTTCAAAGAAAATTTGTAAAATGAGTAAAAGAACTAGAAAATTCGAGTACAAAAATAAACCAGATGATTTCTGTTTTGTGTGCGGTGAATATGACGGAAAGCGAAATCAACGCAGCTTTACCAATTCGCTACAAGAAATTTACCAGAATTATTTTAGAATAGCAGCTGAATATATTGATGAAGGATGTGACTTTAGTGCAATACAAATATTGTCGCATGGGCTTCTGGCTGCACAAAGTAAGTATTTGGTGATAATTTTATATACTTATGTGATGCATTACAACCTTTTTTTAACTTTAGACGTTACAAGAAATTCGCCGTTCCAATGATTTGGAGACAGTCCGTTTACCATGACAGTGATTGATATTTTTCGCTGAGTAAAAATAATGGATTTATAAGAACGATGCAATGGACTTAACCGAATGTATCATCAATGTTACGTTTCCAGCTACGCATTCGGATTCATCAGATGATGCAGCAGCACCCAGTAGAAATGTATTCGAAATGGAAGGAGGGTGAAACCTTCTTTTTTGAATTGAATGATTGAGTGAGATATCTGGAACTCACAAAAGAGAATTTGAATTGCATGCATCTCGCATGAAAGAATGCGGATTTTTGGCTCCGGGTGTGAAAACAGCAGTTTTTAGGATCCGTCACGAGACTTACGCAAAGTATTATACCATGAAAGATGGAATATATTATGCAAGGACATTCCTGGTTTATTCATGGAGCTTGGGCATCCTTATTATCCAACACAGTGGCGGATTGTTGACAGTAGCAAAAACCTAGTTTGGAAGCAGTTCTATTGCACAATGCTGTGAACACTAAAGAATCATACGAGATAATGGTTCTTTTGCTGAAATACATCATATATGAAGAGCACGAATGGAAAGTTTATGATGATTTCAAGAGCGTTGGTTTATTGCGTGGAATGCAAAGTGGTTAGAAAAAATATTGCTGCTTTTTGTGTCTCTTGGACAGCTCATCAAAAACTGTGTCCAACCATTCAACAAGGAAGGCCAAGCATTCGCTTATTTGAGAACTATTTTTGTAAATCTTTCCTTGGCGAAGATCAAAGAAGGCATCTTTGCTGGTCCCGAAATAAAAAAAGACGAAAAATTTGGAACATACTTGACACCCGATGAAGCTGCAGCTTGGAATTCTTTTCGGTGGATTGTTTCTGAGTTTCTTGGGAACAATAAAAGTCAAAATTATGAGAAAATTTTTAAAGATTTGCTCAAAGAGTAGCAAAAATTGTATGAAATACTTTATTTCATTTCATTTCTACGATATAACTTTTTTTTTTTTATAGCATGAATTAATTATTTATTGAATCTATATTTAAGCTAAAAATATATTATTAAGCTAAAAATAAGTACATGAAATCCTAAAACTAGTAACTAATAAATAATTTTAAACCAAATTGAATTTGGCCATCAAAACTTCGACTCTGCTTCGCGGGATCGACTTGTCGGTTTTGCGAGGGCTTTAGCTAGTGGATTCGGGTGATTTTCCAGTTTTGCTACTTATTTCTGCTTTCTAGTATTTATTTCTGTGATAATTGTAGGTATTTTCAGGTCTTTGTGAATATTATCGTTACGCATGTGCCATGGAGCACCTGTAGTACCTGAGTATCTTTGACTGAAAGCTTTGAATTATGGCAATATTAGAAGCGGATGCATATCCCCACAGCTGAATGCCATACAACCATTTCGACTTAATAACTGCATTGTAGAGGAGGACTTTATATTCCAGACTTAAGGTAGATTTATGGTTAATTAGCCAATGCAGGTTGGCGACCTTCAACTTCATATGTAAAATTTTAGGTGAAATGTGAGTAAGCAAAGTTAAGCGCCTAGCGTCTAAATGAATGGCGAGATAAGTGACTTCATTAGCTTGCGGAATTTCGATATTATTGAGCCAAATAGCTGGACACGTACCAGGCTTCAAAGATAATGTTACATGCTTGCTTTTTTGCTCATTGACATTTATACGGCCCATTCCTAGCCATTCTTCTACCCCAAATAATGCTCTTGAAGTGCCCTCGACGACTTTATTGAGCATTTATTGCAACTAAGTATGGCGGTATCTTCCGAAAATATTGAAATTAATGTGCTTCCACTTATAGGAATATCAGATGGAAATACTACATATTATGTAAAGCTAGAATACTACCTTGGTGTACACCGGCTGAAATTGGAAAATATTCGGAAATAAATTCGTTTATTTTTACACTAAAACGTCTATTGGATAAATAAGCCTCAGGATTTTTTTAATAGCATTTTGGAAGAAACTTTTTGATTTTGACCATCAGTCCTTGATGCCATACCTTATCAAAGCTTGCGCTACGTCAAGGAATATTGCAGAGCAAAACTCCCCGAGTTCAAATACTTTTCTTATTTCATATGTCTATGATACTTTTCTTATCTCGATTTACTTGCTCAATAGTGCTGTGCTTTTCTCGAAAACCGAATTGATGTTGCGGTATTACGCTATGTTCATGAATAAAAGCAGATATGTAGTAGTTTCTCAAACAATTTGGAAAGGCAAGACAACAGGCTGATAGGTATATATGATGACGGCAGCGTGGCGACCTTTCCAGGTTTAGCTATTATACATATCTGAGACTTTTTCCATGCGTTCGGATAGAAACCGAAGTCCAAAATTGCGTTAAAAAACTTACAGAGAAATGCAGATGCGGTTTTTTAGGGGTTTTGCACTTTCCATTGGAGGTTTAAAGTTTTCGATGCCTTCCAATGGGAATACTTTTCGGTAGAATTTGGGGTTACCTCCTTCAGGTACTCTTTTAGGTTTTTATCCTCCTCCTTTGGAAGAACATCTGTAAGAGCCCTTACGGCTGCTTTAAGATTTTGTTTAGAGATGGATGAGCGATGGGTCTGCCATTTTCGGCGCAGCCGTCGTTTCTGTCCTACGAGTTTTTCAATTTGGCTATTTGTACGGGCATACTCGCACAGTTTAGAAGTAGTTTGTGGCGTTGTCACTACGGCTCCCGTCGCTAGCGTGGCGTTAAAAATATGAATTTTATTTTCTATATCATCTGTATGTTTTACTTCAACTCTTGTAGAGATATGACCACTAATATACTTTTTGTATTTAAACCAATCGGTTTGGTTGGTCCGTAGGCGAAACATTGGACTTATATATTCTGGCTGTTCATAAAGGTTGATCACTACTTGTGAGTGATCAGAGATCAGGAATTTTCTTTGGGTCTGTTGGCCTATAAGTAGAATGTCCTGGTGAGACAAAATCGAGTTTACTATGTCTGTTAGTTATTGCATTGTACAATTGTCGGCCTTTTGGATTAATTACGCGAGAGCCCCAGTATCATAATCACAGCCAGCTAGAAATCTATGACCAAGGGAATCAAAAAGTTCTTTAAATTCAAAGTAAAAAAAGTGGCGGTCGTGCAGGCTGGTATTGACCGCCATATTAATATGAAAAGGGAGACAAGTCCACAAAAGGTTGGCAATCTATCACCAAGGGAATCAAAAAGTTCTTTAAATTCGGTTTCTGTTACTGTAAAACGGGGTGGGCAGTATATAGCTGAAATCGTCAGGTCTTTGTCACGATTTGTAATAGATACTGATGTAGCTTGCATCCATTGCATCGAATACGATTGCATAAGATGATGCTTAAGCCGATTTCTAATTAGTATATCCGTACCGCCATATGCCTTACCATCAGGATGATTAAATTGAAGCCTGGCAGATGAAAGTTGAATTTGTTTGTGAGATGTGTTTCGGAGAAAAGCATCAATCAAAACATCAATTTCGTTGTTATGCAGAAGCTTGTTAAGTGCTAGTTTATGCTGGTTAACACCGTTTGATTTCCATAAGCATATTTTTAACAAAAAAAAAATTTTTTACAGGAGTTTGGAACATTTGATTTTGAGTTTTAATCAAATCTTGTAGCATATTTTGCACTGTAGACATAAATAGACTAAGATTTAGAATCGTGGCTTCTCCTCCACTATTAGATACATTGTTATTGTTAACTTGCCGTGCGTTGCTCTGCAGAACACTTGCGTAGGTTGCTTGACCAGAATTAGGTTTTTGAATAGTAGGGGCACTTATCTGAAGATTTGTGGTGGGAGGCTGAATATAAATAGGATTGGGGGATAAGTTACATTTTAGTTGTATACCCTGCGACAGTTTCAATTTTAAGTCTTTATATAGAGGGCAACCTCTGTAATTAGCCATGTGGCTACCACCACAGTTACTGCCTTTTTTTTGCGGATGTGTCAGCTTTACCTAAGGTGCAGATACTTGTAGGGTGGATATCACCGCAAACTACACAAACACTATTAAGAATGCAGTACGATTTAGAGTGGCCGAATTTTTGACCATTTATACATTGTATTGGGCCGTTATGTTTCTGCGGTTCTCCAATCTTAATTCTGCGGTGTAAAGGATACCTGAGGTTATATATTGAGTTCGTCTCTTTTTTTTAAGCTAAGCTGAGTTGGGGAGCAGTTCAACTTTCTATATAGTTTGTGGTACCTTATTTCTATTAACAATATTAATCACAACCTTTATGGGGAACTCTTTGCTCTTCAAGAGCCTCTTTCATATCGTCGGAGTCTACTGTGGCTTCGATTCCTTTTAAAACAAGCTCTTGAGCTCTTTAGCTGATAGGAATAGTAATTTTAGATGTTTCTCGTTAAAAAATTTATATTTACGCGATAGTGCTTTTCACTATATTCCTGGATCTCTGTCTCCTCAATACTACCTTTTGTAAGAGGCACAGTGTGAAAATTGTTTGTGTCTATAATATTTGAGATATTCAAGAGGTGTAAATCTATTATTCTCCAGAGAATAAACTGAGTTGGTTGTGTTTGCGGATTTTGCGACGCCCATGACCTTTTGTGGACTTATCTCCCTTTTCATATTAATATAGCGGTCAATACCAGCCTGCACGACCGCCACTTTTGTTGCCGCCTACAGAGACGTTGTTGCAGGACGCCTTAGTACTGCTGAGTTTGGTGAAGACACAATGCTGGATGCCTTGCATTCGCTGTTGTTTTAAAGAAAGTCATCGTGCTCTTTCCTGTAGCGACAATTACTGGAATTGTCTTTTCTGTTGAGGTCGCTGCTATTGACATAGATGAGGACTCTGATAATGGCATTGTTGTTGCCGAAAATTTGCCGTATTGTCTTGTTGATGTGTTGTTGTTTGGTGCAACATATGTTTAGATACACAATCTGTTGCGAAGCCTCTCTTTCCCACTATTGTCCAATCAGAGTGCAACTCTCTCGTAAGTAAATTAGCAAACGGCAAATTCTCTTATTGCAAAGACGGTCGAAAATCACCTGATTATGTGAGACAGATCAAATGCATATGAGTTGCCCTCTGTCTACCATAATTACAGTTTAATGACAAATTTGCCAAATAATTACAAAATTTCTACCACAATTACGGTTTAATGACAAGATTATTCGCAAAATTTAAGAAGCAAGACTTTTTCAGTCAGTTCGTTGTAAGCTTTACACCGATAAGGTGGTTAATAAATATAATTAAACATAAATTGAGTCTTTTAACTAGTTAGTTTTACTGCTGGACAAGAGCGTCACCACACAGGAACAAAAGGGTGCAGTTGAATTATCTGTGGCCAATTTTTTTTTATACTGTTAGAGCTATCTTCATGAAACTTTGCAAAAATATAGTCTGAACAAAAATACAGAACCAGATTGCTATATGAGCCGATTCGGACCTTTTTTAAAATGGCTATAACTTCCGTCCGATAGATGGATATGCGATATATATTAACTGCTACGCCCACCATTAACAAACTTAAGATCTAATAGCGATTTTTGGACGAAATTTTACGAGAAGCAACATGTAGACATTATAAAGCAAACTGCTAGAAATGAGGTTGATAAGAAAAAGGACACCCCCACTTTTGATATAAGAAGCTTTCGGGTCTAAACTTAAAATTAGCTTACTTATGCTCAAAGTTCCTATGAGCATAAAAATGGCATAAAAATGGCATAAAAATGGCAGAAATGTACACAGGGTGTGCTGTGTTAATAATATAATGTGTGTGCAAAATCTGGGGATTTTACTACTACTGACACGACCACAATTAGCCAAAAATTATTACTAGGTTCCCATTGCAGATTTATCAACGAAATTTCACAGGAAGGTTGCGGGTACTGACATTAAGCACCACACAAAAAATGGGCGGCTTAATGTCACAGCCACGCCCACTGTTGACATATTTTTATTAAATTATGATCTGTACAATATTTTTAAGCGAAATTTTATATTAGTACGTATATTGACGCTACAAAGCCATACACAAGAAATGGGGTCGAATAGATAGAGGCCACGCCTTCCTCAATTATAATCATTATAATGTACCCTACCGAAAATTACCGTAGATATGCTCCTAATGATGATTTATGAAAAAAACGTCCCCATTGAACTCGCTCGCACAGGGAAAGTTAAAGGGTAATTCGCGGTCGGCCAAACCCAACTTCAGACTTCTTTACCAGTTTATTAAACGATTTGTAGGTGAAATTAAATCTCCGACAAGAGTGTCTTTATTGCATGACTTAATAAGGCACCAGCCTATTGATCAACTGTTTTTAGTGATAAATTTAACATCCGAGTATGCGCTGTTATTTTTTTCAAATGAATGTCAATATGATTTCTCGTCAGCAGTTTATGTTGTGCATATACATACATATATAAGGCAACAGCACCAGCTAAAGCACCAGCAACTGCATCGACAACATGGCAGTTAAATGCATTTTCCAACTTCATTATGAAAAGTTTCATTTCTGGAAATGCCACATATTTTTATGGTCTTGAATTTAGTCTCAGACATCCTCTTACAATCTCTCTCTAGTCATCAGAGCAGTTATTCATAGTGATAGATTCGCCAATGGACAAGACACAAACTCCAAGGTTGCAACTAACCTGTGTATGCTGAGTACAAGTGCAGTTGATAAAAGTGCTCGTATGATCGCTTACCAAGCGTCTTCACGTGCCGTGACTCATGACTGGACATATAGGTGAACAGATGGAGAAGACAACAAAGCAATTGTAGATCGCATTCATTTGGGTTTACAACAAATATTTTTCGTTCAACACTTCTGTAATTCCAAAGATATTAGGATTAGAAATCTTAACTTTTACATTTCATTGTATTTATTGGTATTATTCATATTTTCAGAAAATTAAACCCCAAAACTACAGAATCAGCAGCTTATGTCTAGATTAGATTTATGGCAATCCACAAATGACACGACACAAATTCCGACATGGAAGGCGGAACATAACTACGGCATGGCATTAACGCGTATGCGTATGGCATAAGTAGCCAACATTTAACACGACGGCTAGAAAATAAGTATAAGAAAATATTTTACGTTTTAAGTTGTTGTTGGTTGCTATTGTTGTACATTTCACAATGCTCACATTTTACGAGTGTGCATGTATACACAATTGAGAATCCACTTTCTTTTTTCGAATTTTAATCATTGTCTTTTTCAATTTCTTTGTCAACTGTTTGCAGTCATTAGCACCTCCTAGACAGTTAGAGAGCGTTCCCATAGAGCGTGCCTGCTACGTATATAAACGTATACTGGTATAGTTTAACAACCGACACAAGACATTTGGGGTACCATATGGAGGGTAAAAGCTATTTCATATCTGTAAGCTGCAGACTACAAAAATAATGTGGTGAAGGTACTCGATGGGCATAAAATCAAAAACTAGCGACGAAAACATTGGCCTGTTAAATAAATGTCGATGAGCCTAGGATCAGAATGGTGCCGTTAGTTAAAAATCAATTCTCAATAGAGTTACGGAAACTTTGTACAAAACGCCCTGTACATAAAAGTAAATTTGAAAAAAAAATTTGTTCGCGCTTTTTTAACGAGGTTGTTATTTTACTAGGTTATTATTTATGATTTTAAGTTTAATTTCAAAAATGATATTCTAAATAAAAAGACTTAGCAATATTGGAATTTTTGGTTTATATAAAAAAAATTGAATTTAATAAATATTTCTATATAAAATGGTTTACGAAAAAAATATAACGAATTTTCTGAACTTATTATTTATTTTATGAAATACATACATACTATTTTACAAAATCTAAAACAATTAAAATATCAAGCGGACATGAATATATGAATATAATTAAATTTAGAATTTTTTGTTTCTTTGGGTCATTTTAAAATCCAGTTTATAACTGTTTTTACTATCATAATTCCAAAATTTAAGAACTATATGGCGGCCATCTATGGTACGCATGCGAGACTCACACTCCGAGGTTCGCAGGTTCAACTCCTGCCACGGGCTGGGTATAATAATCAACTTTGGTGTATAGGAATCAATTTTGGTGTACATGCCCGTTTAATCAAATCTAAAATGTATCTACATTTTCAAGTTTGTATTTCTAGCCAGAATCTATTATTTCTGGGTTCACTTGGTTTGTGAAAGGTAAAAAGAATTGATTAGTTTTGAGACTTTTTATTATGTCAACTATTACGACAGCCAGTTAAGCTTGGAGTGAGATAAAAATGGGGAATCGATCACCTAATAGTGATGTAAGTATTTCAGTGGTGGCCGTGAGTGTTCCTCACGACTTAATCTACAAATAAAGAGGCTATTGGACCGTTGGACGTAGTGTCTTTAGAATACATTGATTTTTATTTTGGGCTCTGTCGCTACCACAAATGCGTCTTCCAAGTGTAGAGACTACAGTACGCTGTTCGTTAATTAGTGTCAAAGAAACTAATGTAATTGATATGGTGAAGGTGAATAAAGCACGCAGCAAATGCCATGCCAAAAAATGACATATGAATCAAGCAGACAATTTTGCACTGGTGAAAAATATGTTCGTCGTCAAATTCATGAATGTGAGAGTTAAATATATGAGGTCGGGAACGAGAATTGAATTCACTCCAAGATATCGTTCACGCCAAGACAAAATTTAAGATATAATATTTATACGCACTTTCTAGTGTAATATACGAGAGTACGGATGACGCTCATACGCCTTAATAAATTAATGTCTTGTTAACATTGGTTTTAATTGGTGCAAATTTAATATTTTACCTACCCCAACCTCTTTGAAATTCCCTTATATTTTATTTATCATTGATTTTTAATTTTTTTATTTTTCTTTTGCCTTTTGTGGGTTCATGATTGCTACAAAATGTGATTTTATAGCAACAAAAAGCCAACAGCGACACAAACAAGGACAACAACAGCAAATTAACAGCAACAATAACAGAAATCGCACTATACATTTAAAAAAATAAAAAAATTGAAATACCTCTGCGATAAAAATAAAATTAAAAACAAAAAGTTTAACTGCAGCACGCTGTGTCGATTTGATTGTGGTGCATTCAACAAAAGCATTTTGTGCACTTTTCGCCGATTTTTTTTTAAATTTTTTGCTCCAATTTTTCTTTTTTTTTATATCAGTTTTTGTACATATGAAACGCAGCCCATTGTTTGCTATTGCTTTTGGGTTGACTTTTTCTCGCCATGTAGATGAGTGTGTGTCTGCGTATTTGCATTTGTATTTTGTTAATTTGTTATTTTTTTTGCGTTTCGTAATACTCGTATTTCTCTATATTGTAGAGCATGAATTTTTTATCTGACGGATACCGCGCACTTTTGCGGGATACTTTCACTAGTGCTTCGTAAAGAAAAACAAACGCAAAAATCCAAATAATATCAAAATTGTTTTTAATACGACTGACTGCAAGCCAAACACATTCGTTAGCTGGTTGAGTGGCTTTGCTAAATGGGCCTGCTGGAGCTAGAGGAAAGTGCCAAATCAAAAGTGCATAAACCTTTTGTGGCATTTGTAAAGTTTAAGACACAAGATGGTGCAAAGGATATTTAGGGCCGCACCTTATTGTAAGATACATACGATTGAAAATGGCACACTCTCGAATATGCCGTCTAAAAGTTTAATATGAGTAGAATACTAAATAACATCTAGTTCAGTGAGGATATTAATTTAGATATGAATGTGATTAGAACCATTAGGCAGCAGGCCAGTTATCCTGAAAGTTTAATTATCTTTGATTGAATCGGAAGAAAACTTGTTTTTAAAAACTATTTATTATTTTCAGATTTGAATCTGCCAACATATCTTTAGACAACTAATTATAAAGAAATATAAATAAAAAAACATTCAATATTATATATCATAATTTCAAAAATTATTGTCACAGACAGGACTAGAACATCTCTGGATGCTGAATATGTCTCCTTTGTCTAATCCAGTTGAAGCGAATAAACTAAATATATTCTTCTTTCCTACTACTCTCCCGAGGGTTATTATACTTTTATTATATTAATATAGTTTATTACATAACTGCTTTTACATCAGTTGTCATCATTATTGTAGAGAAATCTACATCAGCCACACTATTAATATGGCTCCTTGATACTACGAAGAGTACCATTACTACTCCCTGGGTGGTAAGTTGTGACCCTGCCACTTTTCTAAAACTAGGTTATTACTGGACTTCGAAAACTAAACATGAGAACCTTGTAGTGGAATAATTATTTTAAAATGTGCAAATACCCCAACTAAGTGTTTTACCATATATTCAGATAGTTTTGATCAATCATCGTTTCTACTGACTGAACAAGTGTAGCATTTCCATCGGCGAAATTTCGGCAAAATTCCCATTTTCATTTCCGACTCAGCTGACATATCATTTCGCAAGAAGCATATATGTATATGTATACATAAATCAGTTTATACTATATTTATGTTCGTCCTACGTTTCTCTTTTCCAAAAGTCACCATTACACAAAGATAAGCACATACAACATTTTCCTAGAGTAAATTTCAATTTGTTGCAAAACGTTTGAACCATTTAACCTCAAAGATGGAAATCGTGGGAAACATTACACATGTTTACAAAAAAAAAAAAAATTCTGTACATCCAATGCCATCATATTTTTCTTATGTATTTTGACCTGCTGAACCCGAAAATCGCAGATTATTATTTAATCTGATTAATGGATTTTTAATTACCTTTCATTTGGTATCTTGTGCGTCCCAATCGGACATTTCAAACTCGAAACATAGTCTAACAAGTGAAGCCACCTCTTTAAATTCCACATTCAAAACAACTAACAATATGTACGTAATCTGGCAAATGTCTCAAAAAAATGGGCACTCTATTTTACTCTATTTTTCACACTATTTTTCACCATTTTCTCAGAATACTCATGAATAAATGTTGTCATTTCTATCTCACCTTTAAGTCAATTGGCTGTCCTTAGACTCATTTAAGTCTGTTCAAGGGCCATTGTAGTTATCTCACCGTTAACGGGAGGTTTAAATATATATATATACGAGTATATATATATATATATATACATATATATATATATATATATATATATATATATATATATATATATATATATATATATATATATATATATATATATATATATATATATATATATATATACGTATATACGGATTTATAAGACGCATGAGTATTTTACGGGTTTATTCAATTCGGCTATAGAAAACGTGTGTATATATATATATATATATATATATATATATATATATATATATATATATATATATATATATATATATACGTATATATATATATATATATATATATATATATATATATATATATATATATATATATATATATATATATACGTATATATATATATATATATATATATATATATATATATATATATATATATATACATATATATATATATATATATATATATATATATATATATATATGTATATATATATATATATATATATACATATATATATATATATATATATATATATATATATATATATATATATATATATATATTTAATTATGTTAAACACATTTTCTATAGCCGAATTGAATAAACCCGTAAAATACTCATGCGTCTTATAAATCCGTAGGAGACAAACTATATCAAGTCTTCATTTACTCACTGTAGCATAACATTCTTGAGTTTTTATTTACAACAGCAAGGAACACCAGCAATTACAGCAGCAGCAACCACACGGCAACAACAGCAACAAATATCAACGTTTCCATTTAATAATTCTTAGGGCTTCAAAACAACAACGCCAGCAACGGCAATAATCATAATAATAGTAAGGCAACACAACTACAACAACAAAAGGAAACTGAAGGAGAAAAACAAAAATCATAAATTCGTACTTGAGCAACCAAGTGTAACGAACGAGATTACTCAAATCTTCTGGAGCAAAACCATTTTTTAAACAACTTCTGCTATTGCTCGCCACTTGCTACCACTGCTATTGCTTGGGTTGTTGCTGATATTGTTGATGTTGCAGTGATTGTTCTTTTTGCCTTTATTGGTTCTGGCTGTTTGCCCTGCCTGACTTCGCTGCCCGTTTGCCGACTACTTGCCGTTTGTAATCAGACAGACATCAAAATGAAACACTGGATGCGCGAATGCATACTAGCCTCTGAGTATTTATGTTTATTTGTGTGCATGTTCGTGTACAATGCCATCAATAACAACCTTATGTAAAACCAACCCAGCAAAGCCTACCAACACTACCCAAGATCGTTTACTACTGTACAATATCTCTGTAAATTTTAGTAATATGTTTGCGTAATTGGTAATAGTGCTAATTTTTAAGAGCTTTTATATTACAACTACTGCTTAGTTTACTCATATACATTTCGCTTTTTCTTCTTGAATTTCCGCTTAATTACAAACTTTGATGCGGTGCTGACCGGTCTAATTTGATGCAAGATTACAGAGGGCAATAGTATATGAGAGTATTAAATTTACATTCGAAAGCAGCATCTATCTCAGACATGTGCTAATAATGAGTCACGGAATATCTTAATGCCAAAATACATAAAAATTTTGTGTACGAATTTCTAACACTTGTATTTCTTTTGCAAGAAAAATTTAAAAGAAAGGAAATTTGGCATGACCCTGTCAGTGATTCGATGCTTTCAAAAAAGCCAATTTTGAATTTTCATATATCTTGATAGCTTCAAATGATACATGCTGGATATATGCTAACTTCTTATATGTTTAGGCCTTTATACTCAAAAGACCTGAGCTGTCCTACATCCGAAATAACCCAGTGGGGAATGACACCATGCTGCCGAAAGTAATCATATATTCTTCGTTGACATCCTTATATGGTTCCCAGGAGTCCGAACGCGTTAGATGGCATTTCAAAAGATGGCTGCATAAAAGGAAAACGAGAACACAAAAATGCAGCTGAGAAAATGGCGAAATATACTCATAGTGCATTGAATTCAATGCGTGAAGCATGCACCAGAGCTTTTATGCAGATGCGGGGACTTGAGATTTGAAAGCTGGCACTTAAAGATACACAAAATAATATTTAAGTTCAAGGAAGGGAAATAAAAATGTGAATAACATATACTTACCCATTCCAAATATTATAGAATTACATAATATAATAACCAAAGCGTCATACACAATTTTGCACGAACAGCGTAACTTCATTTGGTTATTTTGAGTCCGCTTTATAACATCCATACAAGTCCTCAGCGAATGTTAGGTAGGAAATTTACATTTGAAAATGAGAAGCAATATATAAACAGCTTTTTTATGTTTAACATTTTGAACGTGTGCGAAAATTTACTAAATTGCCTAAATAGCTTACATTTTTGGAAAGTTTGGTAATACATTTTAAAAACTGAATTGGTACTATGTTTTTAGTGATTTTTTTTCTGGCTAATTGAAATGGCGCCAAGCCATTATTTAAAATCTTGTTATTTTTGGAGGTCTTGAGGCTGTCAACAGGAAATTACATTGGAGCAATCAACAAGAAATTGGCACAGCGTTGGACATTTTTAAAACACTTCAGAATAAATTTGGTAATTTAGCCAATTTTGGCACAGGTCCTATATGCATAATACTATAATCTTACAACACGCCTTTATTTCTGCGCTTTTAAAAGTCTTATAAACATAGACATTTACTTTTGTTTTAATATATTAGCTGCATACTTAATTGCGTTCATTTGGATAAAAATTAATGTTGTTGGAGAGCGTATTTATGTGCTTAGAGTCATAGATATAACAAAAGTATCTCAGAACTGGTTAGATGACAATAGATGACATCTCACATTTACAACTTATATCATTTTTTTTTTTGTCCTCCCTCAATTTCCGGCATTTGGCTTTATCCACGAATATCTCTAAGGCTATTTGTTTAGGGTAGATGCATGCTATTAAGATTTCGAGTTTCAAAGTGCGTTTTGTCGAACTTCTGGGAAGTGCAGATGGTCGCTGTGTGAGAACTGCAAGCCCAAACCGTGAACAATTCCACGCTCTAAAAAGTAGTCCACGGTAGAAGCTGGCATTGGTGGCTGCTTACATCGTTTTGAAATTAAAAGTGTAAGAGGTTTAATTTATTTACTGCATATTAACTAACTTGGCACCTATGATGTTTGCGAGGGGAGTGGGCGGTGGGCGGTGGGCAGTTTCTGTGTGTATTTTGTTTTGATGTTGCGTTCCTTACGGAAACTGCTTTTGTTTTGCACTTTTGCCATTTGCTGCTGTAACTCCGCTCAATGTACAGCTATAACTGCGGGGCGCTTTGGTTGGCAGTGCAACCGCCGCCACTCCCAGCAACATCAGTGTATCTAGCGCAGGTTGCGCGCTCGCTGCCCCAAGACATATCACGCTTTGTGCTTTTAATTTAATACTATTAAAATTTTTTAAAAACCGCCAGCGACACAGCAAAAGCAAAATCAAAGATATCAGTAATGTTTGTGGGAGGAGGAACGAGTTTCTATGCATGTTTTTTTCTTCTGCGCAGTGTTGTTTGATGTTGCTGTTGTTGTGGTTGTTATTGTTGTTGTTGTTCTTACTGCATCTGTTGCCTACGGATTATTCAACGCAAGAGCTCGAACTACATATTCTCCGTCGTATCTTTTTTACCTTTTACTGTATTTCCTCCGTTGGAAGTGGTTGGTGTGTTAAAGGCTCTGTGTGCAGTTGTCAATGAAGTTTTAAATTTCTTCCACAACCATTAATAGCGATAGCAGTTGCTGTTGCAAATCGTTACAATTAGATTTGTTTTGGTTTTACTGAGCGGCTGAATGTGGCTGACTGCGGCTGGAATTTTTCGCGCTGTTGGTATTATGGTTGTTGTTTCTGCTGTAGTGCAGAGCAGTTTTACATTTAAGGCTGGTTAGCACATATGAAGCTCAGTTCACTCGCTAGCTTACTTGGTTCTCCAGTTTTCTGCTTGTTGCTATGGTGTCGATGATATTGCTTTGCTTGCTCCTATGTTTGTGGCTTCCACGCTCGTTGTATTATTGCTCGTATTTATACTGCTTCTGTTCCTTGGTTCCTCTGTAGTTAATTCAACTGAAGTTGCAGCGAACTGAATTTTATCTCGGTTTTTTCTTTATAACAATCTATTTATTTCTCCTTATTATAATTACAGTTGTTGTTATATGTTCTTCTTATTTTGCCATATTGTACTTGCGTTTTTAATAATGTTTGTTCGTAACGTTCCGCGTCTTTGTTGGTAACAGTTGGTAATTTTAAAATATTGCAAAGGTACGGATTATCACCCAAAGGGGGGAGATTTAGTTATTTTAAAAAGTCGCTATTGTTGTTTTTTTGTTGTTGAATTAATTGTAATCTATACACAATTTAAGGATGTAACCTCACTTGAAATTTTATGTGTTGAGTACTTGGATTAAGGTCAATAGTACGAATGCCTAGGTATGGTCATGTTTATCTAATTTAAAACAATGCTCCTCCTTACTTCATTTATATATGTACTGACGGACAGTCTGTCTGTAAATACCATATTCCCAGAGCGAAAAAAGTTGTTAGACTGAAATTTTACATGTGAAAATAACTCCAATTCTCTGAGTTCCTGTGAGATGAAATTAATTATAAAGGGCACTAGACTATAATTTTATGTATAAATGGGACTCAACTATGAACTTAAATAGCTTATGTAGAAAACATGCTCTCCCTCTTCACAGTGATTCGTTTGCTTTTATTAGTAGTGCTTGTATATTTCAGTAACTGCATGAACATTAATAGTGTGACTTTAGATCAGCTTCAATACATTTGTACAATCCGTTTCACCTATATCTAAAGAATTACGTTAATAGTATTTTTCTATTAAAATCAAAATTACATAAATATATTTGCAAAATTATTGGATAATGGCGACTAATAATTTTTATTGTTATATGAAATACGTTGATTAAATTAAATGATGTTTGTATTGTTGTTTGTTGTAATGTTTGTTGATTAAATGTCATATATCTTATCAAATTATCGACATGCTTGTCCTTTTATAAAAAGTTACATACTACTACTCCGGCAACTGGAGTAAAGTATTTATTTTCATGACCGATAACTAAGCAACTACTTAAAGTAAAACAACTAGTATTCGCAGTTCAGCTAAATTAAATACTACTAAATACATATTTACAAACGGTGTTTTTTATTGTCAAAAATAAGTCGTAATATGCTAAGCTACTCGGTGAATGGTTCTACCACAATTAGCATATATTATTCTGTTACTTATGCAATTATGATAACGTATTGTTACGAAATTGCCCTTCTGACTATTTGTAATAACTCTCAATACCCGAATTCGTACCTCTGGATTTATAGTAATCAAACAATCGCTTGGTTAAAATTTAATAATTAACTTCATTTAATTATTGCTATTTACATTTTTAGGCTTACACACTTAGGCTTAAAGTTTACCATTAATACAATTAATCACTTTATTAGTTTTTAATACGGTCACTGTTACTATTGAAATTCACGATGTACTCTTTAAGTGTGGGGTGGCTTATATACCTATCATGTTTTGAAATCGAACATTCTAGAATATTCCCTACACTTTGAAACAAGTTTCGAGAATCTATGCATTACGCGTAGAATGTATTGTGGCTTATATACCTTTCGTGTGGTGAACTAGGAAAAATAGAGGATACCTATAAACGATTGCATACTTTTTGAATCTCATTTATGTTTCACTGCCCTCCACTTGATCTTTTTCGTCCCTACCAAGGATAGAACTGCAATCATTATAAAAAGCTAGCCTCTCAAGATGAACGACCTTCATTTTGTTCCTGACATTTGGCGCCAACTGTATGGTATATACAACATCGTTGATTCGCTTTATCACCTTATAAGGACCTTCCCAGTGTGTTTTGGCGATAATCCCTTTTTCCTTTGGGGATTATGAAGCGTAACTAGCTGTCCTTCCTTAAGTGCCTTGGAGTTAGCTCGTAAAGGGTTTTCCATAAGAGGTATTATTTTGGTATTCAAAGAAAAATGCCATTTTTTGAGATAAATGATCGGATGTTTATTTCGCAATAAAGAGGAAGGTATGCCGTTTATAATGAAAAACAACATCAGCCAAATGGCCACCACGACCACGCTTACATGAAATTTTCCATAACCAAATCGCAAAGTGGCTGCCCTATGTCCTCGATAGCCTCACGAATTCTATCTTTGGGGTCTTCAATCGACGCTGGGCTGTTGGCGTAGACCTTATCTTTCACGTGGCCCCAAAGGAAGAAGTCGCAAGGGGTTAAATCACAAGATCTCGGTGGCCAATTGTGATCACCTCTTCGAGAGATAACACGGTCCGGAAACTTTTCCCGTAAAAGAGCAATGGTTTCGTTGCTTGTGTGGCACGTAGCGCCGTCTTGTTGAAAGTAAACGTTGTCCAGATCAATACCATCCAACTCCGACCATAAAAAATCATTAATCATCTCTCGATAGCGCAATCCATTCACCGTAACTGTTGATTGATCCAACCTCATTTTCGAAAAAGTAAGGTCCAATGACCCCGCCGGACCATAAACCGCACCAAACAGTCACACGTTGAGGATGGAGAGGCTTCTCAACAATAACTCTTGGGTTTTCCGAGCCCCAGATGCGACAATTTTGCTTGTTGACGTAGCCACCGAGGTGGAAATGGGCCTCACTAGTCAAGATGATTTTTCGATGGAATATCGGATCATTTTCATGCATTTCAAGGACCCAATCAGCAAAGACACGACGTTGTTGATGATCGGCCGGCTTGAGTTCTTGTGTTAACTGAACTTTATAAGCCTTAAGACCCAAGTCTTTATGCAAAATACGATGTAATGACGTTTGTGCAATGCCCAATTCCAAAGAGCGACGAGGAATGGACAAACCTGGGTTTTCTTCAACACTTTGGGCTACAGCAGCAATATTCTCAGTTGTTCTTGAGCGACGTGCACGGGTTTTTTTCTTCACATCACTAACTTGTCCCAACAGCTCTAATTTTTCCACCAATTTCTGTATTGCGGTCCGACAAGGTGCTTCACGACGACCCAAAAATGCTTTAGTTTTGCGAACTGTGACTGCAAGATTTTCACCATTTTTGTAGTGAATTTTAATAATTTCAATGCGTTGTTGAAGCGTGTATCGTTCCATTTTTAGTAATGGCGTATTTTCTACTTGTCAAATGTCAAAGAATAAAAGCTTCAAAAGTGACAGCTACCGAAATACCGGATGATTCAAAATAATACCTCTTGTTGGAAAATCCTTTACATCATATCTAGCAAGGACAGTACCGGCTATGGTTTTTATCAAAAAAATTCAGATATTAATTTTTCTATTTCCCGACAATAATTGAAGACAAGTTAACACACGTCCACGTAGAATAGCTGTCAAAAACTGACTGAACATTCAAAATGGCCGAGATTGTCAACATAAGTGAGGGACATGAGTACCAACATAACGCCACAAAAATATCGAAAATCGAACATCCGTAGCCCGCGAAAATTCAAAATTGGCGAAACTTTTTGAACAGTCCTCATACGTTGTGCTACGAACGGCTGATAGGGGCTGTGTTCGGATTTTATCCAATTAATCACCGTTGATGAGTTGCTCCAGAAGACACATGAACAAACAGGAAGATCATGTTCCTCAAGGACCATTTGCGCCAGGCGGGTACCCAACACAGCTGCTTGTAATTCGAATCTTAGTACAGTCATCGGCTTCATAGGCGCACATTTTGTTTTGGAACATACAAGTGTAGTTTTCGCCATTCCATCATCCATTATGTACATCCAATAAGATACGGTAGTAAACGCTTGTTCACTGCTGTCTACAAACACGTGTAGCTGCAGCCTCTTTGGCACACACTTGTGAAAGTAACTGCGTGAAATTTTTATAGTTTTAGTTTTATATACCTCTATTTGCCATTTCTTCCACGAAGCAACAATATCAGGGTGTAACGGTTCATCCCAGGCAATTTTCAGCTGCTATACCTCACACATCAATACCTTTGCACTGACAGACAAGTGACATAAAAATCCCATTGGGTCAAAAATAGACATGACATAGCTGAGTAGTTCTCTTTTTGTTGGTGGCCTACTTCCAATCAATTACATCCGGGTCCACGCGATGAAATCGAAGTTCGTACCTGAATGTGTCATCTTGTGGCTGCCAGAAGATGCCAAGCACGTTTTCAATTGGACCATTTTTGGCCCTGAAATGGCTGCTCCTCATGCCTTCTGGTTCCTCGTCGCATTCCAGTGCAGTGATTATCGCTGCCGAATTGGAAATAAACCGGCGCATTTGGAAACCGGCAACTTCATGAATTTTGCGCACCTGCTTCGCAACGCTCTCAGCTTGCATGACTGATTCGAGGCTTTCCACAAAATCGTCAACGTAGTGATGCTTCACGATAGCTTTGACCGCACGTGGATACTTTTATTTGAACTCAAGTTTTAACGAATAGGGCTGCACATGGCGAACAAGCGGCTCCAAAAGTCATTACCTGCATTTCATCAACCGCTGGCTGCTTATTTTCGACTCTCCAGAGGAATCTCTTGGCACTCCTGTCTTCTGGTCGGATCATAAATTTGGTAGAACATATCCTTGATGTCAAAACACACGGCGATTTCCCTAATGCGAAAGTTGAATAGCACGGATGGCAAAGGTAGATATTCTTGTCGTCTCTTGAGTAAGCATGAATTGAGCGAAATAGGCTTGTTGGGGTTCACAACCGCGAAATGTGGTAGGTACCACACTCTTGGACTAACTACTTTGAGTTCCGTCGGCGTCATCTTTCGTGCGTAGTTATTGTTAATATAATTATGTCTAATAGTTTTATAGGCGGTGGGAAAAACGCTATTTTTGTCGTCTTCCGCGCAAGTCTTACAAGTCGTCTCTCGACCATTTCGTAGTTGTCTGGCAGTGCGACGCTATCACTTCTCCACAAGAGACCAGTCTGGAACCTTCCATTAACCTGAACCGTATTCGCCTTCAGCATACTTGCAGCACGCAAATCTCTGTCGCTTTTTCTAGCTTGTGCCTTACTCGAAAATTTTCCATATCAAAATAGTTCTCCACTAACGTCTGCAGCTTCTGATCGCTCACCACATTCACATGTAGACACGTCGCCATTGATATAATGTTCCCTCTGATGGGTCCAAAAACTACCCACATTAATTCCGTTTGGGCAGCATACGGTCCACGATATCTCAGTTGCATTGTTTCTGAGGGCAACCCCAGACGGCAAGAGTCTAGCCCAATTAGAAATTTCGGCGTAACGTTTGAAAATGGCCTCGGCATGTGGAGTAGGGTTGCAGGGCTTCCACTCAAATCTGTTCCACTCAGACTCTGCACCGGGAAATTGAGGTTAGACACAGCATAAACATGTCGCAAATCGTGTCGTTTCTTTAATCCTACTCCACTGATCTGAAGATATACAATGGTAGCAGGTTCCTGTGCAGTTCTTCCTCCGACCCATTGAAAACTCAGTTCGCGCTGGTGACCTCGTAGACCTAGTTTTTGTATAAGATTTGCATCCATCATTGTAATAGATGATCCTTCATCCAGCATGGCAATGCTTTTCCGTGGGCCATAAAGAGTCACGGGTAGAAACCAAAAATTTAACTGTGGTCGAAGTGCAGCTGAAAACTGTTTCTGGGGCGGAGTCTATTTACTAAAATATACGACAATCAAGCATGGTCTTATTGGGGAAGCGTATTTCGCCCAGTCCAGTTTTTGGCTTGTGGGAAGCTTGCTAATTAATTCGTCCAGTAGTGTAGGGTTTGAAAGATGCTGCGCTCCGTTTACTGACTGTTAAAAAGTAGATAAATTTTTAGCTTTTTTGGCAAACGGTATTAATTTGTCTATCGCGGATTCAGCAATTGATGCAACTACTTTAATTTGTCGCAGCTGGCTACGAAATAAACAATTCTGGCCGACCAAATCTTAATTTTAGCTGCTCCATAACAGCACTCGCGTTATATGGGTGGATAAGTAGCTATTTTACCACTTCCCTCGCTTAACCTCTGAGGCTTTTCAATAGTCGTTGGTTATTCTCGAGGTTTGTATAGCCATAGGCGGCTGTTGATTGGACATACGAGCTTGAGAATAATGGCCAATCGTCTGGGTGGCCACTGGATTCTGACAATTCTTGAACTTTACATGGCATTTAATAATTGTTGGCAGTGTTCGACAATTGTGATGCTTGAAATTCATTCACGAACAAATTTCTATGTTCTGTATATATTGCTGACTGAAACATCGGTTCACTTAAAATTGCGGCATTTGGGCAGCAGTTCATGGTATTACACGGTGCGGCAAATGTGGTAGCTGGCAGCGCCGCAGTTGTGTAGGTAACGGCGGACGAAATGTTCAATAACGGTGACTGCGGCAGAGGATTGGCGTAGACCAACTGCAACTGCAATGAGCTGCCATGTGTCGACGGTGCCGCAATTCGTCCCCTACAACGGTACGCTTCATCTCAAGTTTGGCGTTGGCTATTGGTTTGATTTAACTGCGACTGTGTGTTACGCAGTTGAGCCTCTAAAATCCGTACTTGTTCCACCACTAAACTCACCAGTTGTGCGGAGTTGTTTTCATTCGCATTCAATGGTCCAGAAGTGACAGCTTTTTTACCGCTAGAGGCTGTTGCGACGTTTTCGGTTGCGGCATATGTGGCAATAGGCGACTGTAGTAGCACTTACCAAATCTTTGAATGTGGAGGCTTTTGCAGCGGCAGTGATAGGTGCGTGTTTATACATTGCGTTGAGTGGTGTAGTGGCTTCTGTATGAAATCTAGGGCTTCGTCTGGGCGGCGTCCGTTGCATTCCTCCTGGCTGCGGGCTGCTTTTTATATACGATAAGTCCGCTGGCTGTGGACAAGTGGCTTCAAGGAAATGTTCTAGCTTATCCCTAAAACGGCTGCGAAATAAAAACTGTAGTGCCGCGGTATCCGGTAGGTTTTTGGCAGTAAGCTATCAAAACAAATACATAGGTACATTTATTTCTGACGACATGGAACAAAATTAATTAGATTACAAAAGGGAACAAATTATTAAAGAATACTTACCGCAGTTTGCACCTCTCCCTCTCAATGCTTACGACACGACTGATATATAATGATCATAATTTACTCATCAGCCGTAACTCATCAGCTCGATATTGGAAACAGAGATAGAGAGAGAAAGAGAGAGAGAGAGAGAGAAAGAAAGAGAGAGAGAGACGAACGCGGAAAGCTTACAAATATAACAAATAACAGAGAGTTGGGTTGAACATCTGTTACAAATGCATACTTTAAAACATTACGGCGATTTGTAACAACAGCATTGGGGCGTTTTGTGACAATACCAATATTTGCGTCTTATCAGCACGCACATTTTGAGCTATAAAATTCAATGAAAGCAATTTACTAATACCCCAGAACCAAAAACAAACAACCACAAACAAAAAGAAACAACAAAAAACAAACAACAACCAACAAAAACAAACCAAAACTTACAAGTACAAATAAGCCCCAACGAAAAGAACAATAAAAATTATAGGTCGGTCAATGTCGGCTGTGTACGCAAGGAAGCAGGTGTTGAAAAGTGTAGAAAAATATGTAGTATTCCTGATCGGCACATTCTTACAAAACTGGAAGGTAATGTATATTTTTATATCCTTTACCTTTAAAAAAGATGAAAAGGGTATACTAATTTTGTGCTTTTGAGAGGGGTTGCAACTACAAGTAAGAGGTGTGGTAGGTAAGGATATATATGTATGTACTCGTATATGCAGATATGATCAGAATCACTTTCAAAACAATTTTATTTTTTCCGTCCGTCCGTATGACCGTCTGGCCCTCTGTCTGTCCGTTTGTCCGTCTGTGGTCACTTTTTTTCTACACCGTTAGTGATATCTTAATGAGACTTTGCAAAAGTATAGTCTGGACAAAGATACAGAACCAGTTTGCTATATGTACCGATTTGCACAAAGACCACTCCTACCTCCCATATATAAGGAACTTTTTTCACATTACTATATTTTCGCTCCAATTGATGGAATAGTGAGGCAACTTGGCAGTTATGGAGGTGTGGTAGTAGACACTATGCAAAAAGTGGACGGTATATATTAACTGTCACGCCCAAAATTAAGAAATATTCATGGAGGGGTTATTTTTACATCTACGCGCACTATTGGCATACAGTTGAATCTCGATTATCCGGGCCGCCATTAACCGGGAACATCTGTTAAATGGGATGCTGACTAATTGGTTTTATACGTATATTAACTGTGGTATACCACTATTATCCGTGAAACGGGAAAGTGCAATGATATCTGAAAATGTTACAGTGAAATATCTACCACCGAATTGCACATCATTGATATAGCCTGGATCAAGGGGTCATTCGAAGATTCAAACGCTATTATCGTAAATTGATTGTTGAAAAATTCGTTGGTTCAAAAAATATATTTGAATTCGTAAACATCAAGATAGATTTGTGGACTGCTGCGATTTCGTGGAACTCTGTATATCCATAGATTTTAAGAAAAGTTTGGAATAATTTACTATTTCAAGATTATGAAAATGCTCCAAGTAGCCTCGCTTAGATACAATCAGATATAGTAGCCTGGATGTAGGATTGCACGTTGATGCCATACTATTTGCAATTGTATCTGAAGATGATATCGTAAATATGCTTCATAAACCCAGGAATATGAGGCAAGTACAGTTGAGCCAGAGGAAGGAAATACGAAGGAAATACCCACATTGACCCAGGTAATAGAGGCAGTATTCTGTTAAGCTTCTTAGAGAACTATAACTATCCGGCTATTTCCGAGCAAGATAAAATACAATTGTATCGCTTACAAACTCAGTTATTCAAAGAGCAATCGAAAGCTAAAGAAAAAAAAAAACAGACTACCTTGAAAGAAAAATAAAATATAATAAATGTATATTATGCAATCCAATAAGATATTTACACATATGGTCGCAATATTGCATGTTCATATTAAAAATAAAAAAAAATATTCAATTTATGAACACATCCCGATTTGAACTCGTACGCACAAAGAAAGGTAAAAGGTATTCCGAAGTCGGTCTAACCCGACTTCAGACTTCTTTACTCGTTGTACTCATGTTGGCTTCATTGCCGAAAATCTTTCTATTTTCAATTAGTTGTGCATAAAACACGTGAAATTTTCAGTGAATCCAAATATTTTATCGTTAAATGTCAAAAAATGGGTCGCAAACGCAATATAAATATTCGCGATTACTTCATTGATAGAGGCGGAATGTGAGACTTGTTGTAGAAGTCTGAACGCGGTCCATATAACTATGAAAATGATAAAAGTGAATAAAAGTGGTGAAAATTATAAAAAAAAAATTAAATTTATTGTGGAAATGTCTCCAAATGTGGTTAATAATGTAGTTAATAAGAATCGCAGCCAATATCATTTTCTGATACGAAAACGTTCCAAACATTGACGACTCCAATATCAACTCAAAGACTGTAATGGACCACGTTAATGCAAAACTTTAAAAACTTAAAACGACTATAACAAAATTAGTAGAGGGAAAAATGTTAAGCCTGAAAATTTATACAGCCACTCGTAGCGATCGGTCTATATTGGGAATTAATGTTCAAATTATTCTGAAAGGTAAAATTGCAATATTTACACTTTCAATGCTTGAACTAGAGAAGAAGCACTCTACTGAAAATTTAAATATGGAAATTGAAAGCGTTTTGAACATACGCTTCAATTGACGGTAAAGGTTTTTTTGGCATGCTGCAAACCAGGCATAATTAGTGGAGCTCGTACTTTTTTAAAAACTTTGAGATCTCCAGCGTTTCGGTAAGAAATTTATAATAATAAACGGTAGCATGTTTCAGTTATTCCCTTTTTCTAAATGCACTCAGTTATTTAGATACAAAATTAAACATTTGGAGATATCTAAGCCTCAACTGGACGTTGCAACACGTTGGAGTTCCACATACGAGTATATTATGTTGAGGACCATTTACCAATACCTAAACAACTACAAAAACCAGAATAGGTGGAAATTGAAAATGTTGTATCTGTTCTAGCACCCGTGTATTCAATTACTTTAAAACTGCAAGCTAGCCAGTTGTTGTTAGGTGATTTTTACACGATTTGGTTGGATTTGACTTTCCAGTTAAAATATATCAACGGGGAAATCAGCACAAAACTTTAAAAATACATAGAATCGAGACAAAGTAAGTTATTAGAAAATGATACTATGTATGCTGCCTGTTTTTGGACCCTAGATTAAGACGTACGCTATCCAAAGAGAAATGTGAAGCTGCCAAAGGACACCTCAAAAAGCTAGCATATCAAATTTAGAGTATACAGAAGGTAATTTATACATTTATACAAAATTCATTTATGTTTAGTTAACAATATGTGTTTGTTGTTTACAAACAAAGCGGCAGAGACAATGATATATGAAATAATAATATACAGACGGTCGAAGAACAAGCGTTTTTAATTGGTGAAAGTTTTCTTGAAAGTACATCTTCCATGTTAAGACGTGGAATTAGCGAAATGGAGGTAGCAAGTTCTTCGTCTGATGAAGAGAACATTATTATTGAAGAAAATATCCGCAAAGCATTTTTGGAAACAGATCCATATAGGGAAAAACGCATCAATATTGATGCAGATTTGATAGAGTGCTGGAACTAGAAGAAATATGTGATTTCCTGGGTATGAAAAATTGCTTGCATAGTGCGTGCTGTTCTTCCAACTCAAGTGAGCGTGGAAATATATTTTTCTGCTCTGAAATTTATTCTTGGCGATTTCAGGAATAATTTATCAGAAGGGAAGCTGGAACAATGATGTGAAAGCCCCAATTTAGAAAGTTTATAAATATAGAAAAAAGGTCACCCTCCCCCCAACAAAAAATCGTGGTTATGGCTCTGGTTGAGATAATAATATTATGTAATCCATGTCCTAATTTAGATAATACCAATAATAATTTATAACATTGTAGTATGAGAAGTATACAATTTTCGAAAAATTTCATATTAAATTTGAACGACGGTATCGACATCTTTTGAGTTTTTTTTTTTTTTGGAGTATGGAATGTGACGCGCCCGTAGAAACAGCGGGCCATCTGACAAAAGGAAATTCTTCGGCTACATATTGTGGGAGTCAGTTCAGTTGCCGGCATGACAATAATTTCCGATTCCCTATTTCAGACTTTGTCTTGCTTTGGCGATCTTACCGACGGATGTGTTGCAGAACATTTCTGTCTCTACTGACAAGCACGAGCCATATTTCCAACATCACCACATGTAAAGCATTTGCCGTGAAACTTTGTCGGCTTTCGGGTTGTACCTGACGGACTTGGTATATTGGCTGTCATACCAAAGCTGTTGTCTCTGATAACAAAGCGCTGGCTACTATATCCGTATACCCAGTCTTCGGATTTGTTATAGCTGTACGCTTTAACTCCGCATCGCGTATGCCATATACGAAGGTGCCCACCATGCACCTCTCAGTCCCCTCTCCTAGATAGGCAAGATGGTCCAACTGTTCCACTTCCGCCGCAAACGTCATCAGTTGAGTGATTTATTCTAAGAAAGGCAGTGTTAAGCTGCAGCCACATTGTAGCATAACGAAAATTGAGTTTCTATTTCGTGAGTCTGTCATTTGCGATTTGTTGTAGATTCTTGCTGTAACTCTTTCAAAGTTTATGTTGCTAGCAACAAATGTGAGCAAATGGCTCGCTCCCAGAAAACTATATCATAAGTGCTCCTATTTTTGAAACTACGCGAGATAAAGTGTTGGTGTAAGTAAGACTATATAGTAAGTGTAAGACTATATAGAAAACATAATATTATTTAATACTAAACATAACAGTTTGCAGAAAGTTGTTTATTCATATTAAATTCTGGATTTGATATATTACGCTGTCATTCAATGCTATCATATATACTATATTATACCACTATATCCATTTCCGGCCATAAATTTGGCATAGATTTTGTGTTATGTAGTTACAATAGAAGTAAAGGTGAAGTCGTCCGCTATTTTTTGCTAAGTGTTTTGTAGCGGAATTGTGAACCACCATGTAACATTTCATAGGTTTTCAGTATGGCAGAAGAGTTTTCGTAGCTATTTTTTTCATACATATTATTATCGACTAAATGTACAGTATTGGCATATTTTATCATTATATCACGGATTATTTGGAAATTTTAAATGAGAAATCGCAGTTCAGCATATGAGAGGTGGGCGTGTCATTTATCATATCCCGCCCAATTATTTTGTATGACTTTATAGTATCATTACAGTTGTCAACAGCAAACTTGTGTAGGTCCAAAGTTAAGAACTTCTTAAGGTATGTACTATAATCAGCAATAAAAGGTAACAAAACAGAAACAAAAACCATTTTCATTTTGTGTGTTATTTAGTTTGGAAGTAATGTAAGAAATATTTTCAATTTTTTTATTTTTAATAATTCATATATATTCTAACAACTCATATAGAGACTAACAATAAGTAATTATATTGAAACATAAACGATTGCATACGTTTAGGGTATCCTCTATTCGTTGTTGTTCACCACGCGAGAGGTGTATATAAGCCAAGACACAATCTATGCGAAAAACCATATTCTATAACTTTCTTAAAACTTCTTTCGAAGTCGAGAGAATATTCCGGAGTGTTCTCGAAACTTCTTTCAATATGTAGAGAATGCTATAGAATGTTTTCGAAACTTCTTTCGAAATGTAGAAAATATTCTAGAATGTTCTCGAAACTTTTTCGAAGTGTTGAATGCTCTGGAATGTTCTAGAAACTTCTTTCGAAGTGTAGAGAATATTCTAGAATGTTTTAGTGCAACACACGAGAGGTATATTAGTATAAGCCACCACACAATTAAAGTCGACTTAATTGCACAGCAATCGTAGCAGTATTAAGAAGAAATAAAGTCATTAAATTAATAATTAAATAAAATGCAAATTAGTATTAAAGTAAATTTGAAGCCTAAGATTGAGTGTTTAAATTGCATAATTAAAAAAAGTTAAATATTCTAATTTAACAAAGCGATTCTTTGATTACTACACAATCCAGTGGTTCGAATTCGAGTATTTAGAGTTAGTATAAATAGTCAGGAAGGCAATTTCGTAACAATTGGTGTCAGAAGTAGGATTATGTATCAGTAATAAACAATGGTTAAACTTGAAAATCTGTAATTGGAGCAGCTCAACAAGGGGCTTGAGCGCTTAAACTTGCAAACACGTGAGCTTAAAATGGAGCTGCAGGTGCGGTTAAGAAGCGCTTTGGAGAAGCATGGTATAGACGTCGATGAGCATGAATTCCAATTCGAAGATCCAACGACATCTCGACAAGAAGAAACAGTGCCAGCCAGTATGCAGAGCCCGTCAGATACAAGTGGAAAGCGGATAAAGTTTCACGGGCAAATGCTTTATCTGTGGTGAGGTTGGACACATGGCTCGAAATTGTCAGTCGAGACGCAAACGTTATATATAACGCTAGCCGGTAAGACCGCCAAAGAAAGTCAGATTCCAAAGTGAATCGACAAATGTTGTTAAACCGTCGTCAGTCTCGAGGGGCATGATCTAACTCCCACGACTTGTAGCCCCAGAATCTTCGATTCTCAAATGGCATGAAAAATCAACAACCTAACTGTCAGCAGTATAATAAACGTAAAAAAAATCGTGGTAGCATTGGATACGGGCGCATAAAATTCCATAATCAGAAGGGGTCTCGTTCGGGGAATCGAGCCGTTTCTGGGAATAAGATCGCATACGGCAACTGGAGGTGATACACCGGTACTTGGTAAACTTACTTGAAAATCCCGATCGGCACCACAACAGTGACGCACGAGTTTTTAGTTGCGGATATTATGACGAATTTATCTTAGGTGTGGATTTTATGATACGGAATGTATTCACGCTAGATTTGAAAAGCCGAATGTTGAAATATGCGAACACCGAAATACCATTGAGATACCGTTGGTGAGAATAATTAGAAATACCGTTGGTGAGAATAATTATGGAGGTGTTAAACAGGCCATTGTATTAAGTCCAACAAAAATCCCACCAAAGTCAGAGGCAGTTATATGTGCCAAAATGGAAGGAGATGTTGAGAAGAACAAGTTGTGGGTGGTATAGGCTGATAGCAAATTTTTACTGGACGACATCATAAATGGAAAAACCCTCGTAGAAGAACAGCAGAGCAGAATAGTGCTAGTAATAGTGATCAATCTTGCAAATACCGCTAGAACCATAGAGAAAGGACAAGTAATAGGAAATTGCCAGGCAATTTCGACAATTGTAAACTGTGAGAGCCTGCAGCGAGACACGAAAATTAAGATACCAGCTGATAAAAAGGTATTCGACGATCTGATGAAAGAATGGGCTAAAGACTTATCCACAGAGCAGAGGAAGACTGCCAGCCAACTTTTGGCAAGTCATTGGTCAGTATTTGCTGAAAAGGGTAAAACGAAGGCAGAACAAAAATGGTGAAACACACAATCAACACTGGTGATGCCAAACCCATTCGTCAAGCGTAGAAGAGTACCTCTGGCGAAGACAGAAGAGGTGAATGTGTTGCTGAAGGAAATGCATCAGAGCAACATCATTGAGCCATCAACAAGCCCCTGGACACACTTTCTGGTTCAAATTGCCTTTCAACGTTGGATCTACCAAGCGGATATTGGCAAGTGGCAGTAGGCGAACAAGACAAGGAATTGACAGCATTCAGTGTCGGTAATGGACTATGGCAATTTTTGGTGATGCAATACGGACTGTGTAATGCTCCAGCTACATTTGAACGCCTAATGGAACATGTGCTAAAGGGTCTCCACTGGAAAAGGTGTTTGGTGTACCTAGATGACATCATCGTTATGGGAAAGGACTTCGAGGACCACTTGAAGAATTTGGAAGAAGTATTGATGCGATTAGGAGCTTCAGGGTTGAAGCTGAGCGCAAAGAAATGCTCGTTCTTCAAGAAAGAAGTCAAGTACCTTGGACATATGGTCACACCTGAAGGAGTACACACAAAGCCAGATAAGATCGACTCAGTAAAGTATTCTAAAAACAAAAAATTAAAAAGTAATATTGTTTAAAAAAAAACTACACAACTTGCAATTTTTTAGAACCTACCTTGTTATAGAAAATGTACTCTTTAGTACATCCCATACATTTTTGTACTACAAAAAAAAAATTAATAATAATTTGAAAAAAAAAAATTAAAAAGTACTAGTACCAAAATAAATATAGTTCGTACTCACAATATAAAAATGTACTCTAAATGGTACGAAAGTAGGTACTTGTGCAACACTGGCGTACAGACACATGATGCACTGCAAACTGCAATAAGTGTGTATTAGTGAAATTGAGAGAGAAGAAGAGTGTGTGAGTCAATGCAGTATGAAAAATCAAAACTGCTTTGATATTTTGCGATGAACTCGTTCATTTTTTCAGTGTTATTTTGCCGCTTTTTGTCAATTTCTTCATGTTTTTCTTTTCAATGCTAATGCCAAAGCGACGGCAATTAATTTTCTTCTTCGCTCACGCATGATGTTCACACTAGCATGATGCAGTACAGAATGATGCATGACGAGTGTATACGCAACTCGTCAATCACACACGTACACGAGTGTTCATCGACAGTTTGCAGTGCATGATGTGTCTGTACACACCATTACACGTGTGTTTTTGGTTCATTTACTGCGGTGCGGCTGTTTAAAAGCCATTGTTCAACATCAGGTAGAATTTCATTCAGATCACGCGATGCTATGTAATGGTGCTTGTGGCAAGATAAAATCGCAGTGTCATCGGTAAATATTGAAATGAGTAGGTATTTGTTTGTTGGTAAATCTGAAGGTGTAGATTGTGTACAGTATCGGGACAAGAACACTCCCTTGTGGTACTCCAGACATTATCTTCATTTCTGGGGAAAGGTAATCTTCACATTTGACTTGAAAATGTGTACCCTTTAAGTATGATTCCAAAACAGTATGAATATTTGGAGACACGATTTTTTATTTTATAAATAAGGACTTCGTGCCACACTTTGTCAAACGCTTGTTTGACATCAACGAACACTACAGGGCAGTATTGTTTCTCCTCGAACGCCGAATAGTAGAGTGACGAGATTTGTGTTGGAGTTTTGCCAGGTTTAGGTATTATGGTTATAAGGGATAGTTTCCACACTTGTGGAAAATAGCTTTGTCTAAAAATTGAATTAAATAACATGGTTGAAGCTTTACTGCAAGAGTAGATAGCTCCCTCATCATCTATGTGGTTATCAAGTCATGGCCTGTAGGTTTCTTTTTGTCTAATTGAGATGACATAAATGTCACACTTTTTTTTATCTCAACAGTAGGTTCATCTGGGGGATTTCGTGGCCTATTTTTGATATTTTAAAGCTATCACTAGGAAGGTTTGGTTGGAATGCAGTTTTTAGGTTTTGAGCAAAGACTTGCCCATTATATTCATTGCTTCTCGCCCATCGTCCGTCAATAAGTCTTATAGGCGAGTCTGCTTCTTTAGCTTTTTTCACATTTTTTACTGCCTTCCACAAGGAGTAGTTTGTAGAATATAAGGGATTCATGTGTGAGGTGTATGCCTGTATACCTCTTTAAGTTTCGTCGCACAGTCATCTGTTTGTCTTAACAGTCTTCCAATTTCGAATGAGGTTGATCATGTTAGATGTAAAGGGTGTTTTTTTTGGACATGTGGTTTTCAAGCAGAAATAAAATGCATATAATTTTATGTTATGCCCAAGAATTTAGCTTTATTATAAAGATAAAGGTTTGCCATTATGTTTTAAAAATGACTTCGGGCGAGTAGCCGCCGCGGACGCCTCGAATAAATTCCAACCCAGAGGCCCAATTTTCAACCACTTTTTGCAACAATTTTGGCCGTATGCCAGCAATAACGCGCTGAATATTCTCTTCCAAGGCGTCAACCGTCTCGGGCTCATCTGCGTAGAGAAGCGACTTCACATAACACCACACAAAATATTCCAGCGGTGTTAAATCGCACGATCTTGGAGGCCACGGCCCACGACTCGAGATAATGCGCTCACCAAAAGTTTCCTTCAATAAATTGATTGTTTCGTTGGCTGTATGGTATGTAGCGCCGTCTTGTTGGAACCAAAGGTCGCCCACATCAACATCCTCCAATTCAGGCACGAAAAAATCATTAATCATGGCTCTATAGCGTTCCCCATTGACTGTAACAGTATGGTCGGCTTCATTTTTGAAGAAATATGAGCCAATGATTCCCTCTGCCAATAGAGAACACCAAACAGCAACTTTTTGAGGATGTAACGGCGTCTCAACAATGGCTTGTGGATTATCGTCACTCAAAATACGACAATTTTGCTTATTAACGTACCCATTCAATCAAAAGTGAGCTTCATCGCTGAACAAAATTTTATTGTGAAAATCGGGATCGGTCGCCATCTCGTTTTGAACCCATTCACCGAACGTGCGACGCGCTTGATGGGAGTTCGGCCATAAACTTATGAAATGGCATAAATCAAGTGACAGCTTTCAAAAAGACCAACTCCGAAAAAAGTATTGCCAGATTGAAGACCACATGTCTAAAAAAACACCCTTTATGAATATAAAGAATAGATATAAGAAATGATAATTATTCAGTAACAGAAGATATATATCTTGTCCAGTAATGAATTTAATTTGCTTAGTTATGAGTTATTGGACGCTTTGAGTGTTATTGTTTTACCGGATATATTGCTAATTAACTTGGACAGTGCTAAATTTAATTTCTTACCATTTCATAGGTTTTTCGCCGTTTTGTGAAAAAGGCAAAACCAAATGTTTTTTTATCGATTAAATCCTCGATTTTAAACCTGATGGGGAAAAACTGAAGGCAGATTCAGAGTCAGCACAATATTTTCCGGTAAAATAATATATAAATATTTTTTCTTCAAATGATTCCCTGAGATAAGAACTATTAATACTGAAATATAAAGTAGGATTTTATGGCAGACATAAGCAAAGTAGTTTCCACCGATATTTCAAGGCCTAACTAGTCCCAAAGCACTTAAGTATCAGAAATTAACGTACTAGCAGGTGATTATCAGACGGAATTACATACTCCATGCTGAAGCTTATAAAATTCTAATTTGCAGAATATCAGCGAACTAACCATTAACAAATATTTTAAGTCTTCTCTTCCTCCATTTTAGTGTGCCAGCAAGCTGTTATTAAAGCGGAAAATTCTAATTGTTGACCCAATGATTCTGGGAAGTAAAATACAACTTGCTAAAGAAATGGAGAGCTGGTACCCAATTGACGTGCAACTTCTTACTATAAAGAAATGCGTTCTTAACTCAATGCTTATCACTAACAACCAAAGGTAAATGTTCCTCAGATAACTTTGCTTAGTAATATACATTCGCAACATTTTAGATCAATATAGAACTAAAATCAAAATTATGTGGTTGCCAGGTTATGCGGGTATCATTGGTAATGAAATTGCTGACGAAAGGGCCAAATTAGCTAAACAGCCTCTACATCTCATTTATTCTACAGAAAAGAAAGATTCACTCAGAGCAATAGATTATTATCTAAATAGATTAAGAATGGACAAATGGCGAAACATTACCCACCACTATTCCAATATGAACGTAGATGGTACGAAGGCAATGTATCCTCCGAACAGTCGTTGCGACCACTTACAAGCTTTCACCCGCCTTCGAATCGGACACACAAACCTCACACGTATACACTTACTAAAAGGCTCTGGAATACAATTATGTCCATATTGCAATTCAACTCCTCTGACAGTAACTCATATTCTCGATGAATGCACACAATTTTCCGTAATACGAATTAAGATTTTTCAAGATCAATCCCCATCAAACTTTTTAAAAACAATAAATAATGTGAACATATTAAAAATTAACAATTTCTTAGTTCAATCAAACATAAAATATTTAATATAATTATTTATAATTTTAGCTTTGCTCCATTTTTAAATTTTATGTGAGTATTTTATTTTTAGTAAAATAACTTATCATAATACCTATATGTACCAGAGAGCCAAAAGCCTTGGCAGCTAGTGCTCCTTTATTATGTATTCTAATTATTAATAATTATTGTACATATAATAAGAAATAAATAAAATAACTTTGCTTAGGATGGAATCAACCCATCATCAAGCAATCATCAACCTTTGTTGAAGTTAAAGGAAAGATTAATTTAAAAAAGCATATACATACATATATGCCTTTATTGTGGTTACGAAGCTGTTGGCTTCTAATCCATATAACTGAAATACTTATGAGAAATGCCAGCAATTAGTTTTCAGATAACCAATCAGAGAATCCACAATCCCTGTAGTCTGGAAGAAATTAGTCATATGGCGGTCGCTACATTTCAATCCATATTTTCAGATATAGAATAAAATAAGAACATCAAAATAAGATTTCTCAACTTAACATTTATGACAAGTAAAAAAAAGGCAGTACACAATACTACTCATAATATGCTCGGGAACAAAATCTGGTTTTAAAAAAGAGCCTAAGTAAAGAAATTGGTTCATTTTTGGAATAGTGACTAAGTAACTCAAAGTTTATAATAAGAATTTCCATCTGCAAGCCCCGTATCCATAGTTGCGGACTTATTTATGGTACTGGTGTGTATCGTAAACACTTCGCTATTAAAAATAATTTTATTGTCGTGGCGAAACATGCAAACAGAAAATAAATTAAAATAAAGCCCATCAATGACAAATATATTTGTATGTACAACAGTAAATATAAATAAATAAATAAAAAAAAAATATATATATATATATAAAATTTGAATTTAAAAAGTAGTTTGCATTGAAGCAACGAGAGACACGTTTCTTAGTCACAAGCGGCTGTGGATATAATCAACTGAATCGATCCAATATGAAACAGAAACCGAAAACGCGAGACGCTCACATTCATAGAAACGAGTACAAACATACAAACACATAATGAACTAAATGAATTATATCCTTTAAATTGAAATTAGCAAAATATAAATTCAATTAAACTCCTGCTAAAAAGAAAAAAACACCAACTATGAACTTAAGTGCATTGGAAAAAACATAAAAAAGTAACAGAACGAGATCGCCTTGATAAATTCATTTTTGAACGGCACACTGACCACGGGCATGCGAGGCGCGAGGCAGTGTAGCAGCAACAAAGCCAACAGAATACAGCGGTTAAAATTTTAACTTTAATACACATTTAAATTAATAAACAAATAAACATGTTTAGCATATTAAAAAAAAAACACCATGTATAAAACAGAAATTGAAAATATTGTAAAAGTTAATTCGCCGCCACACTGTCCGTTTTTCAAGACCATGACCACCTGAGCAACAACATCGAAATAAACAATGGAATAAAATAGGTCACGCCGTCGCTGCCTGAACGTACGGATTCACACGCTAGATGTGGCTATTCACATTGAATTGAATCTGTTGGGGTCGGCTTTGGCGTGAAGTTGCTGAAGACGCCCGAAGCTTGCATGCGGACATGCGCCATGGTGTGGCGGTGGGCTTAGTCGTAAAACTGGTTCATTGCATAAATTATCGAAATCACATCAGCAACACCAATACAATTTTCGAGTACAACAAAAATCAAGTTTAAAAGTTAAAAGAAAAAAGATAACATAAATTTTATTTAAAACTTATATATACATAATTTTTTTTGAATTTTTTGGAATAAGTGCACATCCTGACATTTTATTCAAGTTATTCAAAAAACGTTGCCCTCGGCAATAAATTACGCATATATTTTGAAGCCCTCCTAGGAAGAACTCACTACGCCCACAGTTTCATCTAAAAGCACAATTTTTATCGTTTTAATGGTGAATATAGAATCAATACTAGGATTTACAAGGCTGGTATAATATGTGGGAAATTGGCTTCAGGGATGTTTATCCTCTTTGGTGATTTAGTGTTTAGTCTGCTTGGATTTTCAATAAAAATAATGCAATATATATAAAATACAAAATTATAAATATAATTTAATACTGGAGTCTAGAAAGATACCCAAAGTATTTTACACAAAATCATTGAAGGAAACTTTGTCTAAACTAAAAATTATTTCGTTATCAATTTTAGTTTAATTTTTATTATTTTTCTTGTCTTATTATTATATTAAAGCGTTTCAAATACAATACTTTTTTAGGCGCATTCGATTCGCCATTCTATCGACGATAGGACAGACATTTGTATGGAAAAGTTATCGAATAAATTATACTCGAATGAAACGAGCGAATTTTTCCATCCTCGATAGAAAAGTGCTTCTAAATTGAAAATTGCTTGAAAACCAACAAGATTAAAAATTACCCAAAAAAATTCCCTGGGATTTTTTATATTTTAGCTGTTTAAATTTAAAGAAAACAAAAATTCAGATGATTAGTTGGCAGAAAAAATTTAAAGAAAGTAAATGTTTAAAAAACAGTTGAAACAGTGCTGCAAAGTATACCACTTACTCGTTTGCTGCTTTATTCACAAAACTAGATACGAGCAAGATACAAGTGGCGAAGCGAATGCGCCTATTATTCATTATACTCGTATGTATGTATGTATGTACAGCTAAAAAATGCGAATTTTTCATTACACATTTTTGCTACCACAATGGAGCAGGACGGTGAAATAAAATAAGTGATAACTGAAGCAACAAACGGTTACTATAATATAACTTTCCTAACAACTTATGTACGATCATTCAATAACAAATGGTTAAGAGTCAAGCTAGAGTCAAGCATTTTTTTTTTGTGTTCGTTATCGTTAATATTAAGTGCATTTATTCAATTTTTAAGTTAAGCAAATACTGAAATATTATTACAAAAAGTAATTCGTTATTAATGGATTGCAAAGAATGTATGCACAAATCTTTGACACGTACTATTAATGTATGTATGATAAAGTTATCCAACGTCGTCGGAGACTGATAAGAAAAAATATCGGAGATCATGAGAATATTGCCTTCTCAACTTATTTTCTGAGCAAGTAAGTAACGCATACTCGTACATACACAAATATGCACATAGATTCGAGATACAAAATGTCTTCTAGTTGGAGCCTCTCCCCCCAGGCATCTTCGAATGACTTTTGGTGAATAGAAAATGGGTAGAGTGGTATGTTGCACTGACATGAAGTACAAGGGAAACATGTAGCAACATTTGCGCTCGGTTACTTCAAAACCACAGGACTACGTGCCAGCTATAGGCAACAGACAGTGAAGCAGGCAGAACAGAAAATTTCAACGTCGTGATAAAACCAGCTGCATCACGACCTCAAGATAGTTTGCTGCCATTTGAAAAATTAATACAGAAGTCGGAGATGAGAGTGAACTCAGCGACGATGAACAATAGCGAGGAACGCCGAGTACGAGTTGCAGCATATAAGCACATTTTACAATTATTGTCCTGCATTCGCAATTCTCGGATGTTTCCATTGTGCACTTTGGCTTGCTCTTTATTAATGGATGTAAGCATATATGTACATAACTGTGTGTTGAATAGAATTATATTAAATGATCCCCTTATCTGGGCATACATAGTGAAAATTTGATTTTTTTCATAAAGGTAATAATGCTAATAAGTGTTAATTCACTAATTCAGAAATGTAGGTCTCAAATGGTTCATACACCATTCTGCAAAATTTCCTCGATTTTTGAATAGCGCCTATTTATACTAAAGCAGACGGCTTCCTTTAAATTACAAAAAGGCCTTACCACGTTTAGAAGAATAAGCACCTGGATGGGTTTTTTTTTTAAAGTTTAGATGGAGTCCTCAATGTAAAGTCAAATTAATGCACTTATTTGTTCACCACCATCAAACAAATTGGTTTTATTAATTTAAATGTACTATTAATCACCTCCTGACCGAATACCCACATTACACACATCAAAGCTCCAAAATTTTCAGAAACATAGATCCACTATTTACGATTGCTAGACCAAACTCTAGTAACATTACATTATTAAAAAACTACCTTAAACAGACTAACAACTACCAAATAATCTAATTTAACACAATTGAATTGAAGGACTTAGCTGCCATGGTTCCCTTTTTGCTTTGTTAGAATTAATTTGTATTTATAATCTAATGTATTAAACAAAATAAAATCAATTTTGTTTTTTAGTTTATATTTATAATATATATATTCTAATTTAATCTTTTATATTTTTACTTTCAAGCCCATCGAATTTAGATGTTTTATTTATCAGGTGTGAGCCCAATTCATAACTTCATGTAGCATGCAGCAAAGAAAATGTGGGTTTATTTTTTTCCCAAAATCCACAACTGGAATTTTATCGAATTCAGTTCCTGCGGTTTGATTCAAAATTTAGCTATCGAGCAATTATTATAATAATATTATAAAAATCAATAACAACATTAGTGTTTTCCAGAAAAATATAGTGTTTAATTTGTTCATGTCTCAGAAATTTAATCTACTCCAAAAAACCGCTTGAAAACCTTTAAACAAAAAAGTTAGTCCGATAATACTACATGAGATACTTAATACCCTTCAGCATTAATTTTCATATTTCCGAACAGGAACTGAATATTCACATTTGGTATTAGTTAATCGAAATAACAATTAATTGATTAGTCGGTATTCAAATATCCATAGACCTGCACTCCATATTAAGAGTTTATCCACCATTTTCTTTTTATATATTTTTTCTTGTTTTTGTTATTGTGCGCAAAAGAGACAAATCAGCTTGTTGTCTTGTTTAATTAAATGCTTCAGGAATACCAGTATAATACTGCATTAAAAAATTGATGAAAGTAAGCTGCGCGATTAAAGGCCACGGCATTAAAAGAGCAAAAGTTTATCCATAATTAGTACATAAAAAATTGATTAGCATAAATAACAAGTTTTAGGAGAGTTCACTGTGGGGGATACACTGCAGATAACGGTGATACCAGCCAATTTGCAAGCTATGAGTATGGCTTACGTATCAAAAACACACACGTTCGCGCTGCAACCAAGCAATTATAAGTGAGAAAAGTTAGCTTAGATTCATGGACTTAATGTGAGTATGTAGTTAATTTCATAAATAGACTCTTTGTGAATTCAAAACTAAATCAGTTGCAGAGCTCTCCTGCTGTTGCTACATAGTTGTACCCGATTCAATGGACGTACAGACAGTGTTCCAGAAAACTCAACATTCATTATGTCAATATCGAAAATTACAAAAAAAAAAAAAAACAACTATTCCCTTAAATGGGGAACAAATTGTATATGTACTAAACATCCCAGGTACAAGCATCTAGATCAGTGTCAAGTATGAAACACATAACCAAAAAGCCACCATTGACATACATACATACTATATGCATAGCTATACAAGATTTTTCAACAAACTTTTCATATAGAAAAACTTAATAATTCAGTTGCCATGCCCACATTCACCTACAATTCAGCAATATAAAACAACAAAGAAACATTTAGAACGGGTATGTAGTTAGTTATATGGATAAAAAACTCATTAAATCGCACGTTCCACTTTTTTGTTTGGGAGTGGTTTGATAAAATATCTTAGGGTACTTGTTTTCCATCACTATTATGTTAAAAGTAATCCATCAATTTATAACGTGATTTAAAAAATAAATTGTGCCCGAAACACCGTCCCCGTTTTTAGTGTTATTATGTAGCTTAATTTTTAATATAAAATACAAAGGAAAGCCGCAAACTGATAAATAAATAAAATGGATGTATGTATTTCGATTCTGACCGTATGATGTGTTTAAAAGCTATGTACGAGGTGTGATAAAAAAATAACCGTTATTTTCAAATTTCATGAGTTACGTATGTTCGATGTTCGCATTTTTTTTTTCTGTTATGTTGGTACACATGTCTGTTATATATGTTGGCAATACCAACCATTTTGGATTGTCAGTTTGTTTTTGACAGATAAAAAGGTTAGTCGTGTTTTGGTGTGCTCTTCGATTTTGTACTATTCGAAAAAATGGATCAAAGAAACTGTATTCAGTTTTGTGTAAAAAATGAAATTAAATGCGCAAGGATATTTGAAATGTTGACTGTGGCCTTTGGCGAGTCTACTATGCGCAGAACACAAGTTCAATTGTGGTATAACCGGTTTAAGGAAGGCCGAGAAGATGTCAATGACGATGCTCGTCCGGGTCGCCTGAGCACGTCAACAACCGTTGAAAACATTGACGCAGTGAAAAAAATGATTTTGGATAATCGTCGAATCACTATCAGAGAAGTTGCTGATGATGTTGGCATATCGTTCGGTCATGCCAAGCAATTTTTACGGATGTTTTACGCATGAAACGTTCGGCAGCGAAGATTGTTCCAAAATTGCTAAATTTTGAGCAAAAACAACGTCGCATGGACATCGCTCAGGTGCTGTTGAACATCGTCAACGACGATCCAGATTTCCTCAAAAAGATCATAACTGGTGACGAATCGTGGGTGTATGGCTATGACATTGAAACCAAAGCCCAATCATCCCAATGGAAACGTCCAGATGAGCCAAGGCCGAAAAAAGCACGTCAAGTTCGGTCGAACGTAAAGGTTTTGCTGACAGTTTTCTTTGATTGCAATGGCGTGGTGCATCATGAATTCTTGCCACAAGGTCGTACGGTCAACAAGGAATACTACCTTGAAGTTATGCGCCGTTTGCGAGAAGCAATTCGTCAGAAACGCCCAGAATTGTGGAAAAACCAATAATGGATTTTGCACCATGATAACGCACCAGCTCACACATCGATGCTTGTGCGTACTTTTTTGGCCAAAAACAGAACCGTTATCATGCCTCAACCACCGTATTCCCCGGACTTGGCCCCCGCTGACTTTTTCCTCTTTCCAAAACTGAAGACACCGATGAAAGGAAAGCGTTTTGCTACGATTGAGCAGATAAAAGAAAAATCGAAACAGGAGCTGTTGGCGATACCAAAAAAAGCGTTTCAGAAGTGTTTCGAGGATTGGAAAAAACGCTGGCATAAGTGTATTATATCTGAGGGGAATTACTTTGAACGGGACAAGATAGTTGTTTATGAATAAATAAATACTTTTTGAAAAAATTTAAAATAACGGCTATTTTTTGATCAAACCTCGTATATCACAATGGCGCGTTAGGTCGATCGCTCGTTTACCGGCGTTTACTCTGCGTTTACTCCGCGTTTACGATATCGTTTGCATAACGCGTGAGGTATGCGTTGCTAAAACGAAATAGCCCGTTTGCTCCCCCACTAAATTTATTAATTTTTCTTTAAAGAACAGCATTTTTACAAATTTTAATTAAAATTCCAATTGTTTGGAAAATTGCAAATTTTATTGCCAACAGTGTTGCCGAACCTTTTGGAAGAAAACGGCTAAAATAGCAATACTACTTGTCAAATGCACGACCGCCTAGAAACTTGCCCTAGTCGGGCGTTTTGAACGCGTTTACGATATTTGTAAAAATCTACGATCAAACGTGTGAAGCCGCGTTTCGAATTGCTTCATTGTTTCTAGTGTAACTGTCAAACGCGCGACCGACCTAACGCGCCATTGTGATATAGCTTTAATAACAGCTACTATAATTTATTTATTAGTTTTGTGATTTATGTCCAACTGAGGCTAATAAATATCGATCATTCGAATACACAAAAACAGTTCTAATGTATCTTAGGTACGGGTATCTCAGACTTACTACGGATACCGGCACACATAAATATATAACGTATTTATATTATGCAGATTCTCCACTGCTTTATTCTGGAAGGTTAGATTGAGGAGGGAAACCCTTTCTAGGTAAGATGCTTGGATTGATTATAACATCATGAAATATAAGGTTAAAGTACTCGTATTGGTTATTTCATCGGCTTTTAAAACGTTTCAAGAAGTGTTTATGACAATGTGACTTTGATATGTTCCACGACTGATTATCCCATTCTTCAACAGAATAGGCCGAATTCTCCTTTTTTTGCTTGGGAAAGATATGTATAATTTTTTTTTTTTTGCTTTTATGAACAAGCTTTTGCATAAACTTAAAAAAATATGTTTGATATGGAGAGTGCGTTTCTGTAACTTCAAGAAGCACTAAAATTAAATTAGAGTGTCTTATCTAAAGGAGAGTTTCCTAACAAGTTCGTCGCAACTTTATCAAAATACTCGATTAGAGTGGCATTAAAAGTAGAAATAAAACAATTATAAAAGTAACGCAAAATAATGGTAATATATCTGCTATTAAAGGACTTCTAAAAAACAAATAGAAAAATTAAAACAAAAATAATAATTGGAAATGAAAAAACATTTTGTGTTATTTCTTTAATTTATCGTAATTTTTCAATATTGTAGAAATATGCACGTTATTATTTCTTTTGTTGTTGTTTCTGCTGCTATCGTTGTTGTTGATGCCGTCTGTTATTTATTCTTTTACATGCTTAATGCCAGTGAAAGTTACAAGAGCCCAGTCTCAACTGTATGTGCATATGGCTATGAGAGTATGTATGAATGTGTGTGTCTGCATATATGCACGCGTTTTTATATGTTTGCGCTATTGATAGCATGTATATATGCTTATCTCTCTTCATATGAGATGATGTACTTATAATTCATTATAACTCGTAATAACAATCTCAAATATAGATTTTGTACTATTCGAAAAAATGGATCAAAGAAACTGTATTCAGTTTTGTGTAAAAAATGAAATTAAATGCGCAAGGACATTTGAAATGTTGACTGTGGCCTTTGGCGAGTCTACTATGAGCAGAACACAAGTTCAATTGTGGTATAACCGGTTTAAGGAAGGCCGAGAAGATGTCAATGACGATGCTCGTCCTGGTCGCCCGATCACGTCAACAACCGATGAAAACATTGACGCAGTGAAGAAAATGATTTTGGATAATCGTCGAATCACTTTCAGAGAGGTTGCTGATGATGTTGGCATATGGTTCGGCTCATGCCAAGCAATTTTTATTGATGTTTTAGGCATGAAACGTGCGGCAGCGAAGATTGTTCCAAAATTGCTAAATTTTGAGCAAAACCAACGTCGCATGGACATCGCTCAGGAGCTGTTTTTGGCCAAAAACAAAACCGTTATCATGCCTCAACCACCGTATTCACCGGACTTGGCCCCCGCTGACTTTTTCCTCTTTCCAAAACTGACGACACCGATGAAAGGAAAGCGTTTTGCTACGATTGAGAAGATAAAAGAAAAATCGAAACAGGAGCTGTTGGCGATACCAAAAAAAGCGTTTCAGAAGTGTTTCGAGGATTGGAAAAAACGCTGGCATAAGGGTATTATATCTGAGGGGAATTACTTTGAAGGGGACAAGATAGTTGTTGATGAATAAATAAATACTTTATTTTTTGATCACACAATAACGGTTATTTTTTGATCACACCTCGTATATATGTATATATATATTCCACCATTATTACCTATCCGAATTACATGAATCCATTCATGCTACATCTAGAAGGGCATAGATCTGAATGGAATCTCAAATCTATCAAGCCTGTACCCCAAAAAAATAAAGACAAATATAGACATCAAAATGCGTCAATGCTACGAGTATAATACAATTTATTCTGAACTTCTTCAATATATACCAAAAATATATAGCAATTAAAAAATTTCAACAATCCATGATTTTTTTTTATTCACAGCTCTATCTTGTATTCAAGTATTAACCTCTAGGATGTAAATGTGCCCTACAATACAAAAACAAGACATGTCGGTTCCGATTTTTGAAAATAACGTAACAGAAAACAGCATTCGTACTCCTATATAAAATCTATAATATTGAATTAAAAAATACTATAATACATGCATGTGTTGCCAAAACAAACATAAATGTTTTATGAAAAAAGTTTTATGAAAAAAGGATATTTTTAATTTTAAGATCTACCATTAAATCACATATGCATATGTACATAAATAGTAGGTGAGAGGCAAAACATGATATCAAAAAAAATGTTCGCTTCCTTTCTGTTGACATAAATTTATCCGAATGCGCTATCGAGACAGACAGTGTAGTAATTTTGCAAACACTTCTGAAAAAAAGGGACGAGTTAACTACAGATAATTTTTTGATAATGTCGAATATTGTGTTATTTATCATATTTTTATTTATTCTTGGAACATATGTACATACTTACATAAAACCTACGCCAGCTCATTTCTTGCAGACCATACTCCAATAATAGCTGTGTTTCTTTCAACGCGAGTGTGAATAAAACGCTACCCGTCGCTTAATTGTCTAGCATTTGGCAACACTGGTTTTGATAATTAAAACGCTTATACATACACATTCGTAAATAAATTTTAATGAGGAAAAGGAAAAATTTAAAATGGCAAATTCTGAGCAGGCGTTGGTAATTTTACTTTAAACGTGTACAAATTAATTAATACACGATAATATACTATATATTTTATATAATTACAGCGGTTAATTGTTGGTTTACTCTTTTTCTCGTTCACAATAGACAACACAATGGTTTTGGCAGCACTTCTGTTTTAGGCGCTAAACCATAAGCGAATACAAGCACCTTGTCTTAACTATGCGGTCCATATGCAAGAATGATAAAATAGAAGATTGCGCCATGCGCAGGTCCGATATTCCTCTCCAGCCAAAAACTCAGCACAGCAGATTGGCTGTGACGTCAGGTAGCACTTTCAAATATTTTGTGATATGAAAAATGCATGCGCAAAGGCAATAATTTGTATATTAAAAGCTATTTAATTATTTTGAATTATATATAAGTTAACAAATGCACTTGCAAGTAACCGAGTACATATTATTGAAAAACTCGTTCGATAAAAAGTAGTTAAGCATAGTGCATTTTCATGTTGTATGTATTAAGAAAGAAAAAGTGAATTTGTGATTTAATAAATATGCATACATATAGTGATTTAATAAATATAAGTATATTAAAAAAGTGAAAAATGAAGTGCTTGGCTTTTAATTGTGACAATGAGTGGAACAATAAAGATTCCAAAATAAGTTAATAAAATAGCAAACTTTTAGAATTTAAAATAACTTAACAAAATTTGTTTAGCTTAGTATTTATAATTATATATATATATAGATGCATATCTGTGTATTTAAATATGTAAGAACATAAATATATAAATAAAAAAACTAAAATTATAAAATAAGTACATATGTATGTATGTATGTACATATGCTTTTTTATTTCACTTCCCATGGTTATTTTATTTTATATTCCCATTATCACACCAAAATAGTAAATAACAACTTTCACGGCACAAATTTAACCAACAAATTATTGAATAGAAAAAAATTTTAATGTCAAATCAATTGAAATATATTATTTCACATTTATTTATATAAATATTATCATAAAATGCGATAAATATTAAAATATTTAATATTAAACACAAATTTTCACATTTCTCACACAAAAATGTATTCGTTTTGGCTGTTCTCTCATTTCGTATGTACCTTGTGACGAGATGCGCAGAGAGAGGAAATTTTCATACCAGCATTGGCGCAATCTTCTATTTTATCATTCTTGGTCCATATGTATGGATAAGCGGGCGTTTTATTGACACTCGCGTTGAAAGAAACACAGCTAATATTGCTAAATTAAGCAGCTTTAAAACCACCGTTCATAAGGAATATATTCTAGATTCCCTTCGACATACTGTTCAACTATTACAATAGACGAGAAAGGTAATAGTTAAACACTTCGCCGAAGGAATCCCAAAAACTTTGATGGAAGCTACAGTGTAGCCACGCCGTTACCTTTTGAATAAACGCTACTTAGCTGAGATTCTGAGCTTGTGACGTTATAATTATAACAAACATCTAAAATAATATACTACATTTCGACATTGTTGTTCTAAACAACCCTTCTGAAACGCAGGCGTCATTTTAAGTAAAGAAATATTATAATAAAGATTAAATAGAATTGGGTCTTTTAATTTATATATGAAAAATTTCGTTTAATAATGTGGCAAAATCACCTGAAATGGTGAGAAAACATCAAAAATTGTACATGAAAAATATAAATATAAAGTTCGATATATAATGTATATATGCATAATTATAATTAGCACATATAATTATATTTAGTTATAAGTCTGCTGATACCATAATACCATAATATTAGGCATAGACGACAATGCTATAATTTTTGCACTAATAGACAAACTTTTCTTATAGTCGAGAACATTCTGGAAATCCAGACAGTAATACAAAAAAATACAACGGCAGCCATTCAGTCATGGAATGATATCAGGAGTGATAAGAAGTAATTTAGAAGTAAAAGGGAATTTTGGAAACACTTTTATTAAATTAAACTTAGTTAACTATTTTTATATGTACTGCTGTTAATTTACACTCATATAGCCTGGCAATGTTGATATAAATTTCATTAAATACTTGTTCCAATGATTGGGCAGAACCAACTGAATGGAATCGACAATAAGGTCATAGTCACTGCTGTAAACTGTCATATACCATTAATGGTATGCCCATATACATATAAACTTTACAAATCAGCTACCGATCCAATGATATAGAACGATATATTTCAAGTTTTAAAGTGTAAAATATCCACATTGCAGATTCTTTATTGATTCCTTTTCTGTTTCTACAAACAAGCAAATACTACAAAAGCAACAGACAATAAGTGAAATTAGATTAGAATTTTGCCAATAATTCGAGTCACTGGATTGTGCGAAGTAATACAAAAAATTTGTTTTATAGTTTATTAAAAGTAGTTCATGTTAACAGCAAACAAACAAATAGTTGACAAAGTTGTATTTAATACTACATTTTAACAAATTTCACTAGACTTGTATCTATACTTTCTAGTTTGCAAATAACTTATGCTATAATTTTATATCGTGTTTTTGTAAGAGAGCTTTACTTTCAAGAATTTTTGTAATAAATATGATTACACAGGTTTGAAAATCTAATATAAATGTACAGATATTTTGTATAGATTGTTCATATCCTCCACATAACCGAGCACTAGAAGGGCCCGGTTAACTGTATATCAGCCTAAACCTACATTCGATCTATATCATAATAGGAGGACATATTTCTTAGACTTCCTTAATGAGTATGGATCATAAAATTCGTTGCGATATAGTTAATGGACGTGGGGGCCCGAACACTTCAATCCTTTTCAAGAACTTGCAGGTTTTTTGTACCTTCAAAATATACAGATCAGGCTGCGCTTGCTTTATATTTTTAGGTATTTATTTATAACATGTCACAGGTGGTTTCTTTCTTCTAAATTATTACTAAATATAACGAGACCTGCAAATTCATTCCATGTATCTATATCGTGGCTAGATATCGGGTCATACATTGATTTGCTAGTAATGCTTCCTCCGACACGCATGTAGGATAAGCTAGGGCAGAGGCAGTGAGAAAGAAAATATAGGTGTCTAAATCAAAAAGACACCCTACTGCAAAATACGCCCGTTCAGTTGAATCCCAATTCTTCAATGGATTAAGGGAATATAATATATTCACCACGTACATTCGCCCAAGTCTCGTTTCTTCCCCTATGAAGACTCATGTAGGTGCTGCTGTGCGAAATGAAATTAGAAAAGTCTTACTTTGTCATTTCCCAAAACAGTAAGCGTACTTTCTGATGAGAATTGATGTGAAATTAAATTGACACAAAAAGCGTTTGGTTGAGAATTTTATTTGACGTATCCTTTCGCCGTGGCTTCATTTCAAAACTCCTCGAAAATATTTTAAGCTATGACTTAAGACTGTACGTATATAATTAGCATTTGCTTGCAAACGATTTTAAATTATTAACACCAAGTAGCAAATGTAAAGGATGCTAGACGAATGGTTAAGCAGCAATTACAAATGCAACGGTCGTGCAAATGTCCACATGCTACTAGGAGGCTCGTATCCAATTTCAAATGTTTAATAACACTCAATCAAAGGCTACCGAGCACAACTGCAAGAGGAAACAGAACACCATGCCACAGTAATTGTTCGTATTACGTACATATATTTCAAAGGTGGTACGGGTAGTAGCGGAATATAGTTTAAAGTGTACGGCATAATTACTCTAGGTACAAATAAATGGATACCTATATCACAAAATCTGTAGATTCGTTTATGTATTCAGTATCAAGTTATTGTGGGATTTAATCACTCCACGGAAATACGAGCCATATAAGTATGTACATATGTATGTATAATTTACGAAGGCTCTAGTATTCATGTGGATTGGATAAGAAGCCAACGAAACGCTGCAATATTTCCAAACAAGTGGAATACTTTGATATGAGCATTGACTACGAGAGAGCGTTATATGAAAAACCTTGAAAAAATAATAATTTCAAAATTAAGGCCCTTGCTTATTGAAAAATATTTAACCGTATGCAAGCAAATAAAACTGAAAAAAGGCAAGCACTCTTTGTATTAGAGATTATACCGAAAACTTCTGTTGGAACTCAATGAAATAATTTGGAAAACGTTTGCATAATGCGCTGTAATTATGGAAGAATGTCAAAACGATGTCAATTAGCCCAGACGCCAGTCTGCGAGCACCAAGTGCGCTCATGCGGCCTCTAGACACAAACAGAAAAGAATAGAGAAGAAAGAACCACAAAATGAAAGAGATAATATTGCAGGAAAAACAAGCAAGCCAGCAGCACAAGCAGAAAAATATAGAAGTGGAAATTCCTGTTCTCAGGCAACATTTAAACTTTTCAGCCAAGTCAAGAAACCTCAAAAGCCAGTTTGGGTAAACTAAAGTTCACAACTAGTCACAGATTTATGCCTGGTTGGTTGGCGGACTAGCTGACTAGTTGGCTAGCCGACTGGCAGATTTAGTTTGTGGCAGAAATTACCTTTAAAAACCAGCGCCAGTATGTGTGTATTGTTGGCGCTTCTCGAAGGCAGCGCTGGTTGTTATGACAGAATATGCCACTGCGGCGACGACTTCGACGACGTCAGCAGCAGTAAATGCCAATTTCGGTTGCAGCAAGGAAATTGCCAATTCCCACGAAATGTAAATTGTGGTAGTCGATGCTGCTGCTTTGTTTTTGGATTTTTTCCTCTAGCAAATCTTCTTACAAGCTCTGATTGCGGTGTTTTTGTTGTTGTTTGGTATATTCGGCTTGTAGTTGTATATATGCAGATGTTGTAGTTGTTAGTAGGTAGTTTTTTTAAGTTAACTATGTTTTAGCTTGATTTTCTTTTGTTGTTTGGTAAGCTTTGTTTAAACACTCAACTGCCTCTGCAAAACTAAGTTTTGCGTCAGAGTGGGCTGCAATAAGACGAATCTCTAAAGAATGGACCCTGTCGGCAGTTATTAAAACCTTTTAAATTTAATTTTTTATCATTTATTCACTTTTTCTGATTTAGCACTTTTTACCTGTGGAGGTATTTTATATCTGCTTTACAACGTAACAATTTTTATGATTTTTTGTTTCGCTTCGCCTGGAGCACTGATTGGCAGCGTCGGCACATATTCAACACACTTTACACATATTTGAACACTTTAAAATATTTTTAGACAATTTTGCGAAAGCCACTGAATTATTTTTTGCACTCCATGTATGCCACGCAAGTCGCTTAGCGAGTAAATTCATGAGCATGTGTCTGCAACCAATACTTGAGCTTCCCATCGAGATGCGCGGTTGCGCTGAACAACGTCAGAAGCCCTATGGAATCATCAAAGTGCTGGTATTTATGCAAATTGGCGAAAATGGAACATGTCACCCGTAAACGCAGCCTAAACAGCCAACGAAGGCATTGGATTTTACAGCGATCAAATTCGAAATTGGAACCAACTAATTCTTTCCAGTGTGTGTCGGCAGCAAGGGGAACCACTTTGAACAACCGCTTGTAACACTCGCGACAATGCTACGGACAATGTGTACACGTTTAAACACTGCAACGGTTCCCTCACGAATGCTGCCAAGCCAACCTAACTGGGGCTTCAACTGGTTGGCCAACGCACAGCCCTCCTCAGCTGGCTATTAGAGAAAACTGCAACACAAAGCTATAAGTAAAAGCGATTCAAAACTGTATTGAGCGACTGAACGAGCGCGGAGTGTCTCAAATGTTACTGCTTAGGCCGTTCCATTTGACTTTTACTTACAGCATACAGCAATACTGAAATCAGGTCCCAGGTGATGTAAATGGAGAGAGCGATAAATTTGATCTCGGTAACGTACATATGTACAAAAATCAAAAAGACCAGGTTTGTATGCATATGTATGTGCTTTGTTCACAGCAAACTTATCAGTTTGACAGCAGCGGAAGCTGAAAAAAGTTCTCTGAGGTAAGACACCCAAGTTGCTGTACTCTTAGAGTGATTCCAATATGCTTAAAGTCATGCATAAAGAGATATTGTTACATGTGACATGTTAAGAAATGTTCGGTTAACCGATTCACCAAGTTAAAACCGGTTACAAAACCCAGCTTATAAAATGGACTTTTCAAAATACCGAAAAAGTACTGGATGTAGAAAAACTAATTTTTTATACAAATAACTTTTCATGAGTTTCCACTGCTCTTGGCTAAACACTAAAAAAATCGGGCTTTATGTATCTCTAGCTTGGAAATGTCAAAGAGTGCGGCATGAGTAGTTACAGGAGAGCGAAGAGCGCACAATAAACTGATGCTGAGCTATGTATGTAAACTCTTTGGAAGCAAATGGTACGCAGCTACTTTCCTCCAGGCCACTCCATAAATAATTGAAAAGAGCAAAGATCTGCCTTAGCCGGCCATGAGGACGGTAGTATTTCCATTTCAAACTTTCAGCTTAATTCTCGTCCTGGTAATTGAATAGACTTTACTGTTCATGCATATGAAATTGTCCTATGAATAGTTTATGGAAATATGTATAGTACTAAAACAGTCGCGACCTCAGGACTTTTTTTCTTTTTAGGGATAAATTAGTAGTTAGTCGGAAAAAAATGTAGTTAGGAAAAAAATGTCTCATGGAAATACGGGAACAATCCATTTAATCAAGTCAGCGGAACAACTCTACATAGTTGTACAGGTACTTGCACATACATAATTGATCTATGTGTTAGAACAATAAATAAACTTCGCAAATGTTTTGTACATAAATTCTTTATTTCGAAAGCAGTAAGAACTGAATTTAAATTAAGGGTCTAAGCTCCAAAACAAGAACAAGTACAACCACTGTTAATTTGTTGTATTTATTACTGATAAAGCACAGCTCATTGCAGTGCTATCGAGGTTTCACTGATAAAGACAAACACGAATGAACAAATAAAATTTAACACGGTCATTGTTTGGTTAAGTTTGGCTAATTGGACCAACTGCCTTACGCCGCTTCCGAATGTTCGGCTGACGCTCTAGAATAAATTAATTGATAAATAGAAAATGTTGTCAATTGCTCTCTACTCTTGTAAGTTATTTGGTATTTAACTGATATTATACAATTAAAGAAAATAAGTAGATCAACTATGTTGGAAAATATAATAAAAGATAACTTTGCATTAAAAATCTGTTTTTTTTTAACCCTCAACAGCTCATTTTTGGAGGTTTAATATTTACAGATGGGAGGACTGATAGACAGTCGTTGATTAAGAATGATAGAATAGAAGATTGCGCCAATGCTGGTACGAAAATTTCCTCTCTCTGCTCATGTCGTCATAAGGCGCACCCAAATGAGAAAACAGCCAAAATGCATAATGTGATAATTTGTGTTTAATATTAAAAATTTTTATATTTATCGCATTTTATGACACTATTTATATAAATAAATGTGAAATAATGTATTTCAATAATTTTGACATTGACATTTTTGTTTTATTCAGTAATTCGTTGGTTAAATTTTTGTCGTGAAAGTTGTAATTTAGTGTTTTGGTGCGACAATGGGAATATAAACTAAAATAATTATGGGAAATGAAATTAAAAACACATGTACATACGAGTATGTATCTACTTATTTTATAATTTTTTTTTTTATTTATATATTGTATGTTCATACATTCTTATACATACAGATATGCATCCATATACGAGTAAATGTAATTATAAATACAAAGGCCTAAAGCTAAGAAAATTTTATTAAGTTTTTATGATATTTACAATAGATAAATAAAATATTAAACTTGACTCCTCTAGAATTGAAGCAACCAGCTTTTTTATTATTTGGCCTTATTTTTTATTATTAGATAAATAAAATATTAAACTTGACTCCTCTAGAATTGAAGCAACCAGTTTTTTTATTATTTGGCCTTTGCAACTCCTTCAGTGCAACTTGTGCTAGGCTCTATATTTTTGTGCAAACATTGAATTAAACCTGGCATAAATACATTCTCGATGTAAATCCTGTAATTAATATTTTTAAAATTGAATTAATATATTTTGAAAAAATATTACTTACTCATTTCAACCTGCAAATTCTTCTCTATAAAAATATTTCGTGCAAATTCGCCATGTATTTGGATTATATACTGTGTTTTGCTTAAAAATTTCACCAACATATTTAATACATTATTTTAGTTTGGAAAGGAGAAAGAACTTACACTCATTATTAGAATTTCAAACTGAGCATTTCATTTGTATTATAAATGTATTTATTAAATCAGTACACAAATTTACTTTTTCTTTCTTGGTACATGAAAATCCGAAATATTTATTTTGTATTGTTGGGATAGTAATGAGATTCGTTATTTTACTAAATAAATATTTATATTTTCACAATTAATTTAGTAAAATTTCCTGCTGAGAATACATGGTAAGCTCATGTGTGCTTTATTTCGCTGCTTTGCCGTTTGACGTTTAAGCAAATACTCTCTATAGAGTATATTATAGAGTATTTGGTTTAAGTTTCGATTCTCTTTCTTCTCTGTAATATACATTTGCACTCCTTAATAAATATTCAAAGTTTTTTTGGCATTGCCACTTTCTTGATTTGGTTTCTCGGCTTTTTCAAAGTTCTTCGTTTGTTGGTTCGCTGTTTGTGGTTGTGATTTTTTCAGCTATTGCGAACATATTTGTTTTGTCAGTCAGTCTCAGTCAATTGCCGGACAGTGTTCCCAGAATAAATTATTGTTCGGATAAATATTCAAATTTAACGACTATTTTATGTTTATTAATATAGAGGTATATGCAAATAAATCAACTACGATCACCCCTTTACTACAATACATATATTTTTTAAGGGTAATAGTTGAAGGAGGATGGTACATTTAATGTAATACTATGTATGATACACGGTGAGTGCACTGTTCTCAAGAATGCCGTTATCTAAATTTGTTCTCGCAATGAGATCAAAGCTAATTGATGGTATCATACCATCAATGTGTATATGGTGTTGCAGATAAGTGACGTTTCCTCACCCATTCTTTTTTGTTGCTCTCTTTCTGTCTCGATTCTGTCAAATTATGAAAACCGGTGCCGCCACAAAATTGGCAGTGCTGTATTTAAATTCGCGAAACACAAATTTTTGTTGTTGCTTAAAAATTCTATTTATTTGTTATTAAGTGAAAATAGTAGGATGGGCAAATTTTTTGGAATATACCGCAAAAGTACGTTTGCCAAAAACATTTTTTTAAAAGTGATTTTATAAATGCTACAAGAAACAATTCGCCTGGTGCATTAGTGCGGTTGCTAATGGGAAATGGGAAATAAAAAAATTATAAAAATAAAACTTTAAGTGTCCATTCACTGCGAGAAATAACTACAGGAAGTAGATATTTATATATTATTATATTTTTTTATATTATTATATTTATATATTGTTTATATTTATATTATATTATATTTATGAATACAATTTGAGGAGGTAATAAATAGTGGGTATTTTGCTAAATGTTTTTGCACTAGAAAAAAAGTATTTTGTTTTATATATATATATATATATATATATATATATATATATATATATATATATATATATATATATATATTTATATATATATATTTATATATATATATATATATATATATATATATATATATATATATATATATATATATATATATATATATTTATTTATTAATTTTTTTAAAATATGTTTAAACGATTCTCGACCTCCGGTTGAAATTTAATAAATTGGTTTTTGTAACGATGGACCTTGTACTCGTTACAAAAACCAATTTATTAATTATTTTTTTTTAACTGGTGGATACTAGAGGATAATTATATATTTCAGCCGTTATAACACAAAAAAATCAGCCGTGCCAATAGCATCCAATACGAGCATAGGTAGGTCAATTTTAATTTTAGACCCGAAAGTTCCTTATATCAAAAATGGGCGTGTCATTTCTCTAATCAATCTCATTTCTTGCAGTTAGCTTTATAATGTCCACATGTTGCTTCTCGTAAAAATTTCGTCCATAAATCTCTAATAGATCTTAAGTTATGAATATGAGTTTATAGTAGGCGTGACAGTCAATATATACCGCGAACATTTTATATAGTATTTAGTAAGACCCACATATACATAACTACGAAATTGCGTCAAAATTCTATCTATTGAACCGAAGTTATAGTCATATTAGAGGGGTGAAAAAAGTTCTTTATATGGGAGGTAGGCGTGGTCTTTGTCCAAATCGGCCCATATAGTAATCTGGTTCCGTATCTATGTTCATATATTTATATATATATATGTATATATATATTTATATACACATATATATATATATATATATATATATATATATATATATATATATATATATATATATATATATATATAAATATATATATATATATATATATATATATATATATATATATATATGTATATATGTATATATATATATATATATATATATATATATATATATATATATATATAAATATATATATATACAAAATAACCCCTCCCAAAAGCACAAAATTAGTATAGTCGTTGTACCTTTTTTAATGGTAAAGGGTATAAATACACAGGCAATTTCAAACGATATTCTGAATATACATCAAACAATTTTTTTTTTTAAATTAACACTTATATCATATCGGGTCCTTTATGCGTGAATGTCTCAATTTCGAATATCCTGTGCTGAATATTCACAGGTCTGAAATCTATAATTTGGAACTATGTCAGTATTAGAAGAATTCATAAAATTTATTCATTTCGTTCATTTCAGTCATTTAACAGTATAATACCACGTTGACCACCGTGGACCATTATTATATTCACAATCATTTGGTATATATTTGCTTGCTGAATCTGGTATCTCTGGAAAGGCTCTTTTACAAGTATCAAGTCTTCTCATTCACTTCTTTTTCGCGTGCGCCTCTCTTGTGCCAAGCGGCTGATATAATCTCGTTTATTGCCTAATATTTATTACCATATTCTTAAGTGACGGTTGAGACTGGCTGACTGACTGATTATGTGTGTCTATTGGCCGCTGTGGTTGTACTTAAAATCATGAACAAATGCTAGAACGCTGGTAGATACATTTGCTTTTGTGTTTATGTGGTACTTTACTGGTTAAATCAGTTAGCCTAGTGGGCCCACTTTTACTTTGGGAATGATTTGCGTATAAGTATCGTGATTCCTTATTAAATCGCATTTTTATATAAGTTTGTCTTTCATTTGAATTCTATTTTGTATAAGCTTACAGTTAGTGTGGACAAAAACAGAATTGTTTCTTACAATCAGCACTTAATTTCCGTAGTTTCCAACTTGCAACAAAAACCCTATTTAGAAACTAATCACAAAATATCAGCACTAGTGCTCTTCACAAGTCGCATTTTTCACGTGCTGATGTCGATATTGCCTTCTTCAGATATTCCCATATTCTTGAAAAGAGAATATTTATCTTTGGACCTAACGAAGTATTTGGATAAAATTGTATGTGTAATCGAATTTAAACATCTACATATATGAGCTGTATTATATTTTATAAAACCGGGCAACCAATACGCCCCATATATATATGCCTGTTTTCTAGAAAAGCGAACTATACTATCTTACAGGTACGTGTAAGAATACTACATGATCAGTATAAATATTTAAAAGTACATATCATAAGAACCAAAACGGGTATTATGCTCTGCGAACATTCTATATTACTCGTTCTACTTTTACACAATTTTCTTTAATAGCGGCAGATTTTGACACAATTGTTCTCATTCGTGAGCGCCGGATATCCACTATTACGTTACGCTATTACTAAATAGTAAATAATGTGACCTAGGGCTTTGTTCTGGAATATAATATCCTAATATTAGCCAATTTAATGAACATGTCTTTTCAGAATATAAAACAAACAATTACAATTCATTATTATTTCCAAAAAATTAAAATAAAAGTTCTTAAAAGATATCCGGACAATATCCATTCATTTTCGTTTATTAACTACTATATTTCAACTACTACTACTAGGTGGATTTAACATAAGGCTGTATTCGTTTGCAAATCTGAACAGTGCCTGAATTGTGTAAACTATTTATTATTATTATCGAGCGAAAAATTATTTGTATTTCTTTACTTTATCGGACTGTGATCGATATTGATACTCTGGGAATACAAAAATCAGCCATCAGAGTGGTTCCCATACTATATTGGGATGAATATCAAATCAAAGTGAACTCTTTTTATTTGCGAAATATAAGTATGGCATTTATTATTCTGGACTATGGGAAATTAATTTTATTCCAATTTTTGTTATTGTTATTTAATTTTAAAACGATTATTTTTTTATTATTTACAGAACTCAACAGTGAAAAAATTATGAACCTACTTTTTAAAATTGAATTTGGAATGTACGATATCCAAATTTGCAATGTTTCTTAGTCTAAGCTTTGGGCGTCTGTTTTTTAGTTTTTTTTTCTCATTTACATTACCCTTGTCTACTAACACTAAGTAATAATTACTTAGTGTTAGTAGACAAGGGTTGTTAGAAGTCTTCTGGCTCGGTACTGAAGGTGCTGTACCAGAGGGAACGAAGGGGAGGGTAAAGCGTATGAACGTGATGCCGAAGACAAAATGAAATATATGGCAGTGGTTCAGTAGTTTGAGACGACCGGGACACTAAAGAAACAACAGCCATTACTACAATAGGCCTGCGCGGCAAAACGAAATCGGTCGCAAAAAGTGATCGATTCCGCCGCATAACGAGGGCTGTATGCCTCTAAACGGGAGGAGGGCCATTCCACAAATGCTGCGGCAGCTGCGAGGATGGCTTAAAGTGAGGTAGCTAGGGACCACCTTCAAGTTGCCCTTGTGGATGCTAGTAGCAACAGTGGAGGACGGGTGCTGGGCGAGTGGGGCTCCATAGAGGCATGACTGTCGGAGATGGTCGTCAAGCACCTGTTGGAGAACCACGGTCGGCCCCCGGCCTTAAACTGCGAAGAGGTGTGCCGAGGCTGCAGGGGGATCAGGTGTGCGGATGGGTTCTCGAATGAGTTTCTGGAGAGCGGCGTTGGTAAGATCAGCAATGCATGGGACGGTTTCACGTTGAAACTTATCACAGCCTGGCAGATTCCGAGAAAACCTAAGGCGTGCATCTGGTTGCCAAAATAAAGCTGGAGAGTATGAAGCTCATCCAGTGCTTAGGATTGCAAGATCCTGGAGTTCCTATGGACGACTGGTCAGTCCTAAAAGTAGAGAAAATCCCGAAAACTAGTCAACCTGTGTTGCTGTTGTTCAAGGAGGAGTCCCTGTGGGTACTCGAGAAGCAGCAACATAGGTTGCGTTATGGCATCAGAGAAGTCAAGTTAAAAACCTTTCCCGCCTCTGTTGCTCCGGACGACAACTTGGAGGAGGTGGCAGGTGCAAATAAGCTGCTGCACCAAAAACTAAGCTTACTGAGGGTAAACTACCCCCATGCGGCAAGAAGGATGCTGAGGGTAGCTCAGTTTAACGTCCAGCACTCAAAATCAGCCACTTATAACCTTCCTGTCCTGCTCAGAGAGGAGGACGTCGGCATCTGCCTTCATGGGTCAGGCAGTCTCAAGTTAGGGGTTTGAGGGACGGACTGTATAACTTGTTCTATCCCCATGGGGAAGGTAAGCCGAGGGCATGTATTTTGGCCAAAAATACGTTCAATGTTTTCTTCTGCCCTAATTACAGCTTGTTAGACGTCACAGTGGTCAAGATAGAAACGCTGGACGGCCAATGTCTTCTGGTCGCCTCGTCATATATGGTCCATGATCGCCAGGTATCCCCTGAGGAGGTGCGGCGACTCATTGCATTAAAAGCCTTAAGAAAGGAAGCTGCTCTGGTCGGCTGCGATGCCAACGCGAGACACACGTTGTGGGGTAGCAGTGAGACAAATGAACGAGGTGAGTTTCTTTCCGATTTCATTATAAATAACAACCGGAGAGTATGCAACAGGGGCAGCTCTCCGACTTTTAGCTTCCATGGCTCGGAAACTTCAAGTGGGTAGGAAGAAGTTCTTGATATTACTCTCATAACAAATTCTCCTGATATTCGGGTGGGTAACTGGGCGGAGTTGGCCAAAGATTTCTGACCGATTAGTATTACTTCCTTCTTTCTGAAAGTTCTTGAAATCTCTTTGAGGAGCATCCACTTTCTATGGCGCGGCATGCATATTTAAAGGGGAGATCTACGGAGACTGCACTACAAGAAGTGGTGCGAGTGGTTGAAAGATCTGTTCATTTTAAGCAATTTACTCTGGCTGCTTTCGTAGACATCGAAAGGGCTTTTAATAACGTAAGGGCTGAAGCTATTAACAGGGCAGGGGTGGAAGGGCCAATTTGTAATTGGATCTCATCGCTGCTGGCAAACAGACAAATCATAGCTGAATTAGGTAGTGCCAGGGCTACGAGAAAGGTGTGCCGAGGTACACTCCAGGGCGGAGTCCTTTCACCTCTGTTGTGGCTAGTAGCTGTCGATGAAATTCTCGCTAAACTTGTTTCTGAAGGAGTGAAAGTTGTGGCGTATGTGGGCGACGTGGCGGTCCTGGTCTCTGGACCCTTCCCCACTGTGATGAGTGACATCAAGGGGGGTGCGTTGAGCAAACTTAGTAGATGGGCGAACAAGTCTGGCCTGGGGCTAAACTCCGTTTGCTTCCTCTTCACGAAAAAATACAAGCCTCCATTCTTCAAATTGCCGAGGTTTAACGGTCTGCGGCTCTCACTATCATCATAAAATATCTTAGTGTCATATTGTAGCCCAAACTTAGTTGGAGAGCGTGCATCGATGAACGTGTACGGAAGGCCTGTGTGACTTTCTATGCTTGCAAGTCGATGTTTGGCAAAAAATGGGGTCTTCGACCAAGAATTGTGCTCTGGATGTACAATATGGTGGTGCGGGCTATGCGGGACTGCCGTACTTGTCTGGGGGTTGCTTTAGACACGATTCTAAACCTCCTCCCTATGGATCTTCATACTTATTGTATTTCACCACAAAGTGCACTAAGACTCAGGGAATCCGGTAACTGGAGGGATACCCTGTATGATCATGGTAGCATTTTAAGACAACTGCCACCAGACATAGTATCCTCGAGAACCGACTTCTTCGTTCGCAATCTGGATTTTGCGGGCTGTGTTAACACAGTTCTACCCACTAGGAATGACTGGAAGAAGGGAAAGATGCTCGCGAAGATGGAATCTGGGGTTGGTGCGGGAATATTTTCAGAACCTCTCAATTTTCTGCTCTCCTTCAAATTGGCATCGACATCAAGTGTCTTTGAAGCAAAGGTCTTTGCAATTTGACAGGCATGCAAGGCGTTGCAGGGGATCAACCTGACCAAAAATATAACCATTTACTCCGACCGATTGGCTTAGTCTGTTCGCGTTCCACAGAACCATTTTTAGTGCCGTTTTTGTTCATTTAATTTAGTTACTAGTAAAGTAACAATGCTGATTATGTTAGTCATTTGTGATATTAGCTGCTTCATCCAAATACTCTCTATAAAGAATATGCGACAACCTCTATTCAGTACTAAATTGTGTTGCTGGCTCGGGGCTGGGAACATTTTGATATTGCAGAGCTTTTTACCTTATGTGGATCGAATTTTGCTACTATCTTTTCAGTATTTCGTTGTTCTTTGACGAGGCAGGTTCTGTGTCGCTCCGCCTCGGATTAAGAACACAAATATAATGGAATAATGATAACGAACTCTTGTTGGATCAGTGTGCCGAAGAAATATTTCTTAAGCATACATAATTGTACATACAAGCACAAACTTCTTGTTTGTATTATCAATTTTGCATATGCTTTTATTCTAAACGAATGTAGGTCAAATTATGTCACATGGTGTGGAGTCATACATATATTTTTTTATATATGTACATACATATTTAAAATTTATTATTTTGAAGTTTGACAATTTGCACAAAATTGTCACATTTCATATAAAGAACACACACTATTTTGAGAAATCAAATACTTTCTCAATTTTATACGTACATGAATATGTGTGATTAAGAAATTTAGAATTTATTTGATTTCCTATATTACTGATTTTTAAGAAAATGGAAATATTGGGACTCATTTTGTAGGTTTTGTTGCATTATAATAATAATAATAAATAAAAAAAGTATTATTTCTATTGAGTATGTTCGCCATTCATACCAGGCGAACAGAAAACGAAAGCAGGATCAGACTTGGTGATTTACAATTTTCAATTGCAAGTTGAAATTATTCTTCAATTGCAAATTAGGCCACTTTTAACCAGAGGTCCCCAACTCACAAAATTGCAGCCCTCTTAAAGAAAGCTTACATATTTGCCAGGTTTCGCACTTCTAGCTAAGCTTCAAGCTTGGAAAGCGCTGCCTATCGCTGCGTACGTACACAAGAAAGGTTATTCCTTTTCATTGGTGCTTCAAAATATCAGATCTGAAGAAAAGTGAATCCCCTCGCATTAATTCTGAGCAGGCCCTTACATACATTTATACATATACATATAGCATAGTATAGTAGGTAGAGACTTCCGAAGGGACCGAAATGCTCAATGCAAAGAGGATTTGTCCACATTACATATCAATTTAATAATTTTAATTTTCAATTCCTGATGTGAAGAGTGGTGCTGTTTTCGCTTTCTGTTCGCCTGGTATGAGTGGCCGATATAATCAGTAGAAAGATTTTTTGAGGTAGAAGCATTTTTGCATGTGAAGTATAATTTACATATTAAAAATATATAAAAATTGCAAAATTCTATATAAATACTTAAAATATTTATAAATAAAATTTTTTTTTTTGGAAATAAAATAAATTTTTATAAAATTTTCCAAATTTCTGTAAAAGTATGAAAAAATCAAATATTAAGCATTTCAATTCATGATATGTAGATGCATATTAATTAATATACCATAATATAAATCCAACCGAATAAGTTGGATGTAAGTATGTAATTTATATACATATGTGTGTACGTATAAAATTGCGCTTTAATTGCTTTCATATCATATGAAATCAATATAAAGCACAATAAATGATAAGAAAACGGCATCTTGGTAAATAATCAAAATGAAGAAGGATTAAAATCCACTTGATAAGTTCGGTCCACAAAACACAAAGCTCTTAATAAAAGCTGTCAACAAAAGTCGACAGTCCCGAATTAAAGCAACATTTCAAGATTTTGTACTAACTGAGAGGATGTCGCATATTCTTTATAGAGAGTATTTGGCGGTACACTGGTTGAGAATCACTGCTCTTAAGTATAAAAATAGCAAAGTGACATTTTTGATAGATACAGGCGCAGAAATATCTTTAATCAAAATAGACAAATTGTTTGATGAATATGTTTTCATCCGATATAGTTGTTCATTGCTAGGTATAGCACCAACAGACGTGAATACTATGGGGAAAGCGAACACAACGTTGATTCTAGAAGAAAGAGAACTGAAATATGAGTTCTTCATTAGCACCGATATCAACGAGGACATAATAACTTGTAGTGAAGAGGTATAAGAAGGAGTTTTCGTCGCCAACTCCATTTTGCCTGAAAAGGGAATAAGACATGTCAGAATTCTAAATACGGCGGAAAACACTGTCCATCTTCAGAGTTTTTCAATTGAATGCAAAGCTCTAAAAAACTGTTACATAGTACACAATATAAAAGCTAGCGTCTCCGATGGCTGTAACTTGCTTCACAGCCTATGTTGAATTTCAGAATAGAGAGCCTATGTAAGGAGTTTGAGGATGTATTTTATATGAAAGGAGACATTTTGTCCGTCAATAACGCATTTACAAACCACTGATCACAATCCAATCTACATTAAAAAGTATTGTCTGCCACATTCCCAGCTAAACACTATCAATGAACAAGTACAAGACCTGCTAGACCAAACAAATGTAGAGCCCTCTGCTAGTCGTCCCAAAAAAGAGCTCCAATGATACTAAACAATGGAGACCCGTTGTGGACTTCTGCCAACTCAATAATAAAATCCTCGATGATAAATTCCCGATATGAAGATTAGATGATGTCCTTGATAAGACCGGAAGATCGAAGTATTTTTCTACTTTGGATATGACCAGCTCCTTTCATCAAATACCTTTGTCAACAGATTCTACAGAAATCACTGTTTTCTCTTCGAGCCACGGTCATTATCACTTTAAACGACAACCCTTCGGATTCAAGATGTCGTCCAACAGCTTCCAGCGTATGCTAACAATTGTTCTGAAAGGTCTAGAGAGCAATGCTTTTCTTTTTGTCGATGACATAATAATTTTTGGTAAATCAGTCAATCACCATAACGAAAACCTTCGTAAAGTTTCCAACGCTTGCGACAATATAATTTAAAACTAAACCCACAAAAATGAAACTTTTGAAAGCAGAAGTGATATTTCAGGGCCATCTAATCACCCCAGAAGGAGTGACAGATGACCCAGAGAAAAATAAGCCAGTTGAAATGTATCCAACTCCAAAGGACAAGTACAGAAGTTTCATCAATAATTTCGCGGAGACTTTAAATAACCTACAATAAAAGGGTACTGAATACAGATGGGATGCCGAGTGTGATAGATATTTTAATCAACTGAAGAACAGCATCACCCATCTACCAGTACTACAGTATCCTGACTTTGATAAACAATTTGTGGTCACTACAGACGCATCCAACTCTGCTTTAGGAGCAGTATTGTCGCAGGGTGACCATTTTCTAATCGCATATGCAAGTCGTTCTTTAAATAAACACGAAGTAAACCAGTCGGTTATCGAAAAGGAATTGCTTGCAATTCATTGGGCAATTAATCACTTTCGCCCTTACCTTTTTGGAACCAAGTTTACAGTCGTAACAGACCACAGGCCGCTAGTGTCCTTGTTCACACACATCAATGATACCAACAATAATGGTTATAACAAGAAACATGAGCAATAGGATCAAAACTAATGAGCACGCAGATAAGGTTAGTGCACAACCCCCAATGTTTAATTGCGTTTCACTATCACAAGTCAACAAATTAAAACAATTAAAATTTAAAATAAATAGTGATACTCTCGAGAGAAAAAATGAAGGAAATATGAATAAAAGTTTGCCAGGAATTATAGTCGACAAATATGTTCTTGTCGAGCAAAGCGATAATCCTGATTTAGCCCTCGGTGCGATCATGGAGTAGCTAGCTCAAATTTCAATACGCCATGGCATCGATAAGGTAGCACTTTCTAAAAGTGATGCTTTATTCAATTTGTATCAAGAACAAGAGGTGAAGACCTCCTATGAATATGTATGCGCAAATGAGATAGCCAAAGGATGGCAAACCCCTGCTATTCTCCTATTTAAACCCCCTAGACTAGTGACAGATAAAATCGAACAAATTAATTCAATTCATGACTACCATTGAACTCCCACAGCCGGAGGAGAGGAGAACCATTCTCAAACTAAAGCAACTGTACGTATGGAAAAACATGACAGAAATGGTCAAAACATACGTACAGAATTGCGCGGAAACCAAAACCGCATCTGTTGAAAGAGCTGAGACGGCTTCTTGACCCCCAACTGGAGCTGAATAAACAGCTTATGCATCTGCCGGTCTGCCGAATCGATCAGGCGGTGGAGGATAGCCGCCTTTAGGGCGTCGTACTTCCCCGCCACAGGCACCGTGCGGAGTACATCGCGCGACCTCCGATATGGTCTCCGAATCAAGCGCAGTAACCACCAAGTTATAACGGCTGGTGTCATTTCTGACATTATGCACCTGGAAGGCCGCCTCGATTTGGAAGAACCACAGCTCTGGATTACACCACCAAAAAGGCGGTAGCTGGCAGTTGTTCACCACTTCGATGTTGTGGGGCGATTACGTACTCGTTGATCACGTCGGGGTCACCAATTTGGCTTATTTAAATTTACACTACTGTGGAGCGGTAGTCCCGATCGTTTATTAAATATGTGAAAAATTTATTTTTTAAAATAATTATTACGTTTAGTATAGATGAAAACTAGCTGAACCCCCGCCCACTTTCGCTAGGGAAAAATAACTTTTTCCAACAAATTGAATTAAGTTAAAACATTTATTGCAATGCATTTAGATAAACAACATTCTTGGATATTTTTCACCATCGCTCGTGTAAACAAATAGTGCAGATGGTTTTCCGACTCGAGAGGATGCAACGTTGAATTGGCCATGCCAAAAAACTGGATTTTCCAAATTAAACCGCACATTTCTAAAGATTGTCCTTGCGACTTATTGATGAGAACGGCGAATGCAAGGCGAATAGGGAATTGAAGACGCTTATATTCAAATGGCACATCAGATGGAATCATTGAGATGCGAGGAATCAAAACATCTTCGCCTTTGAATTTTCCATTCCAAATTGTTGCTTCTATCACATATCACAATATTTTTTAACAGCAAGCCTGGTGGCATTACAAAGTTTTTGTTTGTTGATGTTGCGAAGCATAATAATCGGCGCTCCAATTTTTAGCTGCAATTCGTGTGGTGGTATTCCTGATAAATCAAGTGCATTTAAAAATTCTGTGGGATAATTCACCACCTCAACCTGATTCATGATGGTATCCACTGATTTGTGTGTGAATAATGGACCTGGTATTTCTTTTAAAATAGCCTCGTTAAGAGCAATGACATCTTTGTTCTTTCCGGCCAGTATTGCTCGCTCACTTAATCAAACCTTATTTTTGTACTATTGTGCCATGTCTGGGAACACGCTATGAATCAGTTCCTCTTTTGATTGAGTGGAACGGGAAAAATCATTTGGTAGTGTTATCATACTGTATTCCTGTCGACTGGCATTGTACCATCCAAAATTTTCAACAATTGATTTGAAAATTTAGCAATTGCAGTTGAACGCGCATGTTAGTTTTTAGTGTGATATTCTTACATTTTTCTACAGAATTGAAGATTTTAAGCATGCGATTATTTCATCGGCAGCAGTAGATTTAGGAATGATTGGTAACGTTTCTAATGTCTCCAGCTAGCTGTATCAAAGCACCGTCAAACAAATCTAAATTTCCGCGTAGATCTTTCATTGTTCCATCCAATGCTTCTAATGATTTTTTGTTAGTCATTGTACATTCATCCCAACGATTACCGTTGTGACGAGTAAATGAACGAAGTTTAATTTTGGCAACTTAAAAATTTATTTCTAAAATACAAAAGTAAAAATCAATACAAATTAAAAATGTGCTGTGCGTCGCTTACCGTGGTGTGCTCCTCGGCTGTCACTCGTCAACTGTACAAACCGGCAACACGCTCACGATCAGCGAAACACAACATTCAAATATACGATTGCAATTCACGAATGGTCGGCAACTCTTCGGCAAATATTTCTTACACTCCCGACCCCGTGAATCACTTCGATTCACCACATTCCACTTCCAAAACGGCTAGTTTTGAAACAGGTCGACACAACAATCCAGAACTGGTGCGTACATCTGCTCGTCTTACTTGGCCATCAGCTCCTTTGTAGGTTTTTTCTACTCGTCCACGGCACCACTTGTTTCTTGGCAAGTTCACGTCACATATAAAAACCAAGGCGCCTTCTTTCAAGGAGGTGGTTGGTTGGCACCATTTCACTCGACGTGTCAAGGTGGGCAAATACTCCGCTACCCATCGTTTCCAGAATTTATCTCGTCATTGCCTCGCTATTCGCCATTGTTTGCGCAGCACGCATGGTTTGTCACTGATATCAGCTGAACCGGGCGTTTGCGCAGTATTCGCTGTACCCAAAATAAAATGATTGGGTGTCAGAGGTTCCTCTTCATCGATGGATATTGGCAAGTGGGTAAGTGGTCTCGAATTGACGACATTTTCAGCTTCAATAAGTAGACATTGAAGTGTATGTTCTCGAGGAGCCACTTCTTTTAGTGTATGTCGCAAAACCCTTTTGACGCACTGCACCATACGTTCCCACACCCCGCCTTCGGAAGGGTTTAATGGGCAATTAAATATCCACTCAACACCTTTCGATGACAACTCCGTCAAAATGCGCTCGCAATCAAATACTTCTGAAAATCGTGCCGCTTCACCGCTTGCCCCAATAAAATTTTTTCCTTTGTCGCTACGAATTCGTTTAGGTACACCACGACGATTTATAAAGTTGCGTATGGCCACTACAATCAAATGCTATTTCCAAATGCACCGCTCTGATGGTGAGACAAGTGAACAGTGCTACCCACCGTTTTTCAGTACGCCGCCCTATCGTTACCAAAACTGGTCCAAAATAGTCCAATCCTGTATAACTGAATGGTCTCACAAAAGGCGTCAATCGGTCGACAGGTAGTGGACCCATTATTGGTGTAACTGGTTTCAATTTCCTTAGTCTGCATATCTGGCAAGTATTGATTACCTTTCGCATTTCTTGTCTGATGCGTACTACCCAATACTTTCTTCGGATTTCGCATATTGTCGCCTCTATATTTTGATGCTTCATTTGGCAATGAAAATAGTATATAACCAGAGAAGTGAATGGATGTCGAGGCGGCAAGATAATTGGACGTTTCGTTTCATAAGGTAACCAGCTGGCTGCATCTATACGCCCGTATACTCTCAGAACGCCCTTATCGTCTATGTATGGGGTAAGACTGTATAAATCACTCTGCAACGTCACACCTTTGCCATTCGTAATTGCTTCTCTCTCCATGCCATATACTTCAGATTGAGCTTGCCGACATAATATCCACTCCGCTGCTTCCAGTTCAGATACTTGTAGGCCTATTTGAACACAAAGCTGCCGACGCATGCGGCAATTTGAAGCAAACCGAAGCACCCACGTGACTGATCGAATTAATTTATTCAACGACGAAAATCTTTCGAATTTGAAGATACGCTCATTATTTATGGTTAAGGCAAACTTTGGCTCTAACTCCTCTTCCATAGCTGCCGTAGCTTCTTGGATGTGTTCAGTAATTGGCCATTCCCTTTCATCGTACCGAAGGAACTCTGGTCCTTGAAACCATCTTGACATAAATGAGAAATCGATTTTAAAATTTAAGCGAGTAGCCTCATCAGCTACATTTTTCTCTGTAGGAAGCCAACGCCATTCCGATACTTTGCTGGCGGCTAAAATCTCGGCTATACGGTGTGCCACAAATGGCTTGTAGCGGCGATTTCCTTGCGCGATCCACTTAATTACCGTCTTTGAGTCGCTCCAAAAGATGCAATCGGCAGATTCTAAAGAGTGGCCCTCCTTGATGGTTTGCATCACGCGAGTACCCAGAACAGCTGCTTGCAGCTCGAGTCTGGGCACCGTCATCGGTTTCAAAGAAGCACATCTGCTTTTAGCGAACACCAAGGAAACTTCGACTTCACCATCAGAATAAGTGCTGCGCCAATACGCGGCGGCTGCAAATGCGTCTTGGCTTGCATAACGAATATATGCAATTGTCGATTCTTTGGCACGCCTCTGGTAAAGTAGCAACGCGGTATTTTAACTTCCGGAATCTTCTTGATGTTCTCTCGCCATTTGCTCCAACCGTCATATATGTAGATAGGCAGTTGTTCATCCCAACAAATGTTGTATCGCCATACTTCACGCAACAATATCTTTGCTCCTACCACAACGTGGGCTAAAAATCCCAGTGGATCAAATATTGACATTACAATACTAAGGAACTCCCGTTTCGTAGGACCCCTGTTCCCATCCACCACATCTGCGTCCACATTGTTAAACTGCAACTTATAGCTAAATGTGTCTTCACCTGGTTGCCACAATATTCCGAGTACTTTTCCAAAACTGTTGGAAGATGCTTCGTTACTAATATGGGCTTCGTCTTGTAGAGCGCACAACACTTCAGATGAGATCGAACTAAATTTACATAGTTCAAATCCCGCACCTTTATGTATATCACGCACTTGTTTGGATACGGTAATGGCTTCAGAAATCGTATCGAAGCTGTCTACATAATCGTCGACGTAATGGTGTTGCAGAATTGCTTTCACCGCTCTTGGATAGATCAACTGATGTTGTAATGCGTTCACACATTTAACATATTGAGAAGCACACGGGGAACAGGCGGCCCCGAAGGTCATAACGCACATTTCATAGACGTCGGGTTTTCTCTGACTGTCGCCATTGCGCCATAAGAATCTTTGTGCACATCTGTCTTCAGTCGAATCGAAACTTGGTGGAACATCTCACGAATGTCACCACATACAGCAATAGCTCCTTCTCGAAAGTTAAACAATACTGAAGGCATTGGTTTATAGTCCTGCGGACCCTTTAATAACCGTGAATTCAAAGAAACTCCATTAACGGTAGCAGCTGAGTCAAACACCAATCGCAATTTACCAGGTTTGTTTGGATTCTTAACTGCAAAGTGCGGAATGTACCATGTTCTAGGGGTTATCTTGGAAGCCTCATCTGACTGCAACTTGCGCGCATAACCCTTGTCAATATAACTTTCGATTATACCGTTGTATGCTTTACCAAATTCTAGTTCCTTCTCCATTTTGCGTTCTATACCAAGCAAGCGTTTGAAGGCCATAGAGTAGCTATCAGGAAAATCGAAATTGTCCTGATCCCAAAGCAAACCGGTTTCAAACTTGTCACCTATTTTTCTTGTGACAGCTTGTAAAATATTGCGTGCTCTCACCTCCTCGTCTGGCTCTACCGCCGTTGCTGGGCGAACGCCAAAGTTCTCAGTTTCAAAATAGTCAGCTACAGTCCGATGCAAATTATCTGCCACTATTGAATGGGTAAATAAACAGGATGGTGTCGCCGAAACGTGCTCATTTGTTTTTCCAAACACAATCCATCCAAGTAGAGTTTTAGCGGCATGCGGCCCTTTCGCTCCCAAACACAAAGTTTCAATAGGCAAGCCTAAATGACAGTGATCTAAACCAATGAGAATTTGAGGTGTGGCATCTGAATATGGTTTTACTGGTAGCACTGGTAAATTACGATCGCTCGGATGCAAATCTCTTTTAAGCAGACTTAGCATTGGTAAATTCAAATTTTCCACACCATAAACATTACGCAGCGGAAATTTTCTGTTGTCTGCAATCCCACTTATGTGAACATCGACCACTATAGCTGATTGCTGCTCGGAGCGACCGCCAAACCATTGCAGATGAATTTTTCGGTCTTCTCCACGGAGGCCCAGTTTTGCTATCAAGTTGCTGTTCATCATGGTGACGGATGAACCTTCATCTAAGAGTGCGTACGTGCGGATTGTCTTCTTTGGACCATACAGCGTTACGGGCAATATTTTGAACAGCAATTTCTGAGCTCCGTTGGCGCAACTTAGCACTGACTCTGCCTTAATGGAACTGGATCCTTATCATCAGAAACAGGCGCTGGTCTTTGTCGCTGTGCGTTTCGAACTGTTGATTTATCATGCAACAGCTGGTGATGTTTACGATCGCATCTGTCGACCGGACATTTCTTCTGCCGCTGGCAATATTGCAGCGAGTGTCCCGGTTTAAGACACGAGAAGCATAAACGTAAGCGCTTGATTTCGCTCCACCTCTTTTGTACATCACATCCCAAGAACTGTTTGCAACTTACGATCGCATGGGCATTTTTGCACAACTGGCATGTCAAGCGTTCATTTTGGTTGTCGACTGTGTGAAGAACTACTTTACGGCGTGGCTCAGATTTCATCGTAATGACCCTTGACATTAAATTGGCTATCTCGGTTAACCAATTACTGAAATCAGCATTTGTCGGATACGGCAAGATTGCATTCGCGTATTTGGCCCAATCTAATTTTTTATGCATTGGTAATTTTCCAATTAGCTCTTCAAGCAACATTGGATTACCTATATGTTGTTGTCCGTTTGCTGTCTGAAGAAACACTACCAGGTTTCTCACCTTTGTTGCAAATGGTATTAACCTTTCAATTGATGATTCTGAAATGGGTGCCACTTCCTGTATTTGTTGCAGCTGACTTCGAATTAGCAATTCAGGGCGTCCATATCGGAATCGAAGCTGTTCCATAACCGCGGCTACGTTGTCAGGGTGAATCAAAGGGGACTTTACTGACTCACGTGCCTCACCTTTGAGACACTTCTGCAACCGCTGACAGTTTTCCAAATTACTGTACCCATAAGCATTCGTAGTTTGTTCGAAGGTGGTCCATAGCATGGGCCAGTCCTCGGGGTGGCCACTGAAAGCTGGCAGCTCTAATATCTTTCGCGGCTGTAAATATGCTGATATATTTTGTCCAGGATTATAACTCCTGTTTTGATTCATATAACTCGTGTTTGAATCCATATCATGCGCAGTTGGCAACGGCGTAACAGGGTGCTGATAGCAATACCACATATTTCCAGTAGTCGGTATTGTGCTTTGAGTCGCCATAACAGGGCGGCAATAATTATATCCAGCATTCCCACCAGTCGGCATTGTGTTCAGTGTTGGCATAACAGGGCATTGATAAATACGATTAGTATCACCACCAGACTGTATTGTGTCGCAAGTAGACATTAAAACTCCACTGTTCGTTACATATGAACATACTGCCGAACGCTGAGTGGCAGACATGGCGACAACACTTGGAAATGTCCCTGCACTTGTTGACGATGTTATTGCTGCCATCGGCGTAGCGGCAGACAAAAAACCATCGTGTAACACAACATTGGCTGCGCATGGCGTTGAATGCGCCGAAGCGGCGGCGCAGGGATGCGAACTTAGCGAGAATTGCGCGTTACTTTCCTCAGCGATTGATAGTGGCTGCGTAGCTATGTCTGTGTTTTTATGCGCATTTAGCGCAAACAGTTTATTGTGCATATCAATGCTGGCTGGCGAATGCGTAATAGCGGCGGGGAAATTTTGCGTACTACGCATTAATTCTTCTATAGCGTCAGTTCGTAATGCTGGTTGTGTGACAACTTGACCAGCAGGCAAATGCAACGCTTCTTTCAGAGCATGGCACTGTAAATTTTTTTCATGCAAGCTTACCTGGGTGCTGCGTAACTCACTTTCGAGGGCGTTTATCCTCTCGAGCATCACACTCCAGGCTTGATGATCTGCAGTAGCGGCTTCTACACTTGCGACATTTTGAGGCTCCATAGTTGTCTTCTTGTCGGCGACTGTAGCAGGAAAATCCAACGATGCAACGGCAGGTAGCGCACTGGTGGCGGTGGTTGCAATCGTTGAAGTCAAGGCTGCAGGTGATGACAGACCAGAAATATTGGCGGTCTCAGATGTCGATGTGTTGGCTCCACTAATGTTGGGCTTTTTTGAACCCTTTTTCATCTTGCTGGAACGTGTGTTACTTGCAGGCGGCGTGTGAAACATAAATTGCGCGTTATATAATTAATATAAATTTATGCTCACTAAAATAAAGTTGCACACGAAATAAAAAATTGTGACGAGTAAAGGATCGAAGTTTAATTTTGGCAACTTAAAAATTTATTTCTAAAATACAATAGTAAAAATCAATACAAATTAAAAATGTGCTGTGCATCGCTTACCGTGGTGTGCTCCTCGGCTGTCACTCGTCAACTGTGCAAACCGGCAACACGCTCACGATCAGCGAAACACAACATTCAAATATACGATGGCAATTCACGAATGGTCGGCAACTCTTCGGCAAATATTTCTTACAACCGTTGTTGAAAGCACCAGCTATATCGATACATTCTCCTAGGGCATATTCTTTATACCCCAGTGCCATTCAACATTCAATAAGTCAGCGTAGTGCTATATCCGTGGACCTGCCTTTGGTGTATGCATACTGTGCCTTTGACAAACCATCTAGAGCTATAGAGTTCCTCATGTCGGCATCAAGTATTTTTTGAAGCATGTTTAAGAGAAATGACGTTAAACTATTTGGTAGGTAGTCCCTTGAGTAGAGATTATTGCTTTTAGCAGCCTTGGGTAAAAATACAACTCTCGCTTCTTTCCAGCTCAACGGAACTTAGCTATACGTCAAGCATTCTTTGTATATTTGCCTAAGACAGGGTGTTACCAGGTGCACAGCTTTTTGCAGCATGGCTGGGAATATTCCGTCAAGCCCTGGTGACTTGTAGGGGGCAAATGAGTTTATTACCCATTGTATCCCTTCCGTTGTAATCAATTCCCGTGGTAAGCTATCCACCTCGGTTCTTGGGGGTTCGAAATCACTTGTATCTTTGCAGCCAGGAAAGTGCGCCTCTAGCAATTCCTGACAACTAGATGGTCCATTCGTTATTGTCTTTACGGATAAGACTCGACATTGGTATGGGATGCTTTGCTAGCAACTTCCTTAGTCTAGCTGACACACCCGTCCTTTCGCTATTACCACAATATTCCTTCTAGGAGTTTCTTTTGGCTTTTCGCACTTCTTTCTTGTATATTCACTCCAGCACTCTTTACTATCAGCTAACCTGGCTAGTTTGAATATCTGACGTGGATAGCGGCTCTGAGAACCCAGCTCTGGGGTTAGAGTGTGGGTCAAGAGGTTGACCAACTCTAAATCTATATGGGTTTTGATCGTGCAAGGTCGCCCGTGAATATGTTGAAGGTTTTGCATTTAGTATTCATGCTTCTACCCCATCCCTCCTTCTCCGTAATTGTATTTATTTGTTTCCGCAGACTAAGAGTACCTAATCCGTAACTGCGCAATTGGCTTCATTTTAGTATATTTCGCTTTAGTCAAAAATCGTAATTTAATGTTTTTTTAAAGTCAAATGTATCTGTAATCGACTGGCTCTTAATGGTAACAAATCAATACCGCGCCGTCCCAGTACTATCATAATGGAAATAACGAATTATTTGCCGCGGAAACCAATCCAATCATGGAAAAAAAATTCAAAAATCAAATAGAATATTATTTTTTCTTTGTTACTCACAACAGCGGCTCTGTGTAATACACGGCTACTGTGTGCATTTTGCTGTCTCAAATATTCCTTTTTCTATATGCAATGTCAACACATGGCGTTCAATCTATTGACTTCAATATTTAACTGAAGTTCTTCACATTTTTGAGTTGCATAAGTTTACATTTTTTTAATTTTTTAAAATTTTTCGTCCCCATATGAGTAAATAATATTGTTACGAAATTGCCCTCTTGACAATTTACTCTGTTACAAAATTGCCCTCCTGACAATTTCTCTAACTCTCTGTACTCGGACTCGTACCACTGGATTGTGTAGTAATCAAACAATCGCTGGTTAAATTAAAATAATTAGCTTTATTTAATTATTACTATTTACACATTTAATATTAGGCTTAAAGTTTACTTAGTTATTATTTGCACTTTATTTCACAAACCATTAGTCACTTTATTTAATAAGTAATTTCATCACTTTACACAATTACAAATACTGCTGCTTTCATTATAATGCTAGATGCACACACTGTTACGGTCTCTGATCTACTGCCTTCGACTTTGAACAGTCTTGTCGCTTTTATAGTTTTCGATTGGTTGAGGTAGAAACTTCCACGCTATTCTCGTATTTTCTAGAAGCTTCTATCCTCTTCGACAGAAGTCGAGAATATTCTTTTTGATATTACCGACAGATGGTTCTTGAATAAGCTTTTATACGAATAGTTCGCATCTTGACTCACAGGGGGCACTCATTCTCCAGATGGGATCCTAAAAGTATGCAATCCCGTTTCACTGATATGCAATCACGTTTCACTGCTCTCCGCTAATCTTGTTCGCCCCGAACAAGGATAGTACTGCAACCTTTATAAGGAGATAACCTCTCTAAATGAACGACTTTCATTTTGCTCCTGGCATTTCTTGCCAACTGGATGCGGTATACTACATCGTTGACCCGCTTTATCACCTTATAAGGGCCTTCCCAGTGTGTTTGCAGTTTTGGCGATAATCCCTTTTTCCTTTACGGATTATGAAGCATAACTTGCTGCCCTTCCTGAAATCCCTTGGAGTTTGCTCGTAGATCATATCTGGCTTTCATTTTATCACTCACCAGTTGTGTGCGTTTTCTGATGGTTCCATGAATTTCATTCAGCTGTCTTCGTTTGTCAGCTACATAACTGCTACATGAAACTTCTGTAGATGAGTAGGCACCGAATTTCAGATCTGCAGGCAATCTTATGTCACAACCGAAAATAGCCTTAGCTGGTGTTGTAAATGTTGTATCGTGAGTTGCCGGTCGGTATGCCATTAAGAAGAGGGGTATGTGTTGGTCCCAATCTTTCTGGTTTCTGTCCACGACTTTCCTTAGGTGTTCCTCAAGCTTACGATTAAATCTTTCAACCATTCCATCGGATTGTGGGTGCAAAGCGGTTGTACGAGTTTTGCGTATGCCCATCAATTCACTCATTTCCCTGAATATTGTTGACTCGAAATTTCTGCCTTGATCCGAGTGCAACTCGAGGGGAGCTCCGAATCTGCAGACCCAATTATTGATAAATGCATCTGCAACGGTCTTAGCTTCTTGATCGGGAATGGGGTATACTTCTGGCCATTTACTAAAATAGTCGATTACGACGAGAACATATTTGTTGTCGGAATCACTAATTGGAAACGGACCTGCTATGTCCATTGCAATACGCTCAAATGGCGGTCCCACGTTGTATAAATGCATCTTCCCCTGGCTGCGACGGCTCGGTCCCTTGGCAGCTGTACACTTTTCAGAAGCACTAATCCAGTCAACTACCGATTGCTGGCAACCAACCCAATAAAATCGTGTTTTAATTTTCTCGACTGTTTTTGTTATTCCCAAATGTCCTCCGCTTGGCCCACTATGGTATTCCTTGAGAATTTCGCTTATTCTTGCCTTGGGTACCACAATCAAGTTCTTCGTAGTTTTTCCATCTTCGCTCTCCCACAGGCGGAATAGGCATCCATCTTGCAGATTTAAGCTATTCCATTGAGCCCAATATGCTTTATTTATGGGGCTTTCAGTCGAGATTTCGTTCCAACCAGGCCGTTTTCCTTCATTCTTACTTGATACGATTTTTGCCAAATCTGGATCATTTCGTTGTTTTTCGTTTATTTTTTCCGCTGTCCATTCATCGTCTGGTAAAACAGCCATTAAGCGCACATCGACTACTCCTTCTTTCCCTTCTGCTTTAGAACAATGCTTACATTCCATATTGCAAGGACTTCGCGATAGTGCATCAGCATTCCCGTGGCTTCCGCCTCTGCGATGTTCTATTGTGAAATCGTAGCTTTGGAGTCTCTCAATCCATCTCGCAACCTGACCTTCGGGATATTGGAACTGTAATAGCCAGCGCAGAGCAGCGTGATCCGTTCTCAACAAGAACTTTTGTCCATACAAGTACTTGTTAAAGTGCTTCACGCACTGCATAACCGCCAAAAGTTCTCTCCGTGTTACACAGTAATTTCGCTCTGGCTTTGATAAGATCTTGCTGAAGTAGGCTATTACTCTTTCATGTCCGTCAATAACTTGCGATAGGACACCTCCAATCCCGAATCCACTTGCATCTGTATCCAAAATAAATTTTTCGCCAGGTATTGGATACGCAAGGATCGGAGCTGTAAACAATAGTTCTTTCAATCTGTTGAATGCTTTCTCCTGTTCGCTTTTCCACTCAAAAGCACAATTTTTCCTCGTTAATGCATGCAGACTACCAGCCACGTCTGCAAAGCCTGGAACAAAGCGTCTGTAATAGGTGCAAAGACCCAAGAAGCTGCGTAGCTCATGCAAACTAGTTGGTCTTGGCCACTCCCTTACTGAGTCTATCTTATCTGGATCTGTGTGTACTCCTTCAGGTGTGACTTTATGTCCAAGGTGCTTGACTTCTTTCTTGAAGAACGAGCATTTCTTTGCGCTCAGCTTCAACCCTGAAGCTCCTAATCGCATCAATACTTCTTCCAAATTCTTCAAATGGTCCTCGAAGTCCTTTCCCATAACGATGATGTCATCTAGGTACACCAGACACGTTTTCCAGTGGAGACCCTTTAGCACATGTTCCATTAAGCGTTCAAATGTAGCTGGAGCATTACACAGTCCGAATGGCATCACCAAAAATTGCCATAGTCCATCACCGGCACTGAATGCTGTCTTTTCCTTGTCTTGTTCGTCGACTGCCACTTGCCAATATCCGCTTTGTAAATCCAGCGTTGAGAACCAATTTAAACCAGAAAGTGTGTCTAACGTATCGTCGATTCGAGGTAATGGATAACTATCTTTCTTCGTTACCTCATTTAGTTTACGATAATCTACAAAGAAACGTGTGGAGCCATCCTTCTTCTTGACTAATACCACTGGAGAACTCCAGGGGCTCGCTGATTTCTCTATGACGTTGTTCTGATGCATTTCCTTCAGCAATACATTCACCTCTTCTCTCTTTGCCACAGGTACTCTTCTTGACGCTTGATGAATGGGTTTGGCATCACCAGTGTTGATTGTGTGTTTCACCATCTTTGTTCTGCCTTCGTTTTTACAATTTTCAGCAAATACTGACCAATGTCTTGCCAAAAGTTGGCGGGCAGTCTTCCTCTGCTCTGTGGATAAGTCTTTGCTCCATTCTTTCGTGAGATCGTCGAGTACCTTTTTATCAGCTGGTATCTTCATTTTTGTGTCTCGCGGCTGGCTTTCACAGTTTACAATTGCCGAAATTGCCCGGCAATTTCCAATTATCTGTCCTTTCTCTATGGTTTTATCGGAATTTGCAAGATTGACCACTCTTACTGGCACTATTCTGTTCTGCTGTTCTTCTACGAAGGTTTTTCCAATTATGATGTCATCCAGTGCGAATTTTTCATCAGTCTCCACAACCCACAACTTGTTCTTCTCCACATCTCCATCCATTTTGGCCCATATGACTGCCTCTGACTTTGCTGGGATTTTTGTCCGCCGCGATACAATGGCTTGTCGGATACCTCCATACTTATCCTCACCAACGGATAACGGTATTTCGGTGTTCGCATACTTCAACATTCGGCATTTCAAATCTAGGGTGAATCCATTCCGAATCATAAAATCCACACCTAAGATTAATTCGTCCACAATATCCGCAACTACAAACTCGTGCGTCACTGTTGTGGTGCCGATAGTTATATTCCGTGTAAATTTTCCCAGTACCGGTGCATCATCTCCAGTTGCCGTACGCAATCTTTTTCCCTGAAGCGGCTCGATTCCTCGAACGTGATCCCTTCTAATTATGGAATGGAATGCACTCGTATCCAATGTTACCACGATTTTTCTACCATTTACTACGCTGTCGACAGTTAGGCTGTTGATTTTCCGTGCCATCTGAGAAACGAAGATTCTGGGGCTACATGTTGTGGGAGTCAGATCAAGCCCCTCGAGACTGACTCCATCTAGTTTGTCGACGGCTTTTCAACATTTTCTGATTCCCTACTTTGGAATCTGACTTGCTTTGGAGGTCTTACCGGTGAGCGTGATCTAGAACATTTCCGTCTCGATTGGCAATTACGGGCCATGTGTCCGACCTCTCTGCAGGTGAAGCATTTGCCCGTGAAACTTTGGCCGCTTTCGACTTGTACCTGACGGGCTCTGTATACTGGCTGGCACACCAAGGCTGCTGTCTCTGAAGTTAAAGCGCTAGCTACTGTCTCCATATATGTAGCTTTCGGATTAGTTATCGCAAAACGCTTTATCTCCGCATCGCGAATGCCATATACGAAGGTGTCCATCATACACCTCTCAGTGATCTCTCCTGGGTAGGCAAGATGAGCCAACCGCTCCACTTCCGCCGCAAACTGTTGAAGAGACTCTCCACTCTTTTGTACACGTGTTCGTAGCTCTACTTGGTACATCTGCTTCCGGTGTTCACTACCATACTTGCGCTGAACGGCATTCATCATGCTTTCATAACAGTCTCGCTCACTTTTTGCGATAGTTTGAAGCACATCAGCGGCAGCACCTTTTAATGAAACGGTTAATGCAGCCACTTTTTTGCGAGCACTCCAACCATTTGTGCTAGCGGTAGTCTCAAACTGCATTCTGAACACGCTAAATGTCGTGGTTCCATCATAGGTAGGAGGCTTCAGTTTTATTGAAGTTAAGGCTGGCATAGGCAATGCATCTTCCTGTTGTAGGTGAATTCTTTGCTCTATTTGCTGCCTAAATTCGTTCTGCTTTTGTACTACCGTTCTTTCGAACGATTCTTGCCGTGTCTCAACTTCACAAACCTTCCTGTCTACCATCTCGGTCATTTCTTTCATCTGCTGTGAGTTCTGTTCCGCTAGTAGAGCCAGTCGTGTTTCACTCTGCTCTAACCGCTGCTGCAACTTGTCCTCGCTTCTCTGTAGCTGCTGTTCCAACTGTTCTTTGACATCCTCTTTGACTGCTTGTTTGACGGAAGCAACACTCTTTTCGACGGTTTGAGCATTTTGCTGTAATTGCTGCTGCATCTTCTCATCTCTCTGCTGCATTCTCTCTTCGGCTGCTTGTGAACTTTGTTGTAACTGCTGCTGCCTCCTCTCTTCGGCTGGTTGAGAATTTTGTTGTGACTGCTGCTGCATATCCTGTTTAAAGGATTGTATTATCCCGATGAGTACACTCATGTCAAAGTTACCCGTATTAGCTTCTGGGGGTGTTTCTTCGTGTCGAGATGTCGTTGGCTCTTCACATTGAAATTCATGCTCATCGACATCTATACCCTGCTCCTCTAAAGCGCTTCTTAGTCTCACCTGCAGCTCCCCTTTAAGCCCTTGTGTTTGCAAATTTAAGCGCTCAAGCTCCTTTTGAGCTGCTCCAATCTCAGTTTTTCAAATTTAACCATTGTTTATTACAGATACACAATCCCACTTCTGACACCAATTGTTACGGAATTGCCCTCTTGACAATTTACTCTGTTACAAAACTGCCCTCCTGACAATTTCTCTACCTCTCAGTACTCGGACTCGTACCACTGGATTGTGTAGTAATCAAACAATCGCTGGTTAAATTAAAATAATTAGCTTTATTTAATTATTTCTATTTACACATTTAATATTAGGCTTTGTTGAAATGGTTTGCTTGTAATATAAGCTAAATATAATAATCTGGCAACATCCGTCTGAAAGTAAATTATCACATTTTTCTTTTCTCTTCTTACTTCTTACTTCTTACTTTTGTAACATTCTGTATAATTTAGTTCCGAATAAAAACTTTAACTTCGAACATTACTAAAATCCCAACAAAGTTTATGGGCCCAGAACGCGTTCCGGTTACCTACCACACCTAAGATTAATTAGTCCACAATATACATATATATATATATATATATATATATATATATATATATATATATATATATATATATATATATATATATATATATATATATATATATATATATATATATATATATATATATATATATATATATATATATATATATATATATATATATATATATATATATATATATATATATATATATATATATATATATATATATATATATATATATATATATATATATATATATATATATATATATATATATATATATATATATATATATATATATATATATATATATATATATATATATATATATATATATATATATATATATATATATATATATATATATATATATATATATATATATATATATATATATATATATATATATATATATATATATATATATATATATATATATATATAAGCACAAAAAGCACACTTAAGCACATAGAATGGCTCGTTGTGGTACCACACTGAGACGACGCGACTCCCCCGTCTAGAATTTTGGGAACCACAGTGATTCCGAAATGAACCTGGCTATGTTGATGGAAGATAGTTCGGTTAAGGAAGTGAAGAGAGGTGAGCCTAGGAATTTTAATCTACGCCTGGCCAGAGCAGGGCACTGACACATGAGTTGAAGTACTGTTTCTTCCTCCTCCTCAGAGCCACAGCTGCGACAGAAGTCATTATGGGGCAGTGCTAATCTTTCAGCGTGTTTCCCGATCAGGCAGTGTCCCGTGAGCACATTTATTATAGTGCCGTTGGAGTTCCTGCTAATTTTGAGTAGCTGACTAGTACGCCTAATGTCGATAGTGCTCCAGGTTTGTCTGGCAACACTACAGGTATGTTCATTTACCCAGGCTTTTCTTAGCTGCCTCAAGGTAGTCATGTTTTATGGCCCATTTGACCGTGGCCAGTGGGACACCTACATCAAAGGAGGGGGAGATGTCAGGGAGCAGCGTACCTATTTTGTCCAATTCATCGGCCTCGCAGTTTCCCGGAATGTCGCTATGTCCAGGCACCCAGCATATGTGAACTTGGGAGTTACCTGAGACGACGTTCAGGGAGGAGCAGCAGTCGAGTACAAGCTTAGAGGTAGTGAATACACCAGCCAGTGACTTGACTGCCGCCTGACTGTCCGTGAATATGCGCATCATCACATCGCATACTTCATTTCGAATAAGCCACTTGGACGCTTGGAATATTGCCATTACTTCCGCCTGAAAGACGCTGCAATGGTCAGGGACACGATAGGAGAGCTTGATGCCAAGTTTTCTGGAGAAGATGCCGCAACCGACCTTATTCTCCAGTTTGGAGCCATCCGTATATATGTCAATGGAACTGCCAGTGACCACTAAATTGTTGGACCATTCCTCTCTACTAGGAATGTAAGTGTCGAACCCGTGGTTTAGATTAGGTGTAGAGCACGTATAGTCAACGTCCGCCTGTATGGGCGTGTCCTGCATCAGAATATTGGCGTGGCCCAGGTTCAGTCTAGTCCAGCGCGATATAGAATTGAGTCTGGTTGCCGAGCATTTTGCTTGTTGCCTAACCAGAAGCCTAGTGGGCAACCAATGTAGGAATGCAAATAGAGCTTTGGTAGAGGTGGTACGCAGAGCCAATGTTATCATAACCGCTGCTGTTCTTCTAACCTTATCAAGAGGTTTTAGGTTCACCGCCTTGTCAGTTGCGGGCCACCAGAAGACAGCGCCGTAGAGAAAGTACGGCTCAACCACCGCCGCATAGAGCCAGGACATGGTTCGAGGTTGGACGCCCCATGTTGTACCCATGGCCCTCTTGCAGCAGTACAGAGCACACGTGGCTTTCCGTACCCTCTCCGCCAAATTTGCTTTCCAATGGAGCTTAGGGTCCAGGATCAAACCTAGATACTTGACGCTATTGCTTAGGCTAAGCGTATTCCCATTAAGTTTGGGTAGGTCAAAACTTGGTATTTTGTGCTTCCTGGTGAAGAGCATGACCTCAGTTTTGGAAGGGTTGACATCTAGGCCAACTTCAAGACACCATTGGGACAGAATGCTAAGAGTGTAGCTTAGCTTTTCTGCTAGTGTTGACAGATATTTACCGGAAACAGAGATAGCAATGTCGTCGTCCGCATAAGCTATAGTGTTGCAGCCGGTCTGATCTAATCTCCTAAGTAGTGTGTTCACCGTCAAATTCCATATGAGGGGTGAGAGCATACCGCCTTGTGGAGCACCTCTCTTGAGAGTCCTCTTAGCATGTAAGTTTCCTATTGAGGAGCTAATGACGCGTGTTTTCAGTAGCTGTTCGATGAACCTAACCAAGCTGGGGTCCAGGTTCGGGTTTACTAAGGATTTCGTGATGGCGGAGGGACAAATATTGTTGAATGCCCCTTCTATATCGAGAAATACTGCAAGAGTATATTCTTTGTTGGCAAGAGATTTCTCTACTTGCTCAATGAGCACGTGAAGCGCTGTTTCCACAGACTTGCCTTTAGTGTAGGCATGTTGTGATTTGGAAAGGCACGTGGAATTAATAGAGCTCCTGATTTGTATATCAAGGACTCTTTCCAGTGTTTTCAAAAGAAAGGAGGACAGGCTAATTGGCCTATAGTCCTTAGGCTTGGTGTGGGTCGACTTTCCCGCTTTAGGGATGAAAACTACTCGAGCTTCTCTCCAGCTTATGGGAATGTACGACCATCTTAGGCATGCATTATAAATATGCAGTTGCCAGGGCGCAACCGCACTTGCAGTGTGCTGAATGTCCGCGGGAATGATACCATCAGGCCCGGGAGATTTAAAAGGCTTAAAGCTGTTGATGGCCCACTGAATATGCGTGTTGGTCATTTGGAATTGGGTTGAGTGACTTAAAGAGTGGTTGGTGTTAAAAGACCTGCAATCCACAAAGATTTCATTCTACGGGAAGTGTGTTTCTATTAGGGCGTCCAAAGTGTCGGTTTCAGAGTCGGTCCAGGTACCGTCCGATCTCTGAATACATTCCAGAGCCCGACGGGTGGTATTGAGAATCCTCCGGAGTCTACTTGTCTCGGACGAGCTTTCTATGTTGCCACAGAAGTCTCGCCAAGACGCTCGTTTGGATCTCCTAACCATATACTTGAGTTCCCTTTGTTTGTCTTTGAAAGGGAGCCAGTCATTTGTGGCTTTGGCTCTATTGAAGAGCTTGCGACATACTTTTCGTAGCTCAGCAATTTCCGAATTCCACCAAGGGGGTTTTGGTTTTCCTCTTGGTTTCGGAAAGTTGCAGGCTGATTTGGCAGCAGAGTTAAATAGTGCTGTAATGGTTTCAACCGCTCGATCTATATCAAGGCGATTATTGATCGTGGGAGGAGTCGACTGCAGGCCCGACTCCATAATGATCTGGAATCGTGTCCAGTCAGTTCTTTTCCTGTTAGTGTGTCTTTTGCGCTCTGCCGTATCTAACGTATCTAAGATCGCAATTCTAAAACAGATGTAACAGTGGTCCGAGAAGGAGCATTCCTGCAAAACGCGCCAGCTCGAAATAAGGTGAGACGAGTGATTATTATTATATATATATATATATATATATATATATATATATATATATATATATATATATATATATATATATATATATATTATATATATATATATATATATATATATATATATATATATATATATAATGCCCACTTACTAGGGTAAGTTATTACACCTGACTTGTTTATTTGTGCCCTTCTTTAGTATTATATTTGCATTGTGACTTGTTCGTTTATGTACCACTCAAATCTCCTATGTAGAAGTTCACCGTTATGCGGTTGCTGCTTGTTTTTGTGTTTTAAGCGAGCTTAACAAGTCTTTGGTCAGCAGCCGGGGAAACAATATCAAATAAAACCAATATCAATACTGAGTTGTAATAATTAAAGCATCGTGCTTCATTTTCTGATATCAGTATAACGTATGCGTTAAATTTGTGTCCAGGCCAACGACTAGAACTTTTATTTGATTGTTTAAATTTCGATTTAATTTCCATGCCACTTATTTTGTTTTGAATCGAAATTAACATTGCCACTGCCAGTTGCCATTGTACAGATGCATCGTACTCCACCTCGTAGGAGTCCCCGCCTAAACGTTTCAGGAGAAGTTACTGCCGTTACCAATATGAACGATAATGTCATTGCGTTAACCAGAACTGCCGAGGAGCCACTAGGTATGTTCGAAGACATCTTACCACCCAGGGACACTACAGCCGTCCTAACCGCCAAAGCTTCTACATTTTCTGCCGATGGAGTCATACCAGCAAATGATTCCAGCACAACCGGAGCTCCTAGTAGCCTCACACAAGGTACGTCAACCAATCAAGGCATCGATCTCCAGGCCATGGAGAAACGGATAGCCTTATTGGAAGCCCACCTAAAGGCCACACAGGCACAGTTAAGAGAGCGTGACCTACAGAATGAAGCCCTCATAGTAACGCTGCACAGAACCGGTAGTTCTGCAGTTACATATGCCAGCGGCATTGTCGCGCAGTCGCAACCAGCACTGCCGCAGCCGCAGCCAGCACCACCGCAGTCGACGCAGATGTCACAGTGAGAATCTGTCATATTCGAACACAGGCCGAAGTCCGTTACGATTCCGCGAATCAGCCAGTTATTTACAGTATGACGTCAACGGCAAATAATTTGTACAGTACACTTTATACAAATAACGAATTTTCATCGCAATCACCAAATTTTTCGATGCCAGCTTCTGTGGTTGTGGCCATGGCGTGCAGTGTTCGCATCAAAATCCTTACATGCCGAGGAAACTGTTGGACTTGCCAGAGTTTAGTGGCCTCCCAGAAGACTGGCCTGTATTTTATACGGCATTTAATAAATCGACTGCAATCTATGGTTATAGCCATTTTGATAATAACCAATGCCTGCAAAGGTGTCTGAGGGGTGATGCTCGTGAGACTATTAAGTCATTGCTGATTCACCCTGATAACGTTCCCTGCATTATTGAACAACTCAAGTTCAGATAAGGTCGACCGGAACAACTCATACGTAGCCAGCTCTTACAAGTGAAAGAAATCACTCCGATACCGGAAAGTGCATTAAGAAAGTTGATACCCTTCGCCATCAACGTTAAAAATATTTGTTCGTTTATGCACTCGGCCGACGCGGTTGCTAGACGAGTTTGTATCGAAACTGCCTATGAGTAGACGCATCGAGTGGGGTCGGTACGCCGCCACTGTACAACCGCGTGCCACAGTGGCGCATTTAATGAGTGGATTACTTTGCTCGCCAACGTTGTGTGCACGATTCACGATGAAAGTCAGCTTGCCACCCGTGAGGCAAAACGCAGAGTACTACTCCATTTGGATGAAAGAGAGAGGCTGCGGAAGTGCACGATATGTCAGGGTCAGCATAAACCACACGAGTGCAAACGCCTTGTTGAAGCTTCAGTGGCCGAAAGATGGGCTGAAGTAAAATCTCGCCGCCTATGTTTTGCGTGCCTGAAAGCTGGTCATATTACACGTGACTGCAAGCAAGGAAGGGTTTGTGCTATCGGTGGATGCAATCAAATCCATAACAAAGTACTGCATGAAGCCCAACCAGTACCATCATCATCGTCGTCGAAGAACAACACTCAAGCTACCTCAACTCAGCCATCATCGCCGCCACAAGTAGACAGTCGCCAGTCTATCCAGGCAGGAGCTGCAGTATTAAGCTGCGCCGCCAACTTGAAAGAGAGTAAACTTCTATTCTGCATCCTTCCAGTCACGGTATATGGAAGACAACGCCACGTGGACACGTACGCTCTTCTGGAAGAGTGCTCGTCCATTACCATGCTCGACAACCCGCTCGCCGAAGAGCTTGGCTTGCGCGGACAACCACACCACCGCAAAGTCCAGTGGTTCGGTGGACATGCCGTACAAGAGCCAGCAACCTTATTCGACTTATATATCAGCGGTGTGGGTATGAAAAGGAAACACAATATGCAAAATTTATACGCTGTAAGGAATCTTGAGTTACCATCACAAAGCCTTAACCAGGCAGACCTACTTTGCGATGACAAACGAGTGCGTCAATTGCCAGTGCAACCACAATCTGGCGGGGTACCGAGACTGCTCATCGGAGTCGATAATTGCCATCTGGGTATCGCATCCACAACTATACCGATGAGGAAGAACGGACCATACGCTGCTAATACAGAGTTGGGATGGGTGGTGTTTGGAGTAGTAAAAGCCTGCCCAAGCCACCAACAAGCCTCCTCGTACATGGAAATCCCGACGGGACACTTCACAATATGGTCGCCGACTTCTTCGAGACCGAAAGCTTTGGTGTGAGACCCGCACCACCAGCCGAAAGCAATGATGACGTGAGCGCAAGAGCAGTCCTGAAATCTACGACGTGTTGGTGCAAGGTTCCAGACCGGTCTTTTATGGGAATGAGACGACGATCAATTACCCGACAGATACGGCATGGCGCTCAAGAGGCTGATGAACGTGGAGAGGCGTATGAGTTGTGACGTAAGCTTTGCCTCCAGCTATAAGCGCATGCTAGACTCTTACGTTGAGAAAAGTTATGCGCGTAAGCTATCACAGTCAGAGGCCGTTACGACAACGCCGCGTACTTGATATCTTCCACATTTCACCGTGGTTAACCCGAACAAACCGGCCAAGTTGCGAATCGTGTTCGATGCTGCCGCCGAGGTTCATGGCGTGTCCCTTAATCGCCACCTACTGAAGGGCCCCCAAGAATACTGACCATTGCCGTCCATTCTTCTCCACTTCCGCGAAGGAGCAGTTGGTATGTGCGTTGACATCAAGGAGATGTTTCACCAGGTACTTATTCGCCCGGAGGATAGATGCGCCCAGCGATTTCTGTGGCGAGACAGAGATGCGAAGAGACAGCCGGACATATACGAAATGTGTGTCATGACGTTTGGAGCTGCTTGTTCGCCCTGCGCAGCGCATTATATCAAAAAACAGAACGCTTTGCAACATAGCGGAGACGATCGGAGCACTGCCCGTGCTATAAAAGCTATTGTGGACTACCATTATGTCGACGATTTTGTGGATAGTTTCGACACACCGAAGGAAGCTATCGCCATACCATCACAAGTAAGGGCGATTCATAAGGATGCGGGATTCGGGATTCGCAATTTTACATCGAATTCATCAGAGGTGATTGCAGCGTTTGGTGGAATTGATGTCAAAAAGATTCTTGGTAAGGGGGAAGGCGTGTCGGCGGAAAGGGTGCTGGGTCTATTTTGGCATCCCGCCACATAGGAATGTGTTTGTTTCACACTTTTGCGAACCATGCTAAACACATCTTCTCTACATTCCAAAGTATATTTACGTATAGAGTTTTGAACAGACCTCGTACATATGTATATATTCATGTACGTACGAGTGGTTTAAATTGTAATAAAATGTGGTTATAGTATTTCAAGCTGATCTGAAAAAGTAATAAAAAACGTTTAAAGCCTTGATTTTGTTGACTGTACACTTAATCTAAAAATTATTTAGATACATTTTCTGATGGAATAGACAACAGACGAACATATGTATGAATATTAAAATATTAACACTAATTTTAGCAAAATTGGACTTTTGTGCATAATTATTCTTTCTTTAGATTCGCTCACAAAATGTTTGATCGGATTCTGCTAAAGCGAAAATATAAAATCGAAAGAATAAACTTTGCTGATATTTGTCTATTCGGAAAATATTCAAATATCCAAAATTTCATGACAAATTGAATTTAAAAAATTCAAACCGCATATAAAATAAAAACACCAGACATGAAGGCGCTTTCATTTTCATTTCATTTCATTCTTTTTATGGCACAATTCGCTACCTGCCAAAATGATCGAAACACAAATAAGTACATACATATGTAAGTATGTATTTACATATATGATTTGTCAAGATTGAATTTCATAATACTCCACCGTTTCCAGTTTTCTTCTATAACAGACATGAAATAATTCTGCTCTAGTTTTGGTCCAGTAAAATTATATAATACTGGTTAATTTATAGAAAATAGTAAAATACTTTTATTACTATTTATAAACATGATTATTAATTTAAAATAGATAAAACACAGCCTTTCGCTGGGCTCGAACCCTAAGCCACAAAAACTATAGACCAACGCGCAAGCCATTGAGCTAAATACATACCAGCTTTGCTGATTTTGGAGTACATTAGAGAATCAAAGTATTTGCTGGTGCAATTCTGAATTAACTAAAATTTCTATAATTCTGTACATAACATTCCGCAAAAAATAGCTTTTAGACTTCTGCTGTTGCAGCCATGAAGATTTGCTGTGCAATTCGATGGTGGCTTTTGTGGTGATAAAGAAATAAATTAAATAAATACATATTATTATTTATTAATTTTATACACCAATTTTTCCTTCTTTTTACTAATTTACAATTTAAATTTTAAAAATATTCCCATAATTATTTATAGAAATATACATGCCTACCTAAGTAAATGAAATTAATCAAATGCAATTAACTTACATATAGTAGTACTAATATTTACAAAGTAATTTTTTTTAAAAATATATATTGTAAAGTGCATTAATTTTAATATTAATTAAAATTTTTTGGAATCTTCACAAATTTTTGTTTGAAATGAAATTCTTAGAAATTTCAAATTTAATTTACTATGAATATGCGTCTGTGATGAATCGTTTTAGCAGTGGAAATTTTAACTTTAATATTTTTTCACCAACTCCAAAGCGATAGTTATTAACAAATAGTATTGCTTATATTTTATATTAATGTCTTATTAATCTAAATTGTTTTAATTTTTGTGTATCAGTATACTATTCATCAATATATAATAAGACTATTAAATCTGCATTTCTTCATTTTCCTACTATGACAATAAAAACCATTCCTTCCTAAACTCATATAAAATTTACTATGAATCTGTAATGAATCGTTTTTAGCAGAATAATGTTATGTTTAACATCTGTTACGGTTCCAAGGCGATTTCCATACAAGTCGATTTCTACCTTTTGCTAAAGAGAGCGACGGAAACTCTATACGTAAATACTCTTTGACCAATACACTCGTGTTCCCGCTCTTGTGTTTAATGTTTTAGGCAATTAAAAACGAAAATATTTATTTACCTTAATAGGCTGTGGCCAGTAATGAACCATGAGATATCAAAACACTTCAGACGCGCAATCACTTTCGTTAATATACGCTACTATTATTATATTTTAGACACCAAAAATCAATTTCCGAAAACGGAGCAAATTAAGCACATCCGCTGTTTACAACAAGTCCCAACCTCCTGATAAAATTTTTCGTGGATATCGCTACTCTAGATTCTTCTCGAAACTCTTTCGAAGTGTGGGGTATATCTAAGTTCAACACACAGGAGGTATATAAGCCACCAGACAATTGAACTCGACACACAGTTGAACAGTGATCGCAGCAGTGTGTGAGTCGTAAATTTCAATAGTAACAGTAACTAACGGGTTTTTCAAAAGAAACGCTACAAAAGTAAATCGATAGTGACAGCAAACGACGCCATATTTTTTCCCGCTCTTTTGACATTTCTCTTCAGTAAGGTTTGCCATCTCATCATGCAAAGATATCCGAGCCAACAACGAGTCGAAATTATTAAAATTTACTACCGAAGTTCGGAGTCAGTCGCCTCAACTTTAAGAGCGCTACGTCCAATTTATGGTCGTCATAATTGTCCTAGCAGATCAACAATTGAGCGTCTAGTGCAAAAATTTGAATCCACAGGCACAGTATAAAATGTTCCCGTGCCAGTGAGACAAAGAAGTTCCCGTACTGTCGAGAATATTGCTGCCGCTGAGGCTTCAGTTCAAGAAAGCCCAAATGTGTCTCTCACACTTCGTTCACAAGCGTTGGGCATCTCTGTGACGTCGTTGTGGCGAATTTTGCGAAAAGATCTTGGCCTACATCCTTACAAGATCAAATTGACGCAAGAACTGAAGCCGCTTGACCACCATAAGCGTCGTATGTTCGTGAATTGGGCTGAGCAACAACTTGAAAATGATTCGGATTTTCATCGGAAAATCATCTTCAGCGATGAGGCTCATTTCTGGCTGAATGTCTTCGTCAATAAGCAGAATATGCGTTATTGGTTAGACAGTAATCCACACGTACTCCATGCGTCATCATAGCATCCCGAAAATATTATGGTTTGGTGTGGTTTATGGGCCGGCAGCGTCATTGGGCCGTACTTCTTCCGTGATGATCAAGACGGCACATTACTGTGAATGCGAATCGCTACCGTTCAATGATAACCGAATATTTTTGGCCCCAATTGGATAATATGGACTTGGAGGAAATGTGGTTCCAACAGGACGGGCCCACTAGCCACACAGCGAATGCCACAATCAATTTACTGCAAACAAAATTTGGTGAACGTGTCATCTCACGAAATGGCCCAGTCGATTGCCCGCCTCGGTCGTGCGATTTGACGCCGTTAGATTATTTCCTGTGGGGCTACGTCAAGTCTATGGTCTATGCCAACAAGCCAGCGACGATTGATGAACTTCGTACGAATATCGAACGTGAAATTACAGCAGTATCGGCCGATTTATGCTTGAAAACCGTTGAAAATTGGGTTCAGCGTCTGGACTTCTGCAAGCGTGCCCGTGGTGGCTATGCAAAAGAAATCGAGTTCCATACATAATGGCATCGAACGTACTTTCACAGGAATAAAGAATTTCATTGATATCTAAAACCGGTTTTGTTTTATTTAAAAAAACTTTTGTAGCGCTCTTATTGAAAAACCCGATATATTTAAAAGTAATAAAGTGATTAAATGAATAAATAAATAAAGTGCAAAATTGTATTAGAAGTAAACTTTAAGCCTAAGATTAAAAATGTAAATTACAATAATTAAAAAAGCTTAATTAATTTAATTTAACGGAAGAATTGTTCGATTACTACACAATCGAGCGGTACGAGTTAAGAATTGAGAGTTGGTATAAATTGTTATGAGGGCAACATTGGCGGGGAGTCTAAACATTGGCGTCCCATATTACCCTTGTAAACTTACTTGAAAGACCCCTAATTTGACCTTTGTAACATCATCGGCTCTTGAATGAGGGCCAGCCCCATTTGGCAATCACACTCCCAATGACTTTTAAGCCTGTCATCTATAGAACTGGTTGTAATGGAATGGTGTTATTCCCATCCTCATCTGGATCGTTCTCCATGTCCATAGAGACATCCTCCATACTGTGTACTAGTGAAGGGCAGTACAAGGCCTCCACCCCTATCTCAACACTGGGGGCCCTGGAAGAGATTTCCGCAGCCACAGTCTCCGGTTCAGCCTCACCTGACGGTAGGTTTCCACTCGTACCGATTCGACAGAGGTGTGATGTTTGTCTCACCTACTTTCTCTTTAGGTCAGGATTAGGAAAAAAGGTGATTCGTACCCTTTTCTTCAGATTCCTGTTCCCGTTCGGCTGTGATATTGTGGTAGCCGAATCCTTTACAACGCTGTCTTCATTTGCTTTGACAAGAGCATCATCCGATTACAAACCCTGAGCCAGGTAGGTGAGATACCATCTGACTCCAGCTCCACTTAGCTCCCTTCTTCTCGGGTCATCCAAACCCACAGGTTGAGCACGATCAGGACGTGGGATTCCTCTCTTGGTCATCCTGGAGGTCTTCTCCGAACAGATAGCTCGGGATAGATTCATCCCTCTTTGTCCCAGTTTTACCCCCAGCGTTGGACAGTCTCTCCTTAGTGGAGCTCATCATCGGAAGAAAGTTTCCGAATTCCTGCACCTCCCAACCTGTCTACTGCCGTTGGGAAGTCCCATAGGTCCACGCACTGCATTGACCGCAGGAGTGCTTGATTTGGGCTTAGCGGCTGATCTGGACCCTCCAAGCATTGGCTCATTAAGGATGCTCTGATCCATTTGACTTGCCAATTGAAATGCGGAATTTTGTATTTTCTTTTATTTTTTTCAAAATGATTCCTTTTTTCGGAAAATATAAAAACAACTTGGACAGAGATCCGCAGTTTCCGAGCTGGGCGATTACCACCAAAGGACGGCTTTTATTTTGGGGTTCCGTTCACGAGTAGACTATTTAACGGTTGCTGCTTTGCTTTACGTATATCCGCTATTTCTTTATACCACCAGCGAATAGTTTCGTTGTGCGGCTGCCAATAGGAGAGATAGTGGCTATATCTTTTTATTATGCATTTTAGCTACTTTTTTTATATATATTCAGTGAGATTTCATTTTCAGTAATTTTGTTTGGTGAGATTGTTTGCACCAATAGCCAGTTGCTTTGTACTGGCAAAATTTTTTAGTTGGTAGCTGTTGAAAATAATCTATTTCTTATCAGCAAGCAGACAGCAGTAGCCGGGTCAGATAGAGGAGCAAGTTGGAAGCACAAAGATGAGTGCAACATATGTGCTGAATGAATTGTGAGTTGATGAGTAGGTGGCTGAAATTGGTTTATATACTCGTATATATTTAATCAATTCCTCTTAATTTACACATAGTGTTAGCATGGGGAGACCCATTGTAAGCCATGAGTAGGGTGACTGGCGTATTGATGTTATCTGCTACAAACAGCATTTGAGTGAGTGACAAATTATGAGGAGGTGGGAATGTAGTTGAGATAAATGTAATTTTTATATCGATTTATATTTAAACTGCAATAACTTGCAAATCAGAAATTAGAACTATGGTGCGGGGAGTGTTGGATTGAACACTTCTACTAAGATATGCGCATTTTTTTATATACAGAATTGGATTAAAAACACTTTGGCAATTTTTTAAAGTATAAATACACATTTTATTATAGAAATTATTTTTAGTGTGCATACGAGTATGTGGCAGAGAAATTGTGTATGGAAATTGTTTTTTGTTGTTTTTGTCTAGTTTGGTGTTTAGCTGATTGATTAAACCTCTAGGAGTATTACTAGGGATCAATTTTGATTCGCCGTTTTGGGAGACACGTTAGTGTCAGTTTGCTGCCACTTGATGCGATTTCTGAGCTAGTAGTGTGCATACTGGAATTGCTCTAAAAAGTGACGTATGTACATGTACATATGCAGCGACATTACCGATACCATCTGTTCTGAGAAGTTGTTTGCTGAGTGCTGTGATTGCATTAGTGTCAAAAACCACTTTACTTGCATATTTGTGCAACAGGGATTTTCTGCAAAATTCATAATTTCATTCACTATTTGGAGTTTGTTTTAAAAAAGTTGTTATACTATATAGAGAAATTATATATTATAATATAGAACAGGTGGCAGATGGGCTGAAAAGGAATCACTTATTTTACTGGTCATTTCGAGAGTAATGCAAATCAATTTTGTTACTTATTTGTTTACTAAATTTGATTCCATTACAATAGTGAGATGGTGCAGTATCTTCTAATTTGAACCTATAGTGGGAAGGCCACTTACTTCCAACTTCTCCTTATATTGGACAATGGAATTGTTCAATCTATTAGAGCTTCCTTTATATGGGGCAAATTCTTATATGATTATAAATGTCAATATAACCGTGTTTAGGAAAATGTGTGGTCGCGTGGCGAATTTCATTTCATAATTGATCGTGAAAAATACGCCATACTTAAAGCCTTCTACGGAATGAACAAATTAAACACAGTGTGGGATATTCGAAACCTCAATCTCAGGAATGTAAGGAAAGATTTTGAAGCTTTGAACTCACATACTACTATTCAAGCTGAGACAGTCTTTCAGAAACATCACGAATTTCATTTCATAATTGGTCGAACTTTTTGTTTCACATCCTGACTGTGTAACTTTTGTGCTTGAGTATATTATATAAAATTGTTGGCTTAATATTATTATTAGTTTACGGCCTTAGATCGAGCATCGTCAGATTGTATTAAATCTTTATTATGGTTGGAGCGTTTTAATAGACTCACAATATCAATTATCCTAGTTGAGGCCGATTGTTTGATGGATTACTATTTATTTTTATTAATATTTATATATCTTACAACAACATAATTAATTATGGACTCCAAGGGGATGGGGAATGAGTTGTATCTACTGAGGCTTGAAAAGAAAACGTTTTTTTTTCAGTCAGAAGCATTTTTGAACCCAAATCCTGCGAGAACCTCTGAGCGTGAGTCTAGCATGCTTACCATTAGACCAGAGTGAGGCCTTTAATTTTCTCTATTTTTCGATATTTTCCTTTATTACTTTGTTTTTGTATCGGTCCAGTGCCCTTAATACTTTTCTTATAGAATTGGTTGGCAGCAAGCAGTAAAGAAATTTCTTTACTCTGTGGGGCAGTTAATAGGGGTTGTGAGCTTTGCTACAATTATAATCTAGCACTGAACATTTTTTGTGTAACACTTTTAGGCGCTGATATTTTTCGTCATTTAAATGGCTTTAAAATGGTTACTATACAAATTCTCGTTAATTATTTACTTATTATTGAACTGAAGGCCTTAGCTGCCATGGTTCCCCCCTTTTTCTTTGTTAGGCTTAATTTGTAATTATAATCTAATGTTTTCAAATAAAAAAATAATATTTACTTATTAAAAATAATTTTCATATATATTTTTTGTTTCAGAAAATTAGTTGCACAAGAAGGCTCCATCGTCATAAACGCTTCAGAATGTTGGCTGGGTAACGGTGTTGAGCATTCTACGTGGCTGGTCTGACAGGTTGATTTATTTACGAAAATCCCTGGAATATGAACAATCCTTTAAGAAACTGAAGACCGTGGAGGAAAGTTGCGTTTCTCTCCAGCGTATGGCACTTAAAACTGTTTCGAGAATATTTTCTTTCTAATTTCGTCTTCATGCGAACACTTTTTAACCGTTTCTCGGCGTAGTAAAAAGATATCTACATATTGGAAATATCGTATCATCGAAATTAACAGGTATAAATAATAATTTGTTTATTTCTCTGACCGCATTAGCAACACATTAAATTCGATTTAAATTTGTGATTGTATGCAATAAACACACACTATATATAAAGAGAAAAAATTTGCAATCTACAAAATATTGAAATATTATATTTATAATTAAAGTAAAAAACACTTCCTAAATTTATTTAGTTGAAAAAGCCTATTGACAAAAGCCAGCTACCAAGCAATCAGAAAGTGAAAATTTGCCTATATAAATTAAATTAGATTCTAATTTAAAAATTTGCCACTGTCAGCATCTTATATGAAAATAAAAAGATATTCCCATACATACAAATACATATGTATACATAAATTTGCACAAACAAACTTGCATTGCCCATTTCCCGGTTGTGTACAATAGTCATCCTTATCGGAAATTCCGCGTGGAAAATAATTCGCTTGGTATTTTTTATCCGCCTGAAATATAAATAACTTTTAAATATTTTGCTAGAATGAAATTTCACTGCGAATCACCCATGCCAATCCGAACAAAACCATTTTAAGTTTTGACAACTGTGAATAAAAGTGCTAAAGTATTAAAAGTTTAATAAAAATCCAAAATACTGATGTTTTAAAGCATAAACACAAACATTTTTTAAAAATATGCAGTATTCAAAGCTGGCTTGTTTTGAATTGATATACTGGCACTTAAACCAGCGGCACTTTAACAGAGTTCAAACGGAAATTCGGAGCAAGTAAAGACAATTTTTATTTCACCAGAGTGAGATATATACTAAATTTATTATTAAATAATCCTATTCTTATATACAAAGCAATCTAACTAATCCTATTCTTATATTGCTAACGTTATCGACAATTAAATATATTACATACATACATATTATATAATTCGTATATTTGTATGCATACGAGTATTTACATATGTATGTGCATATGAAGTATAGCCATCCACATGCATTTCTGCAAGCACAGCTACATATTTCGTCTTGGCCATGGCGAATGGTGTCTGCATTCCACTGAGTTACTTGACTTTTGAATTCAGTTGGCACGTGCATTTTAGGCTGTCTTCAAACTGCATCGGATATTGCTGTCATTTTTTAATTGAGGCAAGTTTAAGCACGACTACGTGTGCTATGACTTTTGTGTGAAGAAGAGAAAATCAATCAGGAACGAGCAGTTCGATGGCACTTAAGGGAGCATTCCAATCCTTTGGAGATGGGAAAAACGTTTTCAATAAATGTGCAGGTTTTTTACAGTAGATAAAGACCACTGAGCCTTGATGCAACGACACAGATGGTGCAGATAAATTTTGAGAGAATTCAGATCTCGCTTCTGTCAAAATAGTCAGCATGCGGGTTCCGGAGGCATGAGAATATTTGTAGTAACGGGCGAAAATTTTCTTTGACGGCTGAAAATTTAGTTTTATAACGGCTGAGATATTCTCGTCACTTGGAACTTTGAAACACTTCACACTTTCTTTGCCCCAACTTTTGCGGCATATTACACAAAATTTACCCATTTTATTATTTTCACTTAATAATAAATTAATAAAATTTATAAACAGCAAAATTTTACATTTCGATAATTTCAATAAAGTTATCTGCACCACCTGTGTCGTTGCATCAAGCATTGAGCTAACAATACATATAGAGAGCTATTTTCGCGATTTGAGCTCTCTATATGTATGTATTGTTTGCTCAGTGCTCGTAGCAAGTGGTACAGAAAATGATGACGAATTCGACGACGTCGTTAGCAGCGAAGAAGAGGCTGCCATTGGCTACGACGACGCAGAACGACGAAGGAGATGTAACAACGATACAAAGTGCAGAAGCACATTGCGGAATAGGGGAAATGCCGCTTGTTTTTCTTCTATCGGCGCGCACCGAAGGTAGAGAAGAAGCTCATAACCAGATAAGACAGAGAAAGGAAAGTCTTTTTCTCTGCCAGCGTCCGAGCGGACACACCACGATTTTGAGTGGATTCAATACGATTTTGAGTGGATTCACCTTTTTGTGATCTATGCCCAACTTAACCAAAGGAAATATACTACAAAGATATTACATCGTTCTCTTCCCTCAGCGAAATGAGTTAAAATTGCGTGGCTGACTATGGCAAAATTATTAACTCAACACCCGAAGTGTGCTCAGCAATGCAAGGGCAAAACCTGTAGATACACATTCAGGTTTTTCGTTCTATAGGTGCATGTGTGTTTACTACTATGTGCGAATGTTTCTATGCTTGCTTGCAGGTTTACGGCATGCATATGTGTGTATGTATATGAATGTGGGTATATTATTTTTTATTTCTCTATTTCTGAATTTGAAATGAAAAGGAATTTAAATCAGAGCAATTGAAGACGAGGCATTAGCAAAGACAAAATGTTAACAGCGGACCAGTTGTAGTGTGTACTGGTGTGTTTATGCATTTTGAGAGGCTGTATAAAAATAAACAATCAGCCAAGTCGACTTTGTTAGCCCCTGCACACATGTAATTCAGATATATAATTATAAAGGGTGTTTTTTTTTAGACGTGTGGTTTTCAAGCAGAAATAAAACACATATAAGTTAATGCTATGGCCAAGAATTTAGCTTTATTATAAAGATAAGGGTTTGCCATTATGTTTTAAAAATGATTTCGTGCAAGTGGCCGCCGCTGTCTCGAACAAATTCCAGTCGAGAGGCCCAATTTTCGACCACTTTTTACAGCAATTGGGGCCGTATGTCAGCAATAACGCGCCGAATATTCCATGACGTCAATCGTCTCGGGCTTATCTGAGTAGACAAGCGACTTCATAAAACTCTACAAAAAATAATCCAGCGGTGTTAAATCGCACGATCTTGGAGGCCACGCCACAAGCCCACGACGCGAGATAATGCGCTCACCAAAAGTTTCCTTCAATAAATTGATTGTTTCGTTATCTGTATAACATGTAGCGCCGTCTTGTTGGAACCAAAGGTCGTCCACATCAACATCCTCCAATTCAGGCACGAAAAATTAATTAATCATGACTCTATAGCGTTCCCCATTGACTGTAACAGTATGGCCGGCTCCATTTTTGAAGAAATATGGACCAATGATTCCCTCTGTCCATAGAGCACACCAAACAGTGACTTATTGATGATGCAACGGCATCTCAACAATGGCTTGGGGATTATCGTCACTCCAAATGCGACAACTTTGCTTATTAACGTACCCATTCAACCAAAAGTGAGCTTCATCGCCGAACAAAATTTTCTTGTGAAAATCGGGATCGGTGGCCATCTCGTTTTGGGCCCATTCACGAACGTGCGACGCGCTTGATGGTCATTCGGCTTCAATTCTGTGAAATGGCAAGCTAAACTGAGCATAAATCAAGTGACAGCTGTCAAAAAGACCAACTCCGAAAAAAGTATTGCCAGATTGAAAACCACACGTCTAAAAAAACACCCTATACCCAATTGTTCTTATTCGGCGGTATATAATATATTCAAGAACCGTAGTTTTAGATTTTTATTGTATATAGTTTATGTATATAAAATAAATGTATTTATTTTATTTCATTTTTTAAATTTACTCCTATATTTGTAATTATTAATAAATGGAAATACATTTACAATGGAACCACATTTACGTCGAGTAACCCCAAAAAATGCCAGTCTCCGGAACTAATGGGCAACTGGATAATCTTAATAGTTTCGAGAAAGAAAATATCTCACAGCTAGATTATTATTTATGAAAATCGTCACACATTCATTCTAACTGCAATGATGATCACGATACTAATCTGGACTGGAACTTCTTCCTGACATCGGATGCTAATACTGTATCGTATGACCAAATTATTGATAAGTTATGCATACTTCGGACAATTTCGACAATTCTGACATTCACGACGAAATGACAATTATTGACAATAGTACTGAAAATGGCGGTGGGGAAGAACCAGATAATAAATTTGCCAAATTTCGGATCTAGGCATATTGTGGTCCATGTCATAGGTTTGTGGTCCATGTCATAGGTTTGGGTTGACTATATTATGTTCACTGAGAATTAAATTCCTTGTGCACATTTAAATATTAGCGGAGCTGTTGGCGATTGCTTGTACAGCGTAGGAAAAAATTTTTTTATAATATAGGGATGTGTCAGGTTAAATCTTTTGTACTTTGTGTAAATAGAATGAGGAGTTAGTTATTGTATATTAGAGTCTTATTGGTATTTAGTTTTTGGCCTCCTTATTTCTTATCATAAATTAGAGTAGCACATTCGTTCTAATTAATGTGCTATTGTATGTTATACTTCTTACAACTTATTTAGTACACTTACTTTCCTAACTCTATCCAATTACTTGTAGGACTCACAAGTTTATTGTTACTGTACAGGTCAAAGTATTTCAATGAGTAACACTATAAATCGTGTTTTGCTGCTATTTAGAACTTTGTCAATACTTTCATTATTACAGTACTGTTGGTTACACAGCAGTTAATGCTTCAGCTAGTTTGCTTCTTCATCACCTCTTCCATATTTAAATTTTATTAAATTTTCAGTTGTTTTTATTTTAATTTTATATTAACTATAAAATTCGGACAATTGATTTTCCCTTATAGTATAATATATTTATGCTATAAAGTATAACTCCAAATGAAAAATGACCAAACCTGAAAATTATGCTACAATTTAGGTAGCCACTTCCATATGGGTTCACTATTCCCCTGTGATTCTCCGGTCCAACTACATGTATACAATATTTTAAGGTTCATGTATACTTTGAGGATTTTATTGTTTGGTTTTGTGATTATTTCCGTTATTTATATGCTTTGTATCAAATATTTCAAATCTTTTAACCATCAAATTGCATTATTCTTGGAGGTGTTTTTCGATGGCAAAATATAAATATAAAATATTCAAAAGTAAAATAGTTTCTACGAATAAATATTTATGTTATTTTATCCAGCGTTCTAATATACACGTATTATGCTTTCTCATGACATGACAAAACTTTTTTATACGCAAAATCACAAATGATTTGTTTTAAGCCCCACTTTCCATATAGATAACCCATATTAGAAAATTCATTCTTGTGTATTTTACCTCAAGCCACATAAATCAGAAAATAAAAATTTATTTTCAAATCATTCGCTTCTGCAGCGAGCACACACACACACTAATATTATTCATATGAATTTGCAAACAACAACAATAGCCATGTGTGTGGCTGACGATTGATACATATTCACGGCTGCCTCGTGAAATTACCGATGATTTTTCCAATGTGGTTGCCACACACTTGAATATGTTGATTCTCACTCAAGAGAGGTCTTTCAGTAAATTGTCTTTGATTTAAGTTCACTTCTTTTGATTTTGCTTACCACTGCCTTTTTCAATTTCTTTAGCATGATTTGTTTTTACTTTTTTGCGAATTCTCTCATAACATCGGAGCTTCTCCTTAAGTTCACGAACATTTTTTACTCCGTAGAGAACTGTCTTACACTCATATCGCGTATGCCAACAATTATACATTGAATCAGAGCATTTTCTTCAATGTCTTCCTTAAGTCTTTCATACAAAAAAAATATTCTTGGGCTTCTCCTCTTTTTTCATCTTTCTTTCTGCCATCTGCTTGTGCAGGTGCGCGTTATTCACTACAGTCTGAAATTAATCTATTAGTGCCTTTTTCAACTTACACCATGATGTGATTCCTCTTTTGCTCAAAATTAACATTCTTGCCAAACCATTCAGCGACTTTTTTGCAAACACAAATTTTTGAAATTCGTCCCAACGCATAAGGGTAGCGGTTTCTTCGAACTCGTTCACCCACACATTTATTGGCAATATGTCAGTACCATGAAACGGCTTTACTGAGTCTTCGATAACGTGAAAATTTATTGCGAACCGCGACATTTGTATTGGCATTTCCTTGTCGTTACCCAGTAAAAAATTTTGGATCGCTCCCAAAAAGGAGGTATAACAGAGCACTCCATTATTACTCCTTTTTGAACATAAATGTATCAAATTGACAGCTCTCATTCTCTTTCCTCTGTCACTTCTTTCTCTTGTTTTGTTCTTTGCTAATATCTCGTTTCTTCGGTGTTTTGTATTGTTTACCGTTCTAAAATAGTTGCATAAAACTGCAGTTTCATTGAGCATTCAAGCAATTGCGTAGTTTTTGATGTTTTAGTACTAAATTCAAGAGTTCAAGAGTGAAAAAGTGAAATTAAAAACTCAAAAGTTAAATTAAAATTAAACTCGAAGTAAACAGCAAGATGAGTGAAAATAGAAGGAATTTCGAATTTACGCCAAATTAAAGAAATTGTATGCACACAGTCAGTTATATTGCAACATCTGTCAAAGACTCTCCTCGTGACACCTACAGACTTACACATTTTCCCGATGGCATCTGTAGATGATTTTCTAAAGGCTGAGGAAAAGATGTCGGCCTTACAAGAACATGGAGCGGTAGGTAAATAGGGAAAAATGCAAGAAAAACATTTCAGGCATTCACAATTCTTACAGATTGCTTATATCAAAATAAAATGTGGAAATTCAGACGCGTATAAAGATCTAGTGGCCATCTTAAGTGACGAGGTCAAATTAAAAGTTAATTGGAACGGGTCGAAGGGAAAGATCGCCCTAAAAAGTTACAGGCTTTTTAATTACTATTTGTTTCGTAAGATTTTAATTATTTTGAAATAATTTTTTGGTATATTAAGTACCAATTATCCACTACTTTACAGAAGCCATGAAGAATACATATACCACCTATCCAGACTACGAGAAATCAATGCAAGAAGCATTCCAGAAAATCAAGAAGACGTATGCCATAAAGCAGCAATAATTAATATTAATTTTTTTATATATAAATATTTACTATTTAATGAAATAGATAGATGATATATTTAAAGTTGACTCAATTAATTGTGAAAATATAAAATTTATTTTTTAAAATACCAAATCTCATTACTATCCCAACAAAACAATAGAAATATTTTTTAGTTTCTTAGTATCACAGGATATATTTAAATTTACCCTTAACAAAACTAACAGCTGTTTTGCAAGTATACTAAATGCATTCGTAGCCAACTTCAAAACTTTTTCATTAAAGATAATAGTGCTTTCACGGGAAACGGTTGCTGGGAAAGACGGAAAAGCATTATAAACAAATTTGTTTAGATTCGAAGAATTTATATACATATATACATACATACATACATACATACATACATACATAAGTGACACTACCACCGCATGGCGGTTTTGGCCGAGTCCAGAAAAGCGCGTCAGCTGGTTCTGTCCTGTGCTCGCTGCGCCAGTTACAGATGTCCAAGGTTGACAGATCCTGCATATCTTGGTCTCTCCAACGGAGATGTGGTCTTCCTCTTCCTCGCCTTCCACCCTGAGGTGCCGTCTCGTAGGTCTGCATTGCCGGAGCTTCTTCGTTCATACCCGAAACATGTCCAAGCCAGCGCAGCCGCTGTATTTTTATGCGCTCCGCTATGTCCATGTCCTTCTATAGCTCATACAGCTCGTTGTTCCAACGAATACGGTGCTCATCGCCCATACGAAGAGGACCGAAGATATTAAGAAGTATTTTTCTCTCGAACGTCTTCAACGCATTCTCATCGCTATTCGTCAACGTCCAAGATTCTGCGCCATACATCAGGACGGGGATGATGAGTGCCCTGTAGAGCGTAAGTTTGGTCTGTCGAGAGAGGGCCCTGCTTTTCACTTTCCTACTGAGCCCATAGGAGCACCTGTTGGCAAGGGTGATTCTCCGTTTGATCTCCAGACTAATGTCGTTTTTGGCGCTGATGCTGGTACCAAGATAGACAAAGTCCTTCGCCTCTTCAAATGTGCGGTCGCCAACAATGACATTTTGCCCAAGACGCGAGGACTCTTTGTTTGTTGACAGAAGGTACTTTGTCTTGCCCTCGTTCACATACATACACATATAATTAAAAGAAATATCACAATATGCCATCCATCTAGAATGCATAGCATTTCTTCCACCGTATGCAATTTAAAATGCACTGCCTCTTATCACACATGATATACCTATCAAAGAAAACCAATAACCATACTTTTAATTTATATGTTAATCCAAATAAGCATGGACTAATTGTATTTTACCTATCCAATAAATCACAAAATTCAGATTTAAAACGTATTTTTTCACTTATATAAACTTTTTTATTTTTTCCACTGAAATGCGCCAAAACAATTTTCAAATTAGAACGATTCCCAAATGTCAAAGACAATATACAAAAATACCTTTCATTGCTCTCTTGAGCGAGAATCAACATGTTCAAGTGTATGGCAGCCACCACGGTTGCCACTGGCAAAAATTTTTTTCTACCAAAATTTTACCAAAAAGCTACCAAAAGTTACCATTTTTGAATTTTATTGATAAAAACTTAAAAAAATTCAGTACATATATATTTTTATATTATATATAATTATAATTAATCACTTATTCATATATTAAAAACAAAATAACATAACAAAAACATAAACATAACATTACTTCAGGTATTCTACTTCACATTTTAACGAAATAAGAAAAAAAATTATTTAATATAATCTTTAGCTGACCAAACATAATGTTGGTCTTTGGAACCAGCCAATTCTTTTGCCAACATTATGTTGTTTAATGTTTCATATTCTAATTTATTTCTAAGTTTGGTTTTAATTAAACTTAAATCAAAAATTTTTCTTTCAGCGGCTGCTGAGCTATGAGGAAGGCACATTCAATTAAATATAAAATCAGACAATTCCTTAAATATATATTCGTTAAGCCCATTTTTTTAAAAACTTATATTTTCCCAAAAAGAAGTAATATCATCGTTTTGATTGAGATCATTTGATAACAAAGTAAGAAGACTCCATTGAGTAAATTCAAAAAGTTACCAAAATCAAAATGAAGTTACCAAGTTACCAAAGCAAAAAAAAGTTACCAGTTTTGGTAGAAAATTACCAAAGTGGCAACCGTGGCAGCCACATTGGGAAAATCATCAGCAATTTCACGAAGCAGTCGTGAATATGTATGTATCAATCGTCGGCCACACACATGGCTATTGTTGTTTGCACACAAGAATCATAAAATTGAAGATTGCGCCAATGCTGCTACGAAAATGTCCTCTCTCTGCGCAACTCGTCACCAGGCACATACGAAATGAGAGAACAGCCAAAATGCATACATTTTGTATGAGAAATGTGAAAATTTGTGTTTAATATTAAATATTTTAATATTTATCGCATTTTATGATAATATTTATATAAATAAATATGAAATAATATATTTCAATTGATTTGGCATTCAAATTTTTGTTCTATTCAAAAACTTGTTGGTTAAATTTGTGCCGTGAACGTTGTAATTTACTGTTTTCGTGCGATAATGGGAATATAAAATGAAAAAATTATGGGAAATGAATTTCTAATATTTGTATATTTATTAAATATATGTATTTATATGATATTAATATATTTATATATATTAAATCAGTGAACAAATTCACTTTTTCTTTGTTGGAACATGAAAATCCGCTTAATCCGCTGCTTAAGTGATTTTTATTGGAACGAGTTTTTCAATAATTTGTACTCGCTTACTTGTAAGTGAATTTGTTAACTTATATATAATTCAAAATAATTAAAAAGCTTTTAATATACAAATTATTGCCTTTGTGTATGCATTTTTCATATCACTAAATATTTGAAAGTGCTACCTGACGTCACAGCCAATCAGCTGTGCTGAGTTTTTGTCGAGAGAGGAATAGCGGACCTGCGCATTGCGCAATCTTCTATTTTATCATTCTTGTGTAAAATACACAAGAATGAATTTTCTATATGGCAAAGGTTTTTTATGCGGAAAGTGGGACTTAAAACAAGTCATTTGTGGTTTTGCGTATAAAAAAGTTTTGCCATGTCATGAGAAAGCACAATGTGTGTATATTAGAACACTTGACAACATAAAATAAATATGCATGTATTGGAAATATTTTACTTTTGAATATATTATACATTTTTGAAATAGCAGTGTAATATTGGCTCCAGCTATAAATGTATGAAGTATATTTTTTTATTCTTTAGTGCAATTAATGCATTGTTTAAGGGAAATTTTTATTTTAAAATATTGTAGTTGCATAACCAAAATTTGTGGAGACTCTTTTCCACACCACTACTGAGGTAGAGTAAGTAGAGTGTTTTTTTTATGTGGTTTCCCTAATAGGCCTAATCCACATGTGTGTCCAATTGTACACCGTCCATTGTATGTAAGTTTGGAAATTTCCCATAATCGCCATCAATAGATTTGGTTCCAGTTAATAATTTAATAAACAGTTTTCCCATTAAAAACACCTCCAAGATCAAAATCACAGTTTCGAAAGGAAACATACAATTGAATGGTTAAAAGATTTGAAATATTTGATACAAAGCACATCGATAACAGAAATGATTACAAAGCCAAGTTAAATTCATTGCAAAATCTATAATTACCATTCTCAAAGTATATATGAACCTTAAAATATTGTACGAGTATATAGGTGGACCGGAAAATCAGAGGGGAATAGTGTATGGAAGTGGCTACCTAAATTGTAGCATAATTTTCACAAAATTAATTCAAATTACGTTCGATAATTTTTCATTTTGAGTTATACTTTATAGCATAACTATTTTATACTATCAGGAACAAAATTGTCCGAATATTAAATTAAAATAAATACAACTGAAAATTTTATAAAATTTAAATATGGAAGAGGTGATGAAGAAGCAAACTAGCTGAAGCATTAACTGCTGTGTAACCAACAGTACTGCATTAATGAAAGTATTGACAAAGTTCTAAATAGCAGCAAAACACTATAGTGTCACTTATCGAAATACTTTGACCTGTACAGTAACAATAAACTTGTGGAGTCCTACAAATAATTGGATAGAGTTAGGAAAGTAAGTGTACTAAATAAGTTGTAAGAAGTATAACATACAATAGCACATTAATTAGAACGAATGTGCTACTCTAATTTATGATAAGAAATAAGGAGGCCAAAAACTAAATACCAATAAGACTCTAATATACAATAACTAACTCCTCATTCTATTTACACAAAGTACAAAAGATTTAACCTGACACATCCCTAGATTATAAAAAAAAATTATGCTCCTACGCTGTACAAGCAATAGCCAACAGATCCGTTCATATTAAAATGTGCACAAGGAATTTAATTCTCAGTGAACATAATATAGTCAACCCAAATTCAAGCTGCCAGATGGCTTCAAACCTATGACATGGACCACAATGTGACTAGAGCCCAAATTACGCAAATTTATTATTTGGGTGCCCCATGTGGTTTTTGTCAGAAGTTCTACTGAATCGGGAGTGCGTTCTAAGTAACACCACTCCTCCAGCCTATGTGTGCCGTATATTATAAGTTAAGTATCTCCTGCATCTTTCTGAAATTATAAAGATATTTAATTTGTTTTAATATTATTTTATTATTATTAAGGTCGTCCTTCTCCTTCGAGCTCCTGCCAATTAAAAGATGCGAGCTCTCGTACTCGGGTTCTTTTTATACGTTTTCGCCGCCGACAATCGCATGGTGACTGCGCTTTGAGGCGGCATTGCGCGACAGCGTTTCACGACTGGGCTTGGCGGCACCGACATACAACACATGTCTCGCCAATTCCTCCGGCACCGAGAACCATCACCGTCTACCGTATCTACGCGTAGCGGCTGTGCCCCGCATTTTGTACAATGCTTTTTACTGCTGCGCAAGCGCATAGCGCCAATGCTCTTTTCGTATGTTTTCTCGCGTACCGAGAACCAGCACCGTCTATCGTGCCCCTGCGCTGCTGATGGGAGCAGACGCTGTTGCAGCGTATTTCCTACAATGCTTGGTACCGCTGCGCAAGCGCACGGCGCCAACGACATGCAACACGTATGTTGCTAACTTATACAAGAGAAAACTATTTTTTTTTAAATGTCTTGTGTGACAGATGGAAATACATATGTCTCCAAATACTTTAAAATGTATTTGGCAGATCTGGAAAAATATATTAGATGCATTTTTAAGGAGAAGATTTGGTGTGTAGATTTTTTCCTTAATGAATCATTCGGTATCCAAAGTGCAAAGAGCCGGCCTTCGGCAAAATCAAGTTGCAATTTGCGCAGTACTATTGTCATTAAACGGTCGTGTAACTAAACGGACGTGTAATCACACGAGCACCGCCCTTGTGACATTTATCGTTGTATAAAACCAAATAACTAATTTAACAAAACCCGCGAAAGAGACACTAAACGAAAGTGCAATTTTCAAGAAAGTGTCTAGTTCTGTTTAGATAATCTAAATACTTATCATAACTAATTTGAAATTTAATAAAAGTGTTAAATAAACAATCAAACAAACAAAGGAACGGTTATATACATATATGAGTTAAAAGTTGAAAGAGATAACAAATAAAATAACCCCGGTTGTGTGTGGTGTTGCCACAGTGGACTCTGGCCATAATAAGACATGATTAGAGGTACCACACCAAAAAATTTTGTTTTTTGTGATATTTTACATACTCGTACATACGAGCAAAATATAGCAAAAATAATAATAAATACAATTTTTAAAAAACTTATAAACAAAGTATAGTCGGTAATCGCCATGAGTGTGCAGAGAGAACGAGATCTATGAGCGAGTCACTCCACTCTTCGCACGTGGCAAACCCCCAATAATGTCCTGCTCCAGTATAGCAGTGGATTGTGCGACAACTACAACAAATTCGTCAGCAACAACAACATCTGCCTTCTCTACGTACGGTACAACAACTACATTCTCGACTACAAGTGCGACATCAACATGTTCTTCTGCCTGTGTGCAAATTCCACCAAAAGGCGTGCAGGTAAGTCAACTGCAATCGCTACCAAAGAGAGCACGAACCTCACCCACGACAGATAAAGCGAAAAGCACGCCCAACACTAACAAAAAGCAAAAAATAGCAAAAAACCCAAGCCAAAGTAAGTTATCAAATTACTGGTTGAGCGATACTATTTCAGAAAGAAAAAACAGATTTGCTGCTTTGACAGTGGACAAGTTGATCAAAATGAGTCCGAAAAAGAAAAAACAACTAGTCCGAAAAAAAAGTTTAAACAAACCAACCCCTATATACGTAAAAGGAGTAGAATGCATAAAGACGTTAAAAAATGCGCTTACCGCTGTTGCAGACAGTAACTTTATATTTAAAATATTAACAAACAATGAAGTACGAGTTCAATCGAATGACTCGGAAACATACACAAAAATATTCCAAATGCTAAAGCAAAAAGGTGAAATCCCTAAAGACATGGTGAAATCCCTAATCACTCAAATGACTAATATGATGAATATCATTACAATGTTACTAACAAGCTTAAATGCACGAAAGTAATAGTTAGTTAGTTAGTAGCCTGGAATGCAAATGGCATAACATTATCTTGAGTTGAAGCAATTTTTGTTTGACAAGAAAATTGATATAGCTCTAGTTTCAGAAACACATTTTACGAACAAAAGCTATTTAGTATTTCCTGGATATAAAATTTATGTGACAAATCATCCTGATGGTAAAGCTCGTGGTGGGACAGCTATCATAATAAATTCACTATTAAAACATACTGAACGGCAACCATATGCAACACCTCATATTCAATCCACTACTGTGCAAATTGAGAATACAAGTGGGCCGATACTCATCTCCTCAGTTTACTGTCCCCCCAGACACCTAATAACGACGGATCAATATGATGAATACATAAAGACGTTTGGCGTAAGATTCATTGCAGTTGGAGATCCGAATGCAAAACACACTGACTGGGGATCTAGGCTAACCAATAAAAAAGGACGAAATCTGATTAATGCTATACACAAAAATAACTGCAAATTTTTAAGCTCACGTGAACCCACATACTGGGCAACAGATAGGGAAAAGATACCAGATCTAATCGACTTCAGCATAACAAAAAATATAAAGTGTAACCAATTAAAAATTAAAGCTTGTTTTGAACTTTCTTCAGACCACTCTCCGATAATGCTTGATTACACAACTGACATCAAACCTATAGAACCAATAGCTAAGATTTTTAACCACAAAACAAACTGGAATGAGTATAGACAGCATATTGAAAATCAACTGAATATGTCTATCACACAGAAAACACAATTAGACATTGAACGTGCCATTATACACTTCAACGATGTGGTCCTAGACGCAGGAATCAAATCAAGCCAACAGCATAAATTTAGAAGAAATAAACCTACAACGGATATTTTCATAAGAAAGCAAATTATTGAGAAGAGAAAGCTGAGAAGGAGGTGGCAGCTAACTTGATCGCCTGAGGATAAACACAATTTAAATATAGTCTGCAAAAAACTCAAGAAAATAATAACTAAAAGGCAAAATATAGAAGTTGAAAATTACCTAAAAAACTTTACGCCTACCCAGGATACGAACTACTCATTATGGAAATGCACAAATAAATTAAAAACTCAGATAAGGTATCAGCCACCACTACGGAAAGATGACAACTCATGGGCTACTACCAATGAAGAAAAAGCAACTGCCTTGGCTAAATACTTTGAAAAAGTCCTATCAAATAACGAAGATAAATATATTGAAACACGCAATGACTTAAATATAGACATTACAACCAAAATTAAGAAAACAAACACTACAGAAATAATTAATTGCATTAAAAAACGAATAGACCACAAAAAAGCACCAGGATACGATATGTTGACAGGAAAAGCTCTCGCTGAGCTACCTACTATAGGTTATAACTACTTAAGGAATGCTATCAACTCAATGTTCCGACTACAATTTTTCCCCAAAGTATGGAAAGTTGCTGAAATTATTGCACTACCGAAGCAGGGAAAATATGCTATAATTGCTTCGTCGTATAGACCAATTAGCCTACTTCCCATAATCTCCAAAGTTGCTGAAAAACTATTACATGATAGACTTAGCCAGATCCTTGACAATAAAAACATTATACCAAATCATCAATTCGGCTTCAGAAAACGACATTCAACAATTCAACAGATACACCGTATAACAAACAAAATTGAAACAGACATAGAATATAAGCGGTACTGCGTTGCTGTATTCTTAGACGTTGCAAAAGCATTTGACAAAGTATGGCATAAAGGACTGCTGCATAAACTGAAGACGATGCTGCCACTTGACTACTATTTGATTGCTGAAAGTTATCTTAGTGATCGTTACTTTTACGTCAAATATAATGAAGAGTGTTCGTCTATTCATCTTACAACAGCTGGAGTTCCTCAAGGGAGTGTTTTAGGACCACTGCTATATGTCATATTTACCTCAGATATACCACTTCCAAAAGAACTGAATACCACAATTGCTACCTTTGCTGACGACACAATCCTCTTAGCATCTGACAAAAATCTAAATACTGCGACTGCAAATCTGCAGATATACACAGAGAATGTTAAGGAATGGTTTGATAAATGGTGCTTGAAAATTAATGAAGATACGACTGTACAAATAGTTTTTACAACTAAAACAAAATTTAACCCAATACCTATTAAAATAAACAATAAATATATAAAAATAGGGTCTACAATTAAATACCTTGGTTCACACATGGACTCAAAGCTAAATTGGCACTACCACATCAAACAAAAAACGAAACAAATAAAAGAAAAATTTAGGCAACTATATTGGTTAATGGGTAAGCAATCTAAACTCACAATTAACAACAAGTTGCTGCTATACAAGTGTACTATAAAGCCAATTTGGACGTACGGACTCCAAGTATGGGGAACGGCAAAGCGGTCACACATACAAAAAATTCAAAGACAGCAATCTAGAATATTAAGAGTTATCATAAAGTCTGGTTGGTACACAACAAATGAATATATACACCGCAAACTAAATATGACAAGAATTGACGAAGAAATAAAAAAGATATCCACAAAACACTACGATACACTGCATGGGCATAATAACGAAGAAATAAACGAGTTGCTACATCTAGAAGAAACCACCATGCGCCGTTTAAAGAGAACTCGACCAAACGACCTACTGAACTAGGAAATCCATACTACACATATTAGTAATAGTATTATAAATGTAAATGTAAATTTTTATAATATAATTATAGTGAACTATTATAATTAATGTAAATAATTTTTGTTGTATCACTTCTTGGCACTGGCCAAAATATGTTTTTAATATTAATTTCCAAACAAATTGTCAAATCATGTACTAGGTGTCAATATAATGGTGTCAGATGTATGAAATAAAGGAAAATAAAAAAAATAAAAAAAAAGATTGTCATTAACTGTCATTTCGTCGTGAATATCAGAATTATCTAAATTGTCCGGGAGTATGCATAACTTATAAATAATTTGGTCATACGATACAGGGAGAAGTTGCAGCACAGATTAGTATCATGACCATAGTTGCAGTTAGTTTTCAATAAGAATACTGTTTGATGATTTTCATAGATAATAATCCAGCCGTCAGATATATTATTTCTCGTACTGAGGTATTAACATTGTTTTCAAGTTTAGATCTCAACACGATTTTTCAGACAGTCCTGATTCATCTTACCAAACATAACATACTTACATAACTGACTCCTCGCTAAACAAATGATTTCAGTGTGCTCGCATACTACATAGCATGTAGTGCAACCCGTCAATGCATTGTATGTATTGTAACATGGGACAGCACTTTCAAACTCTGGATAAACTCAATAAAATTATTAAATTTATCCAGTTACCCATTAGTTCTGGAGCCTGGGAATTTTTTGGGTTTACTCGACGTAAATGTAGTTCCATTTATTAAAAATTACTATAATATACAAGTACATTTAAAAACAAATTAAATAAATACATTTATATTAATTACACTTATGAAAAATCTAAATCCACGGTTCACACATTCATTTAATATTACACACTGCCGCATAAGAACATTTGTATAATTATATATCAGAATTACATGAGTTCAGGGGTTAAGAAAGTCGACTTGGCTGATTGATTATTTTACTACAACCACTCAAAATGTATGAACACACCAGTACAGACTACAACCAGTCCGTTGTTAATATACTGTCTTTGCTAACGCCTCGTCTTCAGTTGCTATGATTGAAATTCGGTTTCATTCCAATTCTAACAAATAAATAAAAATAACATACCCATACACACACATATATACACACATATGCATGCCGTAAACCTGAAAGCAAGCATTCGCAGATAGTAGTAAACCAAACATGCATGTATAGAACTCGTAGCAAAACGAAAAAACAAGAATGTGTGTTTAGAAGTTTTGCCCTTGCATTGCCGAGCAAACTTTGGACGTTGAGTTAAATAATTATGGCATAGTCAGCCACGCAATTTTAACTCATTTCGCTGAGTGAAGAGAACGATGTAGTATCTTTGTAGTATATTGTCTTCGTTTGTAGTATATTATCTTTGATTCGGCGGACACACCATGATTTTGAGTGTGTTACAGATTGTCTAAAAACTATGTAAATGCAGCCCTGTTTTATATTTTTTATTCTAAGTTTCGTTTTTGTGTTATATTATATACATGTTTCTCTTTTTTTTGGAGTTTCCGGTTTTGGTGGAATTTAGAGTACACGCGGTATTATTAATTGAGAGTTGTTAAAATATTAAGTGAATAGTAAACGGTTTAAATATAAACAATCTCTTCGTTTTTTATTTGGACAATTTCCCCAAGGTCCCTTGCGGGGACCAGCTCCCTTTAAGCAAAAGTGAAAAAAGGAATCTACTTCCAAACTAAAAAGAAAGGAATCTGGGCAGAGTGGGACAACTTTTCTTCATGTCGCGAAAGCCCTAACCTCAAACCTGTGCAATCACATTTTCGTAAAAGTGTCTAAGGGCAGAGCAGTCTCCGTTTAGAGCGTCGCAGCGACGTCGGCAATATCCGTCTCTTTCGAACATAAAAGACCAACAAGTTCAGCTAGAACAACAGGGAAGAAAAAACAAAACACAGCAAAGTGTGAGACGTGCGCAGTTAACATTTTCGTTTTTTCCATTCCATATTTTCTGTGTTACTCTCATATTTTGCTTTCTTTTCGGCATTTTTTATGTTTGCTCTAAAAGGAGCAAATAATAAATTTCGACGACTATTTTGATTCTGTTTCGAACTGTGAAATTTGAAAACATTTTTTTTAAACATATTTTGAATTCCATAACCGGCATTAAAATCGGAAAAAATGGACAAGTTAAAGCAGCTGAAGACAAGTGAAGCAATTATCACCAAATTTACCGCAAATACGCGAAAAACTGCTAAAGTAAAACAAACCAAAGGGTTTTTCACTGCACGCAGACAACTTCTGGAACAATATTGGGCAAGATATGTGGCGCTCTACAACGAAGTGAGCTTAGAAACTGATTTCAAAGATAAATCTACTGGAGTGCATTTAGTCGAGTATGATGACGTTGAATGCGCTTACGCTGAGGCTATGGGTGAGTTACATGAGTTACTAGACTTGATCACACCACTAGCGAGCTCCGTGGATGCTACGCAACAACAATCATCATTTGTCGCTCACCATAGCCCAGCTCAGAGTCTACCTCGACTGAAGATTCCTCCATTCGACGGATCCTTTTTAAAATGGTATCCATTCAAGGATCTCTTCACGTCTGTGGTCATAGACAACACATCACTTGCAAACATTCAGCGGTTGCAGTATCTGAAAGATAGCCTTACCGGTGCAGCAGCGAACGCACTCGAGAATATAACAATGACTGATGGAAACTTTTCTATTGCTTGTGAGTTGCTCAGAAGCAAGTACGAGAATAAGCGCGTCATCATTAACGCGCACTTAGCTGAAGTTACTCACCTACCAGCCGCTCAAACGGAAAGCGCATCTAATTTACGAAAGTTGCTCGATGGCGTCATCTCAGCGGTTCGCGCGCTAGAACAACTAAATCGCCCTGTTGACCACTGGGATGATTGGCTAGTTTTCATGATCGTCCACAAACTGGACCCAGTTACCAGAAAAGCCTGGGAGCTTTCCCTCCCTTCTGGTGACGAAATGCCTACTTTCGATCAACTTAAAGAGTTTTTAGAGAATCGTACTCGATCTCTAGAAATTTTCCAGAGCTCTCTGGATCCGAAGCCTGCTTTCAAAGATACAGCTCTATCTAAAAATAAACCCCACCATGGAGTTAAAAATTACCATGCCGCCCCTGGACGCTGTCCTGGGTGTGCCGGCAAACACATCATCATGTTTTGCGAATACTTTAGAAGGAAGTCTCCTCAGGAGCGCTACAAGTTTATTGAAAAGTGCAACATGTGTCTCAACTGTTTGAGATATGGGCATCAACAGTCAGCATGCTCATCAAATCGACGCTGTCAGCATTGCAACAAAATGCATCACTCTATGCTGCATGAATATTTCAGCCCTAATGTCATCACGAGCCCATCAACGCATACAGTTCCTAAACCGACAAACGTTAATGCAAATAACGCTACGATTTTCAACGATTCGTCATCAAAATCCATTCCTGAGCTTTCACCGGTGCTACTAGGAACAGCTTTAGTTTCAATAGTCTCCAACAGTGGACACAAACTCACGCTCAGGGCATTACTCGATAGCGGAGCTGAGGCGTCATTTATAAGCGAATTTGCTACGAAACAATTACACTTAACACGAGTGGCCAATCATATTCCAGTGAATGGAGCCAGTGGCAGTAAAATCGCACTCGCGCGGTATCGTGGAATTCACGATCAAATCGCTTAAATCCTCATCATTTGAGGCTACATGCGTGGCATTAGTTCTCCCTCGTGTTGGGAATCTTGTGCCAACATTCAGAATTCCACCTAGTCAACTTATCGACTTTCAAGAGCTTGATTTGGCAGATCCCAGGCTTAATGTTCCAGGAGGCATTGACCTTATTCTGAGTGCTGCAGACTATGCCGTGATGCTTAAGAATGATGTTAAACGGAGTAAAGTCAACCACACCGTTGCTCAAAACACTCATCTGGGATGGGTTGTGTTTGGTGGTCTCACCTCGAAGCACAAGCTTGCAGCAAACGAACAAGCATACAATTGCAACTTCACTATCGTCGACCTGGATGAATCTCTCCGTAGATTTTGGGAATTGGAAGAGGAAAATTTGAGTCCTGCACTCACAAAGGATGAACGCGCTTGTCAAGAATTCTTCGACAAAACTACCAGGCGTCTAGATAGCGGCCGCTACGTTGTCAGATTGCCAGTGAAGGAAGGCGCTGACGTAACACAGCTTGGATCAACATATCATGCATCTATGAATCTCTTGAAGTGCATGGAGCGCCGACTTCTTCGCGATGCAGTCATGCAGCAAAGCTACGACAAATTCTTGAACGAGTATCTGATGCTTGGCCACATGGAACAAATTACGGATCATTCAACTACGAACGATGTCTGCTATTTGCCACATCATGGCGTAATAAAAGAATCAAGCTCAACCACTAAACTGAGAGTGGTTTTTAACGCCTCGCAAAAGAGCGAATTGGGTGTGTCGCTTAATGATTGTTTGCATGTTGGCCCCAAAATGCAAAACGACCTTACAACAATTGTTCTTAACTGGCGTCGATATCAGATAGCCTTCACTGGTGATATCGAAAAAATGTATCGCCAAATCTGGATCGACAGGAGAGACGCTGATCTCCAACGCTTTTTATGGCGAACCAGTACACGTGATGTACCGACACCTTTTCGGCTCTTAACCGTCACCTATGGAACGAACCGCTAACCGTCACCTATGAACTCAACTGCTGAGTCGATGGAAGCAGCTCAGCCAAATGCATCAAGATTTTTGGCGCAGATGGTCGCTCGACTATTTACACCAGCTGCACACCCGACCTAAATGGCAACAACAGCAAAAGAACATTGCCATTGGTCGACTGGTCCTACTCCGCGATGAACGTTTGCCCCCAAGTCAATGGGCCTTGGGTCGAATCGTCGAGACATTTCCAGGAGAGGACGGGCATATCCGGGTTGTCACTATCAGGACCAAGGACACGGTTCTCAAGCGCCCAATTTCTAAGGTTTCGTTGCTTCCGATCGAGCCTCAACAAGATAGCTCATCCGCATACGGTGGGCGGTCCTCGGACTAACGGGTCGTCGCAGAGACTGGACGAGGTGGGCGGAAATGTTACAGATTGTCTAAAAACTATGTACATGCAGCCCTGTTTTATATTATTCTTTTTTATTCTAAGTTTCGCTTTTGTGTTATATTATATACATGTTTCTCTTTTTTTTGGAGTTTCCGGTTTTGGTGGAATTTAGAGTACTCGCGGTATTATTAATTGAGAGTTGTTAAAATATTAAGTGAATAGTAAACGGTTTAAATATAAACAATCTCTTCATTTTTTATTTGGACAATTTCCCCAAACAGAGTGGATTCACTTTTTTGTGATCTATGGCCAACTTCACTTTATTTTAACATTGGCAATTGTGACAAGTTGAAAATTATTTTTGCGCAAGGAATAATTTGCTGCTTTTGGGTATTTCCCAGCAGCCATATCCTGAGATATGATAGTACCAACACATATAATGTAAAAGTTACGCTAATAATATAGTCATATTTAACTAATTAAAAATGTTTAAGTTTTACTTTTTTTGCTTATATGAAGTTGGCTACGAGTGTATATATATATATATATATATATATATATAAATTTATATATATACGAGGTGTGATCAAAAAATAAAGTATTTATTTATTTATCAACAACTATCTTGTCCCCTTCAAAGTAATTCCCCTCAGATATAATACACTTATGCCAGCGTTTTTTCCAATCCTCGAAACACTTCTGAAACGCTTTTTTTGGTATCGCCAACAGCTCCTGTTTCGATTTTTCTTTTATCTCCTCAATCGTAGCAAAACGCTTTCCTTTCATCGGTGTCTTCAGTTTTGGAAAGAGGAAAAAGTCAGCGGGGGCCAAGTCCGGTGAATACGGTGGTTGAGGCATGATAACGGTTTTGTTTTTGGCCAAAAACAGCTCCTGAGCGATGTCCATGCGACGTTGTTTTTGCTCAAAATTTAGCAAATTTTGGAACAATCTTCGCTGCCGCACGTTTCATGCCTAAAACATCTGTAAAAATTGCTTGGCATGAGCCGAACGATATGCCAACATCATCAGCAACCTCTCTGATAGTGATTCGACGATTATCCAAAATCATTTTCTTCACTGCGTCAATGTTCTCATTGGTTATTGACGTGCTCGGGCTACCAGGACGAGCATCGTCATTGACATCTTCTCGGCCTTCCTTAAACCGGTTATACCACAATTGAACTTGTGTTCTGCTCATAGTACACTCGCCAAAGGCCACAGTCAACATTTCAAATGTCTTTGCGCATTTAATTTCATTTTTTACACAAAACTGAATACAGTTTCTTTGATCCATTTTTTTCGAATAGTACAAAATCGAAGAGCACACCAAAACACGAGTAACCTTTTTATCTGTCAAAAACACTGACAAACTGACAATCCAAAATGGTTGGTATTGCCAACATATATAACAGACATGTGCACCAACATAAAAAAAAAAATGCGAACATCGAACATACGTAACTCACGAAAAGATGAAAATAACGGTTATCTTTTGATCACACCTCGTATATACTCGTATATATATATATATATATATATATATATATATATATATATATATATATATATATATATATATACTCTTATATATATATATATATATATATATATATATATATATATATATATATATATATTCCGCGCACAAATTAACCGGTAACAGTAAGTTCGCCCCCAGGTAGGTGATAACAGCGCAGTAACAAGCAAAAAGCAGCTGTTTTCTACATTGCATATTAATAAAAGTGCATGGCGTTCTGGCGTTTATTTAATAGAGATATGATTTGAGAAAATCGATAACGCGATGCGCGAATACCAATTGACTGTAACAATTAATCCGGTATCGCTCTTTGGGTTTGGAACTTTTGTTTGCGGTAACAATCAGAATATGGGCAGTGTCATAAGTGCAAAACCTTTTCTTAAGCTAAAATAGTTACAAAGAACAAAAATTTGTTTTAATTTATTCATCCTATTTGTTGTGCACTTCAACTAAAATACTGACAGATTTGTTTGAATTTGCTCAGACAGTACGTTCATTGCAAATTTTTCGAAGTCTCACGCAGTTATTTGTGTTGAATCGATCGCCTTAGTATGTTCTTAAATAATAAATATTATTTATATTCAATAAACTTTGTCGTGTTATTTAAAATATTTAGGATAAATACAATAGACTTTCTCAAGTTATTAGGATTAGCGTTGCGAAAAGAAAATAAATATAAAGCTCTGGGAAGAGGATCAAAACTATCGTCAAATTGGAAAAACAGCTGGAAAAGCATGGATCTTAGTTCGAACAATCGTTAAATTATATAAATACAAATGACTATAATGAATTTCTGACTAATTTTGATTTTGACCGACCGTCCGTCTGTCCGTCAGTATAGCCTTTACGTTAACACCAGATTACCCATTTGGACGAAGAACATGCCTACCTCTCAGATATGCAATTTTAGGCACATTTTTAAAAATGACTATAACTTCCGGCTAATTGATGGTATAGTGACGTAATAATGTGGTGGTTAGTCCTAGTAAATACTATGCAAAATGTGGGCAGTATAGTCGTATATTAATTGCCAAATAGATTTATGGACGAAATTTTATGCTAAGCAGTCTGTGGACATTATAAAACTAAATGCCAGAAATAGGGTGGATCAGTTAAAAGATACTCCCACGTTCCATATAAGGGCCTTAATTCTACTGCCGCACTAGGGCCGCATAATACTGCTGCCAACACTCACAATTAAGCAAAAATCATTGCTACGTTCCTCTAATAGATTCAGCAACGAAATTTCAGAAAAGGGTTCATGTCACTAGCAGTAATCATGAGACAAAACACGGGTATAGGGATACTCAGATAAAGGGCATGTCTCTCACTTAAAATCATCTCTGGGTACCCCAGCGAAAATTAATCTAGATATGCTCCTAATGATCATATATGAATAAAATTTGGTAGTAAAGTACATCGCTATAGTTTAACTCGCAGGAAGATGTAAGTGGAGAGGGCATCTCGAAGTCGGTGTAACCCGACTTCAGCTTTCTTTATGTGTACGAGTATGTACGAGTATATGTATTTATGTTTTTAAATAGTAAAATTTTTAATTTATATGTAAGTATATACTTATGGTTACTTGAAAAAGCATAATTTATTAAAGTCATATCTGTTTCGATATATGTATCATAGTTGATGCCTCATCGCAATATACAAAAGATTATTTTTGGGTATTACAATTTTTATTGAACGCTACAATTGTAACGATGATACATACACCCGCTAACTGAACAACTGTCCAAAAAAGAGCACGAAAAAGAATCGAGCACAATAAAGCAGACTTTCGATAAGACAACGTAACAAGCACAATTGCTTCCTGGATGGACTTTTCTGAACGCGCACACATTATGAAAGCGAAACAATTGACACCTTTTTGAAATTGAAATAAGAATTGAAATTTTGTTGTGAGGCGTCGCGATATTAAATTGTTGTGTGTGCTATATTTGTTGCAGCTTCCTTGTGTTCTACCCAACCCTACTCTATTGACGACTTCGTAGTGGGTAAACTTTTTCTAATTATTTGAAGTCGCTTTACTTTTAGGCTGTATTTTAAAGAGACAACTTTCCTTTCTCAACACAGTCAGTCTGAAAACACCCATTATAGAAGTGTGTTTAAACATTGGAGCCACTTGAAATTATCCGTTTTATCAATTCCCTCTTAATGTAGTCATCTTTTCTACTACCTTGGTATACACCCTTGAGTTCTCAATTCTGATTAGCATGGTTTATTGCCTATAATGTGAATTGTCGACAGGCTTATGGATTTTTCTCCTCTCGCTATTGCTGGCTCTGTCAAAGGCATTGAAAACCAATGAAATTTTCACGCACTATAGTTAAAAATTTGATGTCGCAAACCAGACCTAAGCAAACTTTTCATGCTGACGGCTCCTTTTCGTCGGAAAATCTTTTCGGCGACCTCACTGATGACCACAAAAGATAGTTAAATCTAATGTTATAGATTGGAAATGCAGGGTATTGGCAGTCTGCTCGCAATATTTGGTCTCATAGCAATTTCAATCTTTTTGATACAATATGGTATTTCGCTTTAATTGCAGTCATTGTTGAAAATACCTCTTCGCATAAAAAAGTAGTGGCAACCGTTGGAAGAGATTTTATCATTATTATTGTATATTATCATTACATTAATCCGAAAAAGGTGGCAACTTTTTTTTGAAAATTCAAGTTTCGGAGTCGAATCACTAGAAAATTCGTTTGTTTGAAATATTAGCAGTCAGTAAACTGCTACACCGCTGTAGTATGCTGAAACTTGAATTCATGGCTTTACACATATTTGGAAAAATATTCAAATTCAACGCACGACTTTTAGAAATTTTCTAACCTTGAAATCTTGAAAATGTGAATTCAGTGTGTTGTTGTCTGGATTAGCCCCATTAGGTTAGGTTAGGTTAGACTGGCTCTAGTATGAATCGTTGAACAGGGAGATGCTGTTACCAAATCTTAAGAGAGAAACTATTTATAGTTGTGAGACCTCTTCTAGTCCTTCAAACCAGGGGGCTCCCAGATGTGATAAGCGCGTTTTCGATATTGCGGGGCATAGGCATATTTTTCTTGCATTCGTTGTTATTTGTGAGTCTCATCATTTTAGCGTGTACCGCCGTTAGACAGTGACCTGTGAATATTCCTACCACCTGCAATCCTTTCTCGGAAGTGCCAGTATCGATTTGGTCTGAGTGCCGTACGGTTTGCATATGAGCTTTGCGATCTTACATGTGGAAGTACTCCACCGTTCTTTCACCTTTCGCATCATGTCAGCTTCAATACGGCTATTGATCATTCTTAGAGGCATCAGAACGTTATTTACTTGCTCGTTTGATAGTAAGATTCCGCTTTTAGCAATGGCATCCGCACTCTCATTTCCTTCTATGTTCTTATGTCATGGCACCCAGTAGATATACTCGTATAGCTTCCGATTGGTGGCAAATCTATCTATTGCCGCCTTGCATTGCAGAGCATTTCTGGAAGATGCTCAGCAAGAAGTTATAGCTTTGGTTGCAGCCTGCCTATCTGTGAGAAAGTTTATTGTGGAGCTCGCAGTTTCTGCTAAGCAGGCGAGCTCTGCGGCTTTTCATGCTGCAAAAACTTCCGCTTGAAAAATGCTGCAGTAGTTTGGTAGTCTGAACGGCTGTTTGATATCTAGTTCGGGGCAGTAGATACCTTCTTCAACACAGTCCTCCTTCTTCGAGCAGCCTGTGAATAGGTTGAAGGTTTTGCATTTAGCATTCATGCCTCTATGCCATCCCTCCTTTCCAATAGTTGTTTTAATTTGTTTCCGCAGTCCTACAGACCTAAGACCGAAGTGGCCAGCAACCTTCCTTCAGATTTTGCCGCAAGGTTTACTGCGAAGGGGTCGATTGGGGATAAATTGAGAATGGTATTAAAAGCAGCCTTTGGTGCTGTTCATAAGGCCCCCGTCACACACAGTGCCGGAAGTCTTTGGACTCTTCCCATAAGTATGCAATAAGTTTTCTTCCTAACAGCCTTCCACTACTCAAAATACCGTAGAGTAAAATAGGTATTGCTATGGCTATGGCTGTGTAGCACCAATACATCAAAGAAGAAGAGAGGCTCCAAGTGCATCCCACCATATTTTTACAGCATGTAGAGCGTTGGTAGCTTTCTTTACCCTTTCCTCCACATTGAGCTTTCATGGAAGCTTACTTTCTACTATTACCCCTAAGTATTTGGTCTGGCCTTTTATAGTGAGTACCCCACTGTTCAGTTTTGGTGGTCACCACGACAGGATCTTATACCTTCTACTGAAAGGTATCAGGTCAGTGTTTTCCGCGTTGACGCTTAAGCCTGCTTGTGTCGTCCAGCTGTATATGGTTTTTAGAGTGTCGGTCATTAGGTTACAGAGAGTCGACTAGCATTTCTCCGTTATACCCATAGCTATATGATCCGAATATGCCACCAGGTTTACTATTTTACCGTCAAAGTTTTCTAGTATTTTGTTGACAACGAGGGACCAGAGTAGTGTAGTAGATAGAACCCCTCCTTGTGGAGTCCCACTGCATGTATCCTTTATCGATTCGACGCCGTTCCACTCTGCCCTTATCATTATACCGCTCAATAGGCTTCGAATCCATATATAAGCTGCATCATTTATGTTTGTAGTTCTGATACCATCTAAGATGGCATCAGTTGAGACGTTTTTGAAAGCACTAGCTATATCGAGAAATACTCCTAGGGCGTATTCTTTATACTCCAGTGCCCTTTCAACATTTGCAATAAGTGAGTGTTGTGCTGTCTCCGTGGACCTGCCTTTGGTGAATGCCTTTGATATACCATCTAGCCCTTCAGAGTTCCTCATGTCGGCATCAAGTATTTTTTGAAGCGTTGTTAGGAGAAATGACGTTAAACTAATTGGTCGGTAGTCCTTTGAGTAGAGATGATTGCTTTTACCTGCCTTTGGTATAAACACAACTCTGACATCTTTCCAGCTCACCGGAACCTAGCTATACGGCAAGCATCCTTTGTATATTTGCCTAAGCCCCAGTGTTACCAAATGCAGGGCCTTCTGCAGCATGGCTGGGATTATCCGTCAAGCCCTGGTGACTTGTAGAGGCTAAATGAGTTTATTGCCCATTGTATCCCTTTCGTTGTAATCAAGTCCCGTGGTAAGCTTTCCACCTCGGTTTTTGGGGGTTCGAGATCATTTGTATCTTTGCAGCCAGGAAAGTGCACATTAACGAACGCCTCAAGCAATTCCTGACAACTAAATCGAGTACTCTCCAATCCCTAATCAGGGTCTTGTCACTAGTGTGGAGCGTGATGTTCAAGACGTTTTTCGAGGTGGGCCCCAAAAATGTTGGCTGTTTACTCAGATTAGCAATATTTAGACTACTTTGCATAATAAAGTTAAAAAGTGACTCACCTCTGTCTTTGATGTCAGCACTGCCCCACACCAAGTGGTGTGCGTTTGAGTCCGAATGGTGGCCAATTTCTCACTGCTAGATTTCTCTTCTAGCCTTTGGAGCTCTAGCGGTGGTGGAATATAGTCATGCGGCATGTAGCAGGATGCCAGGAGCAGAGGTTGATCCTCACCGCTCTCTACCGCCACAACAGTCAGATTGCCTGTAGAGGTTAGAAAAAATATAAGAATTCATCCTCTTCCTTACCAATAGTGTCGTTCTTACATTATTGGTTATGTTCGGGATGTATGTTTGGAAATTCAGTGACTTCTGTCCAGATGTTACCCGATGCTATCTATGGTTCCTGAACCAGAGCCACATCATACCCGCTCTCCTCTAGATTGAGAAGGAGCTCGGCCGAAGAGATCTTACTGTGATGGACATTTATCTGCAGAACCCTCAGCTGTCGCTTCCGGCTCTTTCTTGGGGTTGACTGTAGTCGCCATGTCTCCCCATCTCATTGTTCAGGTTAAGGAGGCTTCTAAGATCTCTTCAATACCGAGTCTCTATTCCACCTCCCCTATCTCGAGTGTGTTGGTGTTTTCGTCGTTCGGGTGACGCTTTTGCAGGCGCAAGTACTGTAAAGACGGAAAATACCAGAAGTATTTTCCGCATACACAACAAAAACTATATGCTACCACCAGAGACCGTGTTAAGTCCAACAACAAATAACGATGTCCACCATATTTTATTTGTTTTAACCACAAACAATATTCAAGCATGCAACCATCCCCGATATCATGCAGTTTAAAAAGGTAACCACCTCCCACGCTAAATGCAACAACAAAGACAGCGGAGAAGTATAACAAAACATTTACGCACAGACGATCGGACCAATAAACGTACAGGTGGTGAGGAGCGCAGAAACCGAAAGAGTTAGACTGATGACGACGACGGCTTAATAGTACAAAGAACATCAAGAGGGACTAGTACGGCTATAAAGGAGAAAAGAAACAGCAAGCAAACATTTCTACAACAGTGCAGCGACCAAAGGCGGAACACAGAGAAACCCGAAAGAGCACCACACATACGCGAGCCGATCGTAAACACAAAGAAGTAGAAACCAGTATATTAACAACAACAACACTATAGCGACCGAAGGCGGAGCACGGATGACAACGAGAGCGCACCGATCGTAAACACAGAGCCGTAAGCAGGCGGAGTGTGAAATAATATATTAACGACAACAACACTACAGCGACCGAAGGCGGAGCACGGATGACAACGAGAGCGCACCGATCGTAAACACAGAGCCGTAAGCAAGCGGAGTGTGAACGATATATTAACTACAACAACAGCAAAGCGACAACTAACAGCAGCGATCAGGCCACACTACTGCAAGCAACAACTACGATGGACAACTAGGGGAACTACAACAAGGTGGACAACCAGCGGAAGTTGAAGGTGGCCTAAGGACAACTGGGCCACAACAACAACGAGCACTGATCCCCTGGCAAGCTTTCGCCATATAAGCGGAGTGAACCAAACACCAAGCCTCTTTGATCCAGCATCGCTCCGTAAGTAGACAACGCACCAAGCTCCTAGAGACGCACCAAGCATCGAAACTAGGTATTTTGACTATTGACAATAAATCAACGCAGACAGAGCCAGTGGAGTCTATGGTTTTGACCGAACTCCCTGGGACACACACGCAACGCAGACAGAGCCAGTGGAGTTTATGGTTTTGACCGACTCTCCCTGGGACACATACGCAACGCAGACAGAGCCAGTGGAGTTTATGGTTTTGACCGACTCTCCCTGGGACACATACACAACGCAGACAGAGCCAGTGGAGTTTATGGTTTTGACCGACTCTCCCTGGGACACTCGTACAAACCACGGACATTACCACACAGAGTAGGGTAAAATTATTAAATATTTGTACAGGATTTTCTATATATATATATATATATATATATTATACAGGAAAGGATCCATTGATTGGATTCGAACGTATACCACTCAGCATGAGGTAGTGCCGACATCAATGACAGGGGTGAGCCAATTTATAACTATGTAATTACAGCATCAATTTGGAGCGAGGAGCATAAATATATCGGTCCCACCTCGAGGATTGTGTTAGACATTCCACCTCATATCTTGATCGAAGAATGGAGAGTACTTCAGTATGCATCAAGCTTACTTTCTCCAAGAAAAATAAGCTAATTTCCAAAGAATCTCAGAACCCAAACTGGGATATATATAGAATTGTGGTTGAAGGGAAACTGGCTAGACCCAATCCAATCAAATCGCACAAGGATCTCGAGGAAAATACCAATAAATTGACGAAAACTTTAAGCAAAGCTTACAAGATCTCATGTCCTCCGGTACGTACTAAGCGCAGACTAATGCCACCTTGATGGAACAAGGAACTTTGTTCACAAAGGCGCTATGAACGCTAGGCGCTAGCGATACCAGATGAGTGTCCATTTAGTACTTGCGGATGTAGAGATCGTCTTTTGCTAGCTTTATGAGTGGAGCCATTCCCAGGTCAAAAACATCGGAGACGTTCCAATGTTTCCTTTGGAGTTTCTTTCTCCTCATTTCCAATACACATCATTGCTTGTAAGCCTCATCTTTTTCGCATATACTGCCAGTAATTAGTGACCTGCCAGTATCCCTTTCATCGTTCTGCAATCGTTCCATGGAAATGCCAGTAGAGATAATTAAATAAAGCTAATTATTTTAATGTAACCAGCGATTGTTTGATTACTACACAATTCAGTGGTACGAGTCCGAGTAATGAGAAATAGAGTAAATTGTTAGGAGGGCAATTTCGTAACAAAATAAATTCTCAAGAGGGAAATTTCTTAACAATATATACATATTTTTGTACGAAATGATCTTTTTACATATGAAGCAATTTGTTATATATAAAATTTAAATAAACCGACCAAAAATAGAGATTGCATTTAGCAATGATTTAGTATGAAATTCAATTGATTTGTTATATAAAAATAGTTCTTAGTAAATTATTTAGGGACACACAGAGCTGGCAACCCTTGACAAACTATACCTTGGACAGAATACGTCACTTAACGGGAAATCATGCGCTTGTCGTAATTTTCCTAATCCTTGATTTGTGAACAAACCTTAGAAGATCCTGTGTCTCAGTGCCAAATACCTCGAACCTGATTCTAGCGAAAGAGGGGCACACGGTCAAAAAGTGGTCAACCTCTTCACAGGCCTGGCAAAGTGCACTGTCTGTAACGCCTATCCATTCCATATGCTTAGCCCATGCAAAATGACCTGTCATCAATCCTGACAGAAGTCTGCAGGTGCTCGTACCAAGTGACAGAAGAAACCTTGACATTATATCTGAAATAACAGGCAGAATAGCCTATCACCATCTGCTGCCTCCTATAGACCACCATTTGCGATTCTGTGCACAGGCAACCTAATCACTAATAGTGGCCCTCATGGCAGCGAAAGGAATAGGAAGAAGTGACAAGGGGGATGAGTAAGGCTTTCCGTGCAGCCTGGCTGTCACTGCAGACACAAGTACTTCTGCCACGTCATCTGTTTTCCACCCCTAGAATGGCATTCAATTCCGCCTGAAAGACAGAAGAATGACAACCAAGGGCGTAATGGAGTTGGACACCGTTGAGCTCCACGAAAACCCCAGAACCCGATTCGATACCTGTTTTGGAGCCATTAGTGAAAATACAACAGCAATGCCTGCCGGGCTCAGTTGTAGGATCGAACCATAAATGAGCCTCTGGAATTTTTATACAGTACCGCCTTTCAGTTATAGGATACGCGGGCATAGAATCAATGGGCATAGAAGGGATACCAATATCCAAGTCAGTGCCAACATCAAGATTCCAACGCGCACCCACCCACTGCTTAATGTGCTTCAGGGTTTCTATTTGTATAAAAGCATCTAGGGCGGGAAGATTCAACAGCGCATCAAAAGAAGGGCCAAAAGTTGTCGGAAAGAGTGCAGTGCAACAAATAGCAACAGTTCTCTGTAGTCTAGATAGGGCAGATTTAACCCCCTTGAGAGACAATTTTTTCTGCCAAGCACAGATGCGTAGGATATTATGGGTCTGATCATTATCTTATAAATCCAAAGAATTTTCGGAGGAGCCAGACCCCACGTCTTGCAAAGATTCTTTTGCACTGTCAAAAATCTGACAGTGCTTTCGCTACCAACGTAAGATTTCGCAGAAGAGCTTACTATCAAGAACAACCCCAAGATATTTTACCTAACTAACTGAATGGTGACGCCCTTTAGTGTTGGCTGAACAAAACCTTCGGCTGTACTCTTTCTGGAAAAAAGAAATAAATTTGTTTTCCATTTGCCCGACACAATGTGCCAATCTTATTCAGAGTAAACAGCACTTTCTTGAAAATCTGCATAAGAAAGCTTTTTGCAGTTACGCAGGCTATATCATCTGCTTATATGCCTGAGCTTAGATATCAGAATCATTTAGTGATACAAGTAAAGGGTCTAAGACCATACACCCGAGTTGTGGTGCGTGCACTCCACCCTGAGGGCAAACCTTCTTCACACCCAAGATATTTTACCTAACTAACTGAATGGTGACGCCCTTTAGTGTTGGCTGAACAAAACCTTCGGCTGTACTCTTTCTGGTAAAAAGAAATAAATTTGTTTTCCATTTGCCCGACACAATGTGCCAATCTTATTCAGAGTAAACAGCACTTTCTTGCAAATCTGCATAAGAAAGCTTTTTGCAGTTACGCAGGCTATATCATCTGCTTATATGCCTGAGCTTAGATATCAGAATCATTTAGTGATACAAGTAAAGGGTCTAAGACCATACACCCGAGTTGTGGTGCGTGCACTCCACCCTGAGGGCAAACCTTCTTCACACCCGATTATACCCACTGATCCTGCTGCCCTCACAACATAATAAACCTGTTTGCTAGCATTGAATGAATGCAAATAACGAGTACATCATCTACACCATGACGACGAGCAGGTCTGTACTTACTGTCAGAGGTAGCATTATCAGATCCTCCCTCTATGTCCACAAAAACAACCGCACCGTACTCCCTCCTGTCGATGGCATTCTCAATCTTGCTTACAAGACTATGCAACGCCGACTCGCAGGATTTTACACTTTGATATACGTGTTGAAATGGAGGCAGTGGGTGCTCGTTAAGCGACAATTTTCGCACGCGAATCTCAACCAAACGCTTTCCTTTTAGTAGAAAATACATCATACTAATATATTCGTAATTCCTACGATTATCATAGTCATCCTTTCCCACTTTTGGGATAAATGAAACTCTGACAAATCTCCAGGAGTATGGAATATAGGCTAGCGCCATACTTGAAGTGAATATTCTCCTCAATGTTGTAATCACCAATACTATATTCTTCTTCAGCATGACTGGATAAAAGCCATCCAGACCGGGCGACTTGAAGATATCAAATAATGCAATCGCATATCTAATAGCATCTTCATTCAACACAGTCTTTGCTACAAACCAATCGCGCCGAGAAACAGATGCTCTACGCAGTTCGTGGTCAATATTTGGTGGATGCAGGGCGACTGTAACCTGATTCACAGGGAAGTGGGACATCAATAATAAACAAAGTGTCTCACTCCGCTTTTCGGTAAAAGTATCATCAGGTTTCCTAAGCGACTCCAAATCTAGAGAGCGATCCTCCTGAAGAACCTTAACTAATTTAGCCGTGTCACCCAGTGATTCGATATTGCTGCAAAAATATTTAAAAGAAGATCTCTTCGTTGTCCGAATAGTTTTCTTAAATTCCGTCGGTGTTATTCGATATTGGTGTCAGTCCTTTGTGTCGATGGCCCTGTTAAGCAATTTTCTCGCTTCCTTCCTCAACTCATGACGCTCTTGGTTCCAACAGGGTACCGGAAACCTGACAGGCAGCAGCAAAGCTGACATCAAGCGATTAGTTCAGTTTCTCAACCGCCGCCTCGACGTCTCGCTCGTTTCACAATTTTTTTCGTATTTCATGGTTTCCCCGCAATACTTCACCAAATTTATTGCAGCCTGTTTTCATTATGCTCCTAGTGGGTGATGTCTGTAAGATCCTCTCACCTCATCTGTACTCAATGTACCTGTGGTCCGATAATGAGTCTTTATTTAGGACCCTCCAGTTTATAAACGACCATCCCACCCAATTATTGGGTAATGTAATGTCTATTACCTTCTGCCTTCTAACTGTGACAAAAGTAGGTTGACAGCCCTTGTTTGAGAAAATAAGCAGAAGCAATCAATAAGTCCGACCATTCATGAATGCTTTGTAGCTCATTCTAGCGGCTACCAGCTCTTGGCAGCAAAATTGACTTAACCCGATTATTTCTACCTGCGAAGACACGATAAGACTGGTTCTTGGGCTTCTGGAACTCTTGTCAAATAGTTTGTTTAGTCCTCTTAATTGCATTAATAGTTGATGTGCAAACCTCATTTGGAGGTTATTTAATATTCAAGCTTTTAAAGCATAACATCTTCTTTTGCATACAATTAGATTTGTTTTAAGCCAACCTTGCCAGCATAACGATGAAACTTGCATTGTTGAAAAAACTCCAATAATTAACTATAGTACCAAAGGCATTGCACTGGATGAAATATGATATCAAGTGCAATGCTCTGAAGAAGTCAAGTCAAGGCGAGCTTGCAAATTTGTCAATAATGTACTTTTCACGGTTATACTTCAAATTCAATAATATCGAAATATATGTACTCGTATAGACAAATTAATGTATCTATAAAAAAAGTGAATAAAGACCCAAAAGCCCAAAGTCAATCAATCAGTAAGAATCAAATGTTAGTGTTTTCATTTTAACTAAGCAACTTTTTAATTGATTCTCCGACACCAAGGTTTATGCGCCTGAAATCAGCCATTTTATCAACTCGGTACAAGAACCGTTGTTTAAATTAGTTTAAGCATATCTCTTTAACCCCTCCATATAGACGTCCTTTATGTACCCACGGTTCCTGAATAGAAGTTATAAAAAGGGAATGTCTGCACCCGGGAAAGCCATCTACTTAAGCGGATTTTAAATGCTGAAAGTTAATCTGTGTTACACCAGTAGACGCCCCTAGACTTTTTGTTTGGGAAGACATGGAATGCAATTCTCCCAAAGAACAGGTTTAGGCGACTTTCGTACCTTGACCCCAGAACATCCATAGACTTTTCGTTCAATCGTACAAGAAGAGACGATCTTCTTTATTTTCCCGGTTCTTTCCCCTTGTATGCGCCAGAATATACCCGCCTGAAGTGTCAAAGCCCGGGTTCTGGGCAAGTAAAGCTGAAAGCACATCTTCTCTTTTCAGGTCAGAATCCTGAATCCTTCCTAGGGGGTTTATTCTCCTCCTCTCTGGGCTACGAAGTATCCGCACTTCCACTCGGAGACATCTATGTCCATTGTGACTGCCTTCAAAAAATGCCAGGAGGAGGCATACTCGTCCTTACCCATGATTTCCATAAACATTGGAAGTACCATCCCTATTTTCCAGATGAAAGTGAGAGGATCCGATAAATCCACCTACATTATCTCTGTCAAACTTGTGAAGAAATGCACCCCAAACATTGAACTCGTTTCAACTATAGTCTTGGCCATTGACATAAAAAGTGATGAATCGACTCTGTCTCTTCTTCATCATGGCAATTCCTACATAGCTCGCTCGACGGTATACGCCAATGTTGAAGCATTGGTGCGATAGCACAATGCCCGCTAATGACCCCCGTAAGCACATTTACTGCAGGTTTGTTGAGCCCTAAGAGAACCTTCGTTCTCTTCATGTCTAACCTAAGCCATAAGGCCCTTGAAACTTTACAGTCGTCACGATTAGTCAATAAGTTATTTTTCACTGCAATAATGAATTCATCTATGTTCCTAAACAGTTCACATATTGGTATTTGTATTGAGATATCTGCTTCGTTAATATCCATTTCAGATCCCCTTCTCGTCCGCTAATTTATTCCCTTCTATATGGCTATGTCCGGGAACCCAGCAAAGTGAGAACTTGTGGGGTCCAATGTTCAGTAGTGAAGTACGACATTTCATTACCAACTTCGATTTAATTGTCATGGATTCAATTGCCTTTAGCGCCGTCTGACTATCTACAAAGATAGTGATACTCGACGGTCGAATTGTACTACTTTGTATCAGTCAGGCCGCTTTCTCAATTGCATAGACTTCGGCCTGAAAGACGCTGCATGTGTCAGGCAGCCGATATGACTGTCTTGCCTGCAAGCCTTCCGAGAAGACACCCGCCCCCGTTCCACCTTCCATCTTTGAGCCGTCAGTGTAGATGGTAATGTCAGAACTACGCGTCACTGAGCCTGACTCCCAGTCTTCCCTGGTTGGATAAAGAGAGAAAGTAGCTGTAAAATCCATAGTAGAAGTCATGTAGTCTGCAGCCGTTTCTAAATCGGCCGTAACTAACCTTTGACCCTTCCGTCTTATTTCGCTCAAAATTGTACAGTGTCCATAGTTGGCAGATTTCCACGTATTGCACTTCATTAGTCTGAGAGCACACTTGGCGGCACAACCCTGAATGAACAACCCGCGGTGAAATAATATGTTTAAGCCTTCTTGAGGCGCGCTGCTTACAGCCCCTGACATTCCCAGGCTAGCAAGTCTTTGTACTTTTCCAATACGATTTTGATTACATTTCCTTTCCAACGCCTTCCACCAGACGATGAACCCGTAGGTGACTTCTTTGTTTAGGGAGCTTTCCCAACTAAGATGGGACGACTGCTGGTTTTCTAGCGGCATTGATCAGAAGTTGAATGGTTTTGTGAGTCGGATCTGTGATGTTTTCAACACATATGTCCCGATTCGCACTATTCAAGTAAAAAATAAAGCGTGTCCTTGGTTTGACGCGCTAGTGAAGCAGCATCTTAAGAAAAGGAACAGGTTGCATGTTAGATGGAGAAAATTTCCAACCGATCAGAATTGGGATTCTTACAGGCTGGCTCGTAATGAGGCTGTAGCTGCTGTGAAGCTAGCAAAGAAAAATTATTTCTCCGCTAAGCTTGATGCATCTCTTCCATCTAAGCAATTATGGAGCAATCTTAAACGGTTTGGTGTTCATGGCAAGGATAGTACTGATTGTTTAGTGGAACTGAATGAATTAAATAATCATTTCCTGAATGGGTTTCCCCCTGAGAATTCTAGTGAGTGTGAGCTTTCTGTGGTTGATGGACTTGTCTGTCAAAGTTCATTTGAGTTTCATGCAGTTGGTGAGTGTGATGTACACAGAGGTATTATGCGGATAAAATCTAACGCTGTAGGTGCTGATGGAGTCTTTATTAGGTTTATAAAATTAATTATTCCATTTGTCTTGAGTCCATTAACTCACATTATAAATCACTGTTTTACCACTTCGTGCTTCCCAAGTCTATGGAAATTTGCGACTGTTGTGCCGGTTGCAAAAAAGGTATCTGCCGCTGCTCCTAGTGATTTTCGGCCCATTAGTTTGCTCTCATGTCTTTCTAAGGTGTGTGAGTCGCTTATGGCTGATCAGATATCTCGACACCTGAATGAGTTTAAGCTGCTGTCACCACTACAGTCTGGTTTTCGTAAGGGTCATAGCTGCTCGACTGCTATGCTGAAAGTTGTTGATGATATTCGAATTTCATTTGATGATGACCAAGTAACTCTACTCTGTTTATTGGACTTTTTCAAGACTTTCGATAGTGTCAACCATAGACTATTATGTTTTAAGTTAGACTTATTTTGGTTTTTCTGGCAATGCCTTGCTGCTTATGACGAGCTATTTGAGTGGTAGATCTCAGCGAGTGAAGATTGGTGATATCTTCTCTGATTGTAGGCCAGTCTTTTCTGTGGTCCCACAGGGTTCAATTCTTGGACCACTGCTTTTCAGTATGTTCATCAATGACATTTTTTCACTTGACTGTAATGGAGTGATGCATGCTTATGCCGATGACATTCAGTTATATCTGTCACGCAGGGTAGGCCTTATGGATGATCTGGTTTGTAGACATAATGAGGACCTTGATATTCTTAGTGGTTGAGCTCGTAGCAATGATCTGTGTCTAAATCCGGCGAAATCTTTTGTTCTGCCTATTTACAAAGACAATATACTTTTTACTGAAATCCCTCCGATGTTTATTGCTGGTTGCCGCCTTACACTTGTTAACAAGACTGTTGTGCTTGGGTTTCATTTGAACTCGTCATTGACTTGCTCGGATCATATCAATCATGTGGTTTGCAGAATGTACGAGTATATGACTCTGCGCTGTTTGAGGATGTCTGCTCGATTTACTCCCGTTGAAACCAGGCGCAAGTTGGTTGTGCAATTGTTTGTGCCTATTATTACCTACTCTGAGGTGGTGTATAGTGATTTGGACTCTCGGTCTTTACATAAGCTGCGAGTGGCATTCAATAATGCTACTCGTTATGTGTATGGCTTGCGCAAATTTGACCATATCTCATCTTGGAGTTAAATGGTTCTGGGTTGCGATATTGAGAGCTATTTAAAGGCAAAAAATTGTATATTTATGCATAAATTAATATACTGTAAGGCTCCGCTTTACTTTTTTGACAAGTTGCGCTTCAGCCTGTCGAATCGTTGCAATAATCCACTAAACTATGGAACTCATTACCTAATGATTTAAAAAACATTGTGAATCACAACAACTTCAAGCATCTTATTTATCTTTATTTTCGTAGTAACTCCTGACGCTTTATTTCTTCTCTTTTCCTTCCAAGTTCTACTACCCTCTTTCTTTTTTATTTTTTATATATTTTTCTGGTTTTTTGTTATATTTGTTTGTTATTTTCTAAATAATTGTCAATAGTATTAATTCTAATTTTAATTTTAGCTTTAAGTTTTTAATTTAAGTTACAATTGTGGCTAAGTTTTTAAAACTTATTGTTGATGTAAGTTTTTAAAACTTATTGTATGATTAAATAAATTAAATAAATTAAATTAATTAAAGTAAATAAATTAAAATTTGTCTAATGATTGTGGTGTACATCCCATACACGATGTACGGTGACAGTCCCCATTTTTTCCCAAAGATGCTTTTACAGGCATAGTATGCAGCCAAACCCTTCTTTCTTCTCTCCTCAATAATCTTCCTCCAATTTAACTTGGAATCCAGAATGGTACCTAAGTATCTTGCTTCTGAAGAGAGATTCAACGTTACCCTACCTAACTTTGGCAAAGAGAACTCAGGGATTTTTATTTTCCTGGTGAACAAAACTAGCTTCGTCTTAGTAGGGATACCTCCTAAGCCGTTGCGCTCTGCCCATCCGGAAATCTCGCTCCATGAGTACGCTAATCGTTGACAAGAACTTCACCGGGATTAGTATTGCAACGTCATCAGCGTATGCTACAACCTTTGTTCTCTCTGCTTTGAAGGTTTCTAAGATCTCATTTACTACTAGAAGCCATAGCAGAGGTGATAGCAGTCCCCCCTTTTTTTTCTCTTTCTAGATTCAGTGGCCAGAGTTATATCAATGACTTCCTCCCTAACCCTGTTACGAAACGTTGGCTGATTTCTCTTGCTACATAAAGTTAGGTTAGTGGAGAGAATGTAATAAAAAATGGACTCACCTCTACCATTGGTATCAGTGCTGCCCCAGAGCTCATGTTGCCCATTTGCGTCACAGCCGGCCACTATGCCCAGTCCGCGTGATTCACAGTAGGCGATAAGTTGCCGACAGATCTGTGGTGGCGGCCCTTCCTCGTTGTACAGAAAGTATGCGGACGTTAGCAACAAACTAGGTTTGTGCCTGTGCTCGCATACCACCGTTGTAAGGTATCCAGTGCTGGAGGAAATAAGAAGAAAAATATTAATATCCTTCTTGGCAACTATACACGTTCTGATCTTACCTTGTTTTTGTGGAATGTAGAGACGATAGCCATCCATCCCGAGTCCGCTTACATTACCTCTGACGAGCCAAGGCTCTTGAACAAGGGCTACGTCCACATCGTCCTCTACGATAAACTTAATTAGATCGAGCGAGGATGAGAGGGATGATGCACATTAATTTGCACCACCTCCAGCTTCCTCTCCATTGGCTTTTGACCGGTACCCGGCACGCGAACCTTTAGAGAGCCCAACCCGAATATAATACAGCTATCGCTTCTTAATTTGGATAGCGACGCGTAGGCCACTGCCAGCACTGCGACACTTCCCACTCCATTTTTGCAGGCGTTAAGAAATCCAGAGATTTTTTGTTGTTGCAATCAACGACCTTGAGACCCTCCCAGTAGCACTACCAGACATCAAGGCCTGGGGTACCACGGTGATGCCTGAGGAGCTGCTTGATATCGACGCCATGTGGCCTCCTCGCCAACCACCTACCGCCGGTAGTAGGGATCCGATCCCCTGCACCGTAAACTCTTCCTCATTTGTCTTAGACATCTTAGTGACGATCAAAAACACCCCCTCCCTGTGGAGTTTCTTTACAGTCGACCACCCCACTCACAAGAAGACTCAGAAAACCGACCGCTCCTAACATGGAGAAATCAGACGTCGTTGTGTGCCGCCCCTAACATGGGAAACAGACGCACACGTGGTAGATCTTTGTTCGTTACTCATCGGTCAGTCTGTATGAAAATACTGGCGGCCCTGCCAGGGGGCAGTATATGGCCGCCTTAGGTTAAAATAGTCCGACGAATCTTTGCAACTTAAGCCCCCACACCACGCCAAGGTGCCTACCAGATGGGAGGTCTATACAAGATATGTGAATAAATTTTTCTATAAGGCGGAAAAGCAGATTACGAATCATGATAATCATAGTTGGCGTAATATTTCACCCTACACTCCCATCTATATATAGAATTCATCAATATGAAAAACATGCCTACAGAGATATGGTATATTTTTATGGACCCAATGTCGTCAATGTTTAACTCATACGCCGACTTTAGGTATGATAGTTGTTTGGTGAATTACCTTAGGGTAAAGGGTATTTCGAAGTCGGCCTAATACAAGTTCAGCCTTCTTTACTGATTTAAACTTGCTTGTAATTTACGAATAAAATCGGTACTTTGTCACCTCTTAAGATTTTCAACTTATTAACATATTCTGCAATATTATTGAGAAGTACGAGGACACCCAGTGCCTGAATATGACTTACGCTATATATAAAGATAGATAAATTTTTAATGGTTTGTTTTAAACTCCATCTACTGCTAATTGTTCATTTCCCGCACTAATACCCAAATTTTCACAAAATATAGCGAATCTGTTGGCGTTGCTACATGAAGCACTTCTAAGCCAGTAACCCTCCTGGAATGGTTTTTGTATTCACTTCTCTAAACAACGCAAATCCGATTATATGGCTACGAGTATGTCTGCAATCCCTACATACGAAAGGCTAATAAACTTAACCGTGATTTCCTAATTAGTGACTAATTACCATGTATTTCAAAACATTGTTAGCTTGTATCTTCAATTTTAATTTTTATAATACAGCAGCTTTGTATATTTTGTATTTCTTCTTATTACGCCCTACATTATTTGTGAGTTGTTTTAGATTTTAGCAAACATTTGTAACGCCTAAGAGTAGGCGTAATCTATATTCAAGTTCATCTTGTAAGTCCATTTCGGCATTTCCGTTATGTGTTATTTTAGATAAAAAAACCTGCAGAAACTATTTATATTATATTCTCGTATATATATATCTGTTCAGTTATGAAAGCTACATTTGTAAAGCTTCCTATGGTAGTGTTAAAAATCTTTCTGCCTTACTATGCGAATTGGGAGGTATCAAGTAGCACTTCTATCTCACATAGAAATGGTGCTTTTAGGACTAGATAAAAAGCGTTCCAATAAATATATCGACTCGAAAATTTAGGCTTTTTGCAAAATATGGGCTGGTTCGATCACACATTGTTGTTATATAATTATTATTTTGAATAAACAAATTTCAGAAATTTTTCCAATTAATTTTGTAAAGAATTTAATTCATATTTATGAAGAATTTGTTTAATTGTAAATGGAAAAAAAATATAATTTTTTTTATAAAAATGTTCTAAACATTAACAGAAATAATTTCAATTGCTTACAATTTTTTACATAAAATAAATTTTATAATGTTTGTTTACGCGTAATCCATAATAGTTATAAACGCTAAAGAAAAAAAAATTTTTCCTCCTTTTATTTTAATTGGACCTTTTCTTTTTGGAAAATGACAATACGTAAACAAATCTTAAAATTGACATGCAGGAAATATTCTTTTCACATGCTCAGAATATTTATATCTATTTCATTAGAATATTTATATCTATTTCATTAAATTTGAGTATAAAATAGAAAAAAAACTTGTTCATTACTTCATTCAGAATACTAAAATATCAGTTTATTACATTTTGGATTATTTTCGATGGAGGCTCAAGTTTATAAGATTTCTTAACACCTTAGCTTAGTTTGTGCATAATTTTAGCATATCATTTTTAACTGTGGTAATTTCTAAATCTTTATATATATTTGAATTTGTTACAACCAGGCCTCTCAGCAGTTCTTAATTCTTTAGACTTGTTGTACGTTTTCTATGTTTGAGCTGAAAGAAGCACCCCACAACTGTATGCCATAGTTCCATATTGGTTTAAAGGTGGTATTAAAAAGAAAAATTCTATTTTTTAGTTATTATTTTGATAAGCCTATTCATATTAATAGCTTTAAATTTTGCTTGATTACGTTTCATTTCCAATTGTTTTCTCCATGTTAACCCCTTATCGAGATACACTCGAAGAAAACTAACTTAACTTCCGTCTTTTGGAGAATGGTTTCTTTGCTAATGTAAATGGCCTTAGTATGAATGTCACATGTGCGCATTTTAACAAGTTAATTTTAATCCTCCATGCCATTGGTCTATTGCTTGCAGGTGAGTTTGAGATTTCGAGATGCTATTATTTGATCTGTATCAGCACTTAGTATTGGGGTGTCATCTGCAAACGTCAATGTCAGAAGTTTTTCATTTGTTGGTAGGTCTGAATTGAAAATAAGATAGAGAAAGCGGCCACTAATTTCTTTAGTGACTGTCTTTTCAGGCATGCAGATATTTCGTAACTTGGAGAAGTGAATGTTGATTTTTTTACTTTATATACATATATATATACGAGTATATATATATATATATATATATATATATATATATATATATATATATATATATATATATATATTTATATTTATATTTTATATATATATATATATATATATATATATATATATATATATATATATATATATATATATATATATATATATATACATATATATTATATATATATATATATATATATATATATATATATTATATATATATATATATATATACATATATATTATATATATATATATATATATATATATATATATATATATATATATATATATATATATATATATATATATAGATTATATGTACCTGTATTCCAGAGCCTTTGCATTGCATTGCTCTGATTGAACTTGGCCATCATTTTTTTCTACAATAATCGAGATGAGCAAATGTTCCCCGTATAATTATATTTTTTAATTTCTTTGTTCTCGGTCAACAGTATACATCTAATAGCGCAATTCATAGTTCACGTGTTTTCAAACTACATCCGCTTTCCGAACTTTATAACAAACATTTGTTTTATATCTGCTTGTACGGTGCCCACTTTTGAAAAATTGTCGTCACAGTTATTCTCAGTCAAGAGATTGTTTTCTTATACCCTAAATTTAACAGAATCAATACGACAAACTCTACATTTTCCTAATGTGTTTATTTTATTTGGATTGATGTTTAGGTTTTTGATCAGTCAAATTTTAGCACCCATGCGAAATGAGAGCAGTACGAGCGTGCAGTTAACAAACGCTAATTAAAGCGCAAATGTTGGAATTTATATATTTGCGTTAATTAATAAGAATTGTTTTATTTTGATTAAAGAATACGAGGATCGACTGTACTTCAATAACAGATGAGTTCGTTGCACGGGGATTGTTCTGCAGATCATTACAAATACAGCTGCGTTCCAATATTGTTGATATGTGGAGTTGATTTTAAGGTCAAAATAATCGTAGCTGCTATATTAGACACAAATAGCTCAAAAACTAGATCCAGTCGCACATGCCAATGCATATCACAGAAGATCTCTGTGAAAGATATAATGACATATCGCAATCATGGTATAAAGCGGTGTATCAACCTTCATCGGCTGTATTAATTTTAAACTGCTTACGTTTATTTGATTTATAGATTGTTGGTAAAGTATTTATTTTATATTTAAATCACTTATAAATTCAGCCAATTTTTTTTTTTTGTTTAGTATTATTTATTTCAACATAATCTCTATTTACATACATACAATGTTTACTGACACTATAACTAGTTTAAGGAACTAACGAGCAGTTTGATTTTAACATTTTTAGGGAATTTTATGAAGAGATTTTTGAAATCCCTACTTTATATTAGCAGCCAATGAGTTCATGTGCTTTCCTTCATTGGAGTCGTTGGGCTAGGCCTTCAGTATTGAGAAGCTTCCTGGCTTCTTAGTTTACGTGCCTTTGGAGCCTCGAAGAGTGGGCTTCTGGTTATTTTCTAATTTCTTTAGTGACCGCAATAACATTGAGGTCACAATGAATGGCGTTATGAGCGTACCAAGGTGCGTTGACAATACCTCTAAGGACTTTATTTTGAAATCGTTGGATTATTTTAACATTATTTTGACTGGCGCAGCCCCATATTTTCGCACCAGAAACCCACACTGGTTTTAAATTTTTTTTTGTATATCGTGATTTTGTTGTATATAGTGAGCTTTGATCTTCATCCTATGACCCAGTCCATTTTCATTAATTTCAGGTTGAGTTCATTTCATATACTCCTTCCAATGTAGCACAGCATCAAGAGTTATGCCAAGTTATTTTGCAGTATTTGCGTATGTGATTGGAGTGCCGATTAGTATTATTGGGTGATAGTTAACTTTTTGGTGGTGAAATTCACATGGACTGATTTGTTGTTGTTTAGTTTTATTCGCCAAGTTTTTGTCCATTTTTCGACTGCGTCAATAATGATTTGAATTTTAGCTGTCGCTTCTTCCAGCGTTTATTACTTTTAGATCTGAGTAATAATTTTTTTGTTTCTTGCGAAAATAGCTTTAATTTAAATATGATTTCATAAGGGCATTAAATTGAAGGGGGAGACAGCAATTAATTTTGTTGATTAGGCTTCCATGCCATACTTTGTCCAATGCTTGTGTGACGTCTAAGACGACTGCTGAGCATACGTTTTTCTCCTCAAGGGATTTTTCGATTTCTGCTGTAATTCTGTGCACCTGGTCTTTGGTAGAGTGATTGCAACGAAATGAAAATTGGTGTGATGGTATCAGATTGCGTGATTCAAAGATTGGCTTTATGCGGATTAAAATAAGATTTTCTAATAATTTTGAGATTTGTGGGAGAAGAGAGATTGGCCTGTATGAAGCGACAGAGTGTGGGTCTTTTCCTGGCTTGGCAATCATAGTCATCACAGTAACTTTCCACAGGGTTGTGATATATTGAATACGGATGGGTGAACTAACTAGTTTAGCAACTAGACTTTTGCTGGGTAGTTGTTTTAATACTTCCTCAGTGATTAAATCAAAGTCTGACGCTTTCTTATCCTTTCAGTTCTTCTATTAATTTTTTTTTTCAGTTCGCTTATAATTATTTGTGTGATGGTTCCGCTATTCCGCTCGAACGAGGAGTGCAAGTTGTCGCATTGATTCGCATTGGGTTGAAAGGTGTTAGCCAGATGCTTTGCGAATGCTTTATCCTAATCACATCTCACAAAATCCAGTTGGCAACTCGTACAAACTGAAAAACTAATCCGATATTGATAATAAAATTTAACAAAAAACGAGGATTTAATGAGAAAATAATAACAATTTCGCGCAAGCGTGAAAGTGCAAAATTTTCTGCGTCGGAAGAGTGCCGAGTGCAGTGATTCTGAGAATAACTAACTTAATTCCTTAATTTTTAAATAAAGTGTAAAAACAAAAACAAAATATACAAAAATAAAAACAACAAAAATTATAAAGTGAGACAACCGCAAAATCGCACTGCTATTATACGGTTATGTATGTATGTACACATATACGTTAAATTAAAAGCGGCCTAGGAAGTATCTAGAGTAGAGTTGCCAAAAATCATTTTAAACAAAAAATAAATAATGAAGAAAAAAATGGGTGTAGACCGTACCCCACCTAGAGTGGAAGGTCAGCAACAAGAAGAGCAACAACAACAACCATAGAAACAGCAGCAACAACAACAGCAGAAACAACAACAGCAGCAACAACAACAACAATAACAACAGTAGCAGCAGCAACACCGAGAAAAACAACATCAGGAACAACAACAGCAGCATCAACAACTGCAAACAAAAAAGAAACACCTTCTTCAGAATCCGCCCTAAAATTCCTGGAGTCCTCAATGCCCCTCGCCCCAATCAAGCTCGTCTTATCATAATAAAAAAAAACAGCTCACAACAAACTGTCCAACAACAAATTGAACAAGTTCAACGCCAGCTTCAGCTGCTATACAAACAACAGCAACCAGTTGCCTCTCCCCAAGTCACAGTAAGTGTACGACGAGGACTGGAAAACGGTTCTAAACAAGAAAAGGCAGAGAGAGAGTCCAGGTAAGACAAAAACTATTCAAAAACAATCGAAACTTGATAAAGACTGGCTAGGAGATCCGAAAGAAAGATAGGAGATAGAAGAAATTGAAGAATGTGACCAAAACACAGAACATAAAGAAAAAGTCTCTAAGCCCCCACCAATATTTGTTGACAGAGCTACCAATATAGCTCCTTTAATGAAACTATTGTCTGAAGCTGCTCCAAATTCATACGAATTAAAGCTCATAAACAATGAGCAAGTTAAAATCCAGACAATTTCTCCAGAAGCCTACAAGATAATAGTTTACCAGCTTGAGCTAAAAAACACCGAATTTTTCACCTATAAGCCAAAAAAAGAAAGAGGCTTCAAAGTAGTACCCAAGAATATGCACCCATCTATAGGCACAGATCAAATAACACAAGCCCTGCAAAACTTCGGTCACTCTGCTACGAATATTTGGGACATAAAGCGAAGAAACACAAAAAGACCTATACCAATGTTTATCATTGAGCTTCAAACAAACTCAAACAATAAAAAAAATGTATGAAGTCAAATATCTGTTTCATAGAAAAATTGTTTTTGAGCCCCCCCGTCCGACTCGCGATATTCCCCAATGCGCTAACTGTCAGCAGTATGGGCATACAAATCGTACTGTCGCAGGAAATGCGCCGGAAGCCACTCGTCTTCAGATTGTATACGTAAAAACAGATCAGATGAAGTCAAATGCGCCTTGTGTGAAGGTAATCACCCAGGAAATTACAAAGGTTGTGTAGTTTATAAAAATCTGCAGAAAATTAAATACCCACAATTAAGGAAAAACGACAATTTACCCATGTATCCTACTCAACAATAGGAAGTTCTGGTAAATCACAGTACATCAAATGTACTTTCATACGCTCAAGCACTGAAACACTCAATACAAGCAATTAATGAAAACACAACGGTCCTACCCATTAATACTGTTTCTGCAGCAACCGAAGAATGCGAGAAATGATAATGCTACTCCGGCAAGTCATGCAACAAATCACAACAATGATGAACTTATTAGTGAACCTCACGACTAAGAATTGCTCATCCTCAATCCCATAAAAGTCATACTATGGAACGCTAATGGGCTGTCAAAACATTTACTAGAAATTAAAAAATTCCTTAGAACATACGAAATAGATATACTCCTAATATCTGAAACCCATTTCACCAACAAAAGCCATTTTCAGATTCCGAACTTTAAGTTTTATCACACCCTGCACCCAGATAATAAGGCTCATACAGGTGCAGCAATAATAACACGCAATAATATAAAACACTGTGAGAGCACATCTTATCGCACAGAAGCTATACAAGCCACGAATATAATTGTTGATGACTGGAAAGGGCCAATTACAATTTCCGCAGTCTACAGCCCACCTAAACACGCAATAAAAATGGAGGAGTATGAGAAATTCTTTAAGAACCTAGGCAATAGATTCCTAGCTGGAGGAGACTATAACGAAAAGCACACATACTGGGGTTCCCGTCTCACTACACCAAAAGGTCGACAGCTTTATGCGGCCGATGGAAAATTAAATTTACTCCCTGTCTCTTCAGGCATAACAAGATACTGGCCAACAGATGTAAGAAAAATTCCTGCCTTGATTGACTTCTGTGTGACGAAAGGTAGCATGCTTAGTGATCTTAAATATAGCCCATGTTTTGAGCTGTCTTCTGACCACTCTCCAGTTCTCGTCGAGCTTAACAACAATCTTGCCCTTCTTCCCAGCCAATGTAGCTTACATAATCACAAATCTGATTGGAATCGCTTCCGATATATGGTATTTTCCACAATTGATTTAAAATTATCACTGAAATCTGAAGAAGACATCATTGCGGCTGAACACTTCAACAACTGCCTGCAACAAGCTGCGTGGGACTCCACCCCCCCCCCCCCCCCACTGAATGAACGAAAATCAACGAATATCTCCAAACCTATAAAAGAAAATCTGAGAGAAAAGCGATATGCAAGAAAAAAGTGGCAACAAACTAGACATCCTGAGGACAAGAAAAAATTAAATGCGCTTACAAAAGAACTTAAAGAGATCCTTAATAACGATCGAAACACCCAACTCCATCATTACCTCAGTAATCTCGATGCAACAGCTGCTACAGAATACTCTCTCTGGAAAGCAACTAGGAATCTAAAGAGACCCACAATGTTCCAATCCGCTTTACGAATGGAAAATAACGAATGGGCTAAAAGTGACCTTGAAAGAGCAGTCACATTTGCCCGACATTTAAAAAAAGTATTTACCCCACATGAAATCGAGCCCCCTGCATGTGTAACAGAAGAAGTGAAAAGTGTTCTGAGTAATACCCATCAGATGGACCTATCCACACGTAAATTTTCCAAATCTGAAGTGAAAGCAGCTATTGATAAGCTAAATATTAAAAAAGCCCCTGGGTACGACCTTATCACTGGAAAAATAGTAAAACAACTTCCAGAAGAAGGAGTGAAATATCTAACCAACTTATTTAACGCGGTACTAGCATCTGGGTTTATACCTCCTCAATGGAAAGTGTCACAAGTAAAAATGATTCTCAAACCCGGAAAAAGCGCTGAAAAAGTTGAATCGTATCGCCCAATTAGCTTGTTACCGATTGCTTCTAAACTCATGGAAACCCTTTTCCTGAAAAGACTACTCCCAATTATAGAAGAGCGAAAGCTAATTCCAAATCATCAATTTGGATTCAGGAAAAAACACAGCACAATCGAACAGGTTCATAGGATTGTTGAGTATATTGTACAGCGGCGTTTCTTGACAACTCGCAAGCATTTGATCGCGTTTGGCACGATGGCTTGCTTTACAAAAAAAAAATACACTCCCCATTAACTACTATGTGTTAATCAAGTCCTATCTTACACACAGATATTTTTTCGTTAAGCAAGGTGAGGAACAATCTGAGCTCCATGAAAGCTCAGCAGGCGTACACCAAGGAAGTGTCATGGGCCCAATACTTTATCTACTTCACACGTACGACTTACCATCAGCTGAAGGAGTCACCATAGGTACCTTTGCAGATGACACTGCTGTCATAGCTGTTGACACTCCCCCATACTTAGATTCCTCTAAAATCCAAAGTGGGCTAAACAAAATTACTGACTGGTTAAAAAAATGGAGAATCAAGTTGAACGAAACACAATCAGTCCAGGTTACATTCACTCTGAAACGAAACACCTGCCCACCCGAGAAACTCAACGGCATAAATATACCCCAATGTGATGAGGCTAGATACCTTGGGATGCATCTCGACAGAAGTTTAACTTGGAAAACACATATATTTACAAAACGAAAATCACTCGGTATAAAGCTCAGAAATTTACACTGACTCTTGAATCGAAACTCCAAAGTCTCAATCGATAGCAAATTGCTCTTGTACTCAGCAATTTTAAAACCAGTTTGGACATACGGTATTCAGCTGTGGGGCACTGCGGCAACTTCCAATGTTGAAATACTTCAAAGATTCCAATCAAAGACCCTAAGAATGATTGTAAACGCGCCCTATTATGTCACAAACAACCAAATACATCGTGACCGCAAAGTTCCTACAGTCGCTCAAGAAATAAAAAAGCTCTCTACTTCGCACAATCTGAGACTCCTAGTCCACCCAAATTCACTGATATCGGAACTGACTTCCAACCCCTTCACTTTCATCCGACTGAAGAGAAAATCAACAACAGATCTCCTGTGCTAATAGGCAATGGCTGCACCACTGGGTGTAGTCCATAAAAGACAGTAAATTCAAAAATTAGTCTTAAGTTTTTAAATATTGCTGAATGTGTGATTGAATGCAGCAGATTGCAATGAAACTTTGGATATTAAAAAAAAAAAAAAAAAAAAATCACATCTCGCCCACGTTTCATTTGCATTTTTGACTGGTCGTCCATGGCATAGTTAAATGATATTAGTTCGGTTCCCCAAAAACAAATGGTATTAAATAATAATATATTTTTTAATTTCAGATCAAATCTAGTTTTTTCACGGAATACTCAACGAATTTGATATTTAGGAATCGTTAAAAAGAAGCAATTGCAGATCAACCACTAAGACATAAAGTTCTTAACGCGGCTGAATAAATAAGTTTATTAAAAGAAGAATATATCTTTTTATAATAATTAATAATTTTTTTTTATTAAAAAGAATATATCTTTTTATCATAACTCATAACTGGCGACGAGGATGGGATGCTGGATAAAAAATAGCATCCAGTGAGTCGGACTGACAAAAAAAAATACTTATGTTAGTTTACAAAATAAGTAACGAATTGTCAAATTGTGGAATTTTTTTTTAAAACAAAAGAAAAAGTGAAGAAACTGAACAACAAAATTTTTTAATTGTTTTAAATAATTGACTCGAAAAATATTTTTTATATAACAAAAGAATAGGTGAAGTTTAAAGAAAAAGTGTAATAACTGAACCAGAAAAAAATTATATTTGACATAAATATTAAATTTGAAAAACCGTGAAAAAAGGAAATAAAAAAAAGTTTGTTTATAATAGAAGCAAAAGTGAAGTTGAACGAAAAGAAAAAGAAAACTGAACTAACTTTCCCCAGTGGGAAAAAAATATGTTGTTATATACACCAGTGAGAAAAATTTTTGTAAAATACTAAAATGTTGTCCTTGTCGCAGTATACCACCATTCAGTGGAGAGGATAATTACACAATCCAGAACTTTCTCAGAGATGTAGGGGTTGTGTTGTCGCTGACGCCGGAGGAGCACAGCGGACCAATTGAAATAATATTAGCAAACAAAGTGCAGGGAAAGGCACTTAGGATCGTCGAGGGACTCACAGACATGTCGTGGGACAACATCTTGCTACAATTAAGGAGAGAATTTGGAGTAAAAAGGTCATATTTCCACTTGAGGAAAGCGGCCGTGAACATAAAGGCAGGCTAGACAGGATTCTAAATGTAATGAATCAGAAATTTAGCGTGGAAATCGAAAAGATCACCGATTTCGATCCAGATAAAAATTCAAAGTTCATTTTTGACATTTATTTAAATTTTTTGCCAATACATGTAAAAACGTTGTTGCTTCAGAACGATATTAATAGTATATCGGAGGCACATAATTATTATATTGTAAACAATCTAATGGGAGACATTAGACTTAAAACATACGGTTTTAAAAATAGTAATCTTAATTACAATAATCGGTATGAAAACAGAAACAGAATCAATTCGAGAAGCTTTTAAGATTGGCTTGGCAACGAAGTTCAGCCAAGTAGACAAAACAATTTTGGAAATTTTGATAGAAATTATCAACAGGGCCTTCCAAATAGATTTAATAATTCAGGCAACTTTGCAAACAATTAAGGTTACCAACAAGGTTTTAGTAGAAATTTTAATTACTCGGGAAATAGTAGGAATCCCCAACAAAATAGAAAACTCTGGTAATTACCAGAAACATTCTAACAATGTTCCAAACAGGGAACAATACCAACAGTCAATGAATGTGGACGCGGCACAGGTTGAAAATTTTCGACTACTGCCTCGGAATACCAACTACCCATAGCGAGTCTTACAATAAATTTAACCCAAATTAATTGTTTGATTGATACAGGTGTTGCTACAACTCTAGGTGATTACAGGGTTTTTGGTCACTTGAAGATACTTAAAAGCTTAGGTACACCCATTGAATTGAATACATTGTCTGGAAGTTCCTTGATTTCAAAATAGTTTTTTTGTCACTATACCTCAGGAATTTAATTGCCCAAATGAAAAAATGTCAGTGAAGATAGCAAATTTCGAAAACAAAAAGTTTGATTGCATAGTTGGAAGCAATGTTTTGCAACAAGTGTGTGCTCAAGTAGCTTACCTTAACGGTAAATTAATCGTTAATGGATCTGAGATTAATATTTTTAATGACGCACCAATAGTAAAATATGAGGAAATTCATTATTTGGAGGGAGAAGAGGTCAAGACATACGAACTTTTACACAAAAATTTAAATGCGCAAGAAAAACAGAAATTATCCATATTTTTGAAAAAACACCGAAAAATTTTTTACACAGAAGGTCAAAATATAAACACAACAAATGACAAAATAATGATGAACACTGACAAACCTATTTACTCAAAAATTTACAGATATCCTCAGATTCACGAGAAAGAAATTGGGAGACAAATTCAAGAAATGCAATCGCAGGGAATAATAGGGCCGATTAAATCACCTTATAATTCATCCTATCATTCTAGCGAGAAAGTCAATTGGCGTATAGTCTGATTGATCACCGTAAATTGAATAATATTACGGTAGATGATAAACTCCCTAATCCCAATATGGATTCACTTCTTGATAAGTTGGGACGCACCCAATACTTTACAACTTTGGATTTAGCCAAAGGCTTTCATCAAATATTAATGGATGAAAAGGATATCGAAAAAGTGCATTTTCAACACCCTTGGGTCATTTTCAGCACATTCGAATGCCATTCGGATTGAAGAATGCACCCGCTACTTTCCAGCGAATTATGAATCATGTATTAAGACAATTTATTAACAAAATATGTGTTATTTATATGGAGGACATTTTAGTCTTTTCAACCTCATTTAAAAAATATTTTTCAAACTTAATGAATTTATCTTAAAAGTGCAATTAACCAAGTGGGAAAAGAAACCGAATTTTTAGGACATATTATTACAACAAACGGAATTAAGCCAAACCTAGAAAAAATCTAAAATCTACGGTCACCCAGAAAAATAATAGAAATCTTTCCTTGGAGTAACAGGTTTTTACAGAAAATTTATAAACAATTATTCACTTATCGCAAATCCGATGGTGAAATATCTAAAGAAAAATACAAAAATTAATATTTCTGATCCCGCATACGTGAGAGCATTTAATGAATTGAAAAAAATTAATCACTACTTATCCAATTCTGGCTTACACCGATTTTAACAACAAATTTGTTCTTACAACTGATGCAAGTAATGCAGCGTTAGGCGCAGTACTGAGTCAAGAAGGCAAGCCAATTGGTTATGAAAGCCGCACTCTTATTAGCCATTGTATGGGGTATAAAATATTTCAGACCATACCTTTATGGAAAAAAGTTTCTAGTACAAACAGATCATCAACCATTAAAATGGTTACATTCTTTAAAAGAACCTAATTCAAAAATTATACGATGGAAATTGATGCTCGGAGAATACGAGTTTGAGGTAGAATATTTAAAAGGGACGGAAAATAAAATAGCAGACTTTCTAAACAGAATAGAATAACCTGACAATGCCACTGGAATTTTTTTAAACAATGAGGAAAATCTTAGTATAAAATCTTTATTTGAAATCGAAACCATTCATAGTACACACGAAGATTTGAAGGAACATTTTCAAATCAGTGAAACAATTGTTAATAAATATAAAACTCAAATTAGACTCATGAAAAGAAAAGATAAACAAATGGAAATTTTATTTAATATACGAGTATATAAAGTTCTGTACATAACTGAGAATGACTTAAACACTGACAAATACTTAACCAACTTATTTAGAGAAAACCTAAAGAAGGGAACAATAGGCATCTATTCAGAAATACAAGATAGCAAATATAACATTATACAAGGAAAGTTGATCAATTTATTTAGTAATAACAAAAGTTTAAAAGTTACGAAATGTTCTAAATAGCAAAATACCTTTTAAACGAAGTGCAAGCATTAGAAATTATTGAAAATATACATAAAAACACAAATCACAAGGGGATATCGGAAAACTACGAAGAAATAAAAGATAAATATTTTTATCCCAATCTAATAAAATACATAAATCGCTTTATAAACAGTTGTAGAATATGTAATGAAGACAAATATGATCGAAAACCGTTTAAGAAATATTTTAATCATACCGAAACTCTACAAAGGCCAAATGAAATTGTTCATATTTCAAGTACAAAGAACATATTTAAGTACAAAGAACATATTTTTAACATCAATAGACAGATTTACAAAATTAGGTAGCATTCATAAAATACATGACAAAAATATGATTACTATAAAAGCTAAGTTAGAAGAAAGAAATGCATTTTTAGGCAAGCCAAATTTATTGATTATGGACAATGAATTTAACAATTCGTTAATAAACATGTTCTGCAGAGAAAAAGGTATTAAACCACACTTTACATTCGCGTACAGGAAATTCGGACATGAACGATTGCATTCAACTCAATTAGAACACATACGTATATTAAAAAGAGAAGATGAAAACGGCGATATTGAAGAATTGGCAATCAGGGCAATATGTTTTTTTTTATTAATCAACTAAATAATAAAAGAAAATCCAAAGCCATTGACAGACTAAATTCAAAGAGAGAACGTGTACCAAATTACAATAATCCCAATATATACATAAAGAATCTAAAAGCCTAAAGACAAAAGATAGCCAAAAGATATTTAAAATATAACTCAAATAATCCAGACAAAATAGATATAACACAAATTAAAAGACCTTTAAAAATATTTTCAGGTAACAGTCCTAGTAACAATGTTTGTAATGTTCTCGGAATCGATTCAGGTGGCAGTTTTTGTCGATAAAATCGAAACAGAGGCTGGTTATGCAATCATAGATAATGAGCCAATTAAAATAATAAAAAATTATTCAAAGTTAACACACGTCATTGATTTAACAGAAATAAGGGATACCATAGATAGATACCATAGATATACACTGCGACCTGAAAGATCTATTGTGATGCCCCTATTTATTTGAAAGATGAGGATAGTCTCATCTATAAATCTTCTGTCAGGTTAATTTCCGACAGGAATTCATATATTTTGGAGGAATCAAGATGAGGGATCTTGCTCATATCTAAGATATATTCTCCAAAACACCTGTGTCTTTTATGTGCCAATGGTCCGCAGTCTGTGATCAGGTGCAGTGAGGTTTCGTCACTTTCTCCACAGAATCGACAGATGGCATCTGAAGATATACCCAACTTGTTCAAATGGTAGTTGAGTCTACAATGCCCGCTTAAAATTCCTGTGATGATTCTTAATTTACCCCTAGGCATATTTATTAACTCCTTAGCTCTTTTAGGATTACAATCTCCCAGAAGAGCTTTGGACTGTCTTAATCCCGGAAGAGTTTTCCAGGTTTGACTTCTTTTTGCATCTGCACACTTCTTCAGCAGACCTCTAATGGTATTGGATGATAGTCCACAGAAGGGTTCAGGGCCGTTGAAGTGAGAGGCCACAGCCTTCCTAGCTAAGCTATCAGCCTTCCCATTTCCCTCTACTCCTATGTGGCCTGGTACCCACATTAGAGATAACTTTTTCATATTGCCTAGGGAGTTTAGCTTCCCAATACAGTCCCACACAAGTTTAGACCTCACTAAGGGTGAGCTCAGACTCTTGAGTTCTGCTTGACTATCATTTAGTATCACGATGTTTTTCCACCGATACTTCCTGTCAATGTTGATCTCGGCACATCTTTCAATAGCGTGAATTTCCGCTTGAAAAATGCTTGGAAAAGAACCCATTGGTTCCCAGTAGTTGGTTCTAGGCCCAAATACTCCTGCCCCAGTTCCGTCCATTGTCTTAGAACCGTCAGTATACCAGAAGTGGGCATTTTCTCTAATTTTTTACGTCTCAGTTACCCCCTTTCCATTCTTTTTTGCAACTCATCATTGTACAGTATTTGTGTGCAAAATTGAATTTTCTTGGCATAAAGTCCTTGTGAGATTTTAGTATACCGTATTCTTGAGTAGAATTTTTACATATATTTTGGGTGTAATTTGATTCTCTCGAAATAATTTCTTGTATTCCTTTCTCTACAGCCACTCAAAATGCATGTACACACCAGTACACACTACAACCGGCCCGCTCTTGACAAAAGCTAATGCATCGTCTTCGATTGCTATGATTGAAATTCGATTTTATTCCAATTCTAACAAATAAATAAAAAATAACATTCCTACATACATATACATACGAGTATATGCATGCCGTAAACATGCAAGCAAGCATAGAAACATTCGCACATGTAGTAAACACACACGCACATATAGAACGCAAAAACCAGAATGTGTATCCACATGTTTTGCCCTTGCATTGCCGAGCACACTTCGGGTGTTGAGTTAATAATTTCTCCATAGGCAGCCACGCAATTTAAACTCATTTCGCCGAGTGAAGAGAACGATGTAATATCTTTATAGTATATTGTCTTTGGTGGAATTGCCGATCATGATTCCAATGTGGCTGCCATACACTTCAATATGTTGATTCTCACTCAAGAGAGCAATGAAAGGTCTTTCTGTATATTGTCTTTGTCGACATGACGGCCTCACTCAATGACTAGTGTGCAAAAATCAAGAATGATAGAATAGAAGACTGCGCCATTGCTGGTGCGAAAATTTCCTCTCTGCGCGCATGTTGTCATAAGGCGCACACGGAATGAGAGAACAGCCAAAATGCGTAAATTTATGTGTGAGAAATGTGATGATTTGTGTTTAATATTAAATATTTTAGTATTTATCGCATTTTATGATAATATCTATATAAATATATGTGAAATAATATATTTCAATTGATTTGGCATTCAAATTTTTGTTTTATTCGATAATTTGTTGGTTAAATTTGTGCCGTGAAAGTTGTTATTTAGTGTCTTGGTGCGACAATAGGATTATAAAAAGAATAATTATGGAAAGTGAAATAAAAAAACACATGTACATATGTACTTATTTTATGATTTTAGTTAATTTATTTATATATTTATGTTCACACTTAGTAATATATACAGATATGCATGCATATACATACCATACATACATATATGTAATTATACTAAGGATTAAGGCTTTATCACAAAGGCTCGTTTGGTCGGTCGCGCGTTTACCGGCGTTTACTCTGCGGTTACTCCGCGTTCACGATATCTTTTGCATAACTGGTGAGGTATGCGTTCGTAAAACGAAACAGCGTGTTTGCTCCCGCACTAACTTTATTATTTTTGCTTCAAAGGACGCCATTTTCATAAATTTTAAATTAAATGCTAATTGTTTGGGTAATTGGAAATTGTATTGCCGTCAGTGTTGCCGAACCTTTTGGAAGAAAACGGCTAAAATAGCACCACTGCTTGTCAAACGCACGACCGACTAGAAACTTGCCCTAGTCCGGCGTTTTGAATGCGCTTACGATATTTGGGAAAATTTACGATCAAATGCGTGAAGCCCCAATTCGAATTGCTTCAGTATTGGGATTAAATGCTGTATTTTGCTTAAAAATTTCAACCACATACATATTTACGGTGCGGTCTGGTTTCTTTTCACTCTGCTTGCAAATCTAAAAAACTTAAAAAAAAGTGTCAAAGTGCGACAGGACGTTTAATTGGCATTTTTTTGATAAATACTGATACAAAGGGATACCATACAGAAATTAAAAATCAGCATTTCTAATAGCTTCGAAGTTAAAAACGGATGGTTCATTTTTGGTCTTAATAAAGAGATAAGCAAGCGAATGACAATAATTTCAATTCATACTAGAAAGAAAAGAGCTTTAATGAATATGCGCGGAAGAGCAATAAACTGGTTATTTGGAAATTTAGATGATGAAGACAGACAGAGCATTAATGACCATTTTAAGAAGCTAGACATAAATCAATACAATTTAGTCAAAAATATGCATAAACAAATTAAAATAAACGATGATTTGCAAAGGTATTCGAAAAATATTGGGTTAATCATTGAGTCACACAAAGAAATTTTTAATCAGACCTTATGTCAAGACGATTGAAGAAAGCTTCGCAATTACCACATATAATAACTTCCTGTTACTAATAAACCAAATAGCAGAGAAAATTGAAAAAAATACAGGAAAATATACTAATGTCAAAACATAAAATAATGAATAAGTTCTTTTTAACTAATAAAGAAATCGATTTTTATGATATTGATAGTCAGAAATTGAAATATATAAAATGTAGTTTGGGATCTTTTAATATTGACATATTACTGAAGATTTTAAAACAAGAACATGCAACTAGATATCAAAATAACAACAATTGTGAGCATAAAAAATAAAAGATACATAGTACATGATGATATTTCAAAAATGGAAAGAGGAAATGTTTGCGTATCTAATATATTAATTAAATTTATTAAGGTTGTAAAAAAATAAAATCTACAGAAAAATCAATACAAGAAATTTATATTGGAAATGTATTATTAGTAAATGTTGACACCCTTTTGTTTAACAAATGTAACAATTTTTCATACAAATTGAATGGCAATTATTTTATAAGATTTGAAGGATGTGAAATCTCTATTGAAAACTCTATTAAAAAGAAAATATTTTATCTGAAAATCTAACTGAAATATAAAAACCATTGAATTTCAGCAATTTAGAAGAAATCAAGAACATTTTTAAAGATAAACAAGTTAATACAAAATTTTATATACTTTATATTATACTTACCATTATTATAATATACATACTTACTTATAAGAAAACTTTTAAAATTTGTAAAATTTCGAAGGGATTCGAAATCTGAGGGGGGGGGGGGGGGTTGGCGAGTCATATATGGTGACATATCATCACCCTCAGCCACTGCTACACCAAATGAAGATTCAGCGACGTCCGCTAAAATAGCGAACGTAGCTGAAAAGTGTGTGCAGTTCAAATTCTAAGATCTGTTTATACGGATGAATCCTGAGTTTGTTTATTTAATGAAATACCGCAACGCTTGAAATAAGCTCAAGCTAAAACCAAAGAACATACAAGAATAGACAGTTGATTTGAATGTATTTGTGCGAGTTCTGCTACTGAGAGGAGTTTTTAAAATTGATGTATACAGTGGTAAAAATACAGTGCACCCCCCTTAACTCTAACTATCGTCATTCCTCAATTCACTTAACTTCTCAAAATAAATGAAAACATACAATTTCTTTGATAATTTCTCATTGTCAATGAACCCACAAAATCCACAAGTCGAAATATTCCAGTTGCGTTTAAGTAAAAAAAGTAATTTGACAAAATAAAAAATTGTTTTCTTCATTATTAAAGAAAGAAACACTACCTCTGTTTAAATAAAAGCATAAAGCCGTTAACTTAATTCGTTAAGCTGCATTTTTGACCTATTTTGAAGATTTTTCTGAGATTATTGAAACTGTTGTTATTTGTGAGAATACTGTAAAAACGTTGAATTTTCTTTTGACCGTCAATTTCTTAATTTTTGTCTCCTTCTGTTCCAAATTCTAATATTTTTACTGTCCCCTGTGCACTTTCATTCGTTCATGGCCATGCATATTTAATCACGCTTGGGGTACTACTGGGGCAGTCGGACCCCATTTTAATATAAATGAATTTTTATTAATTATTTTAGTTATTAGTAGTATATTATGTCAAAAAACCAAATAATTATTATTCTACATCTCATGATTACTATGGTTCGTTTACAGTGAACAGAAGTGTAAATGGAAAGCAATTGGATCAGATTTTACATTAAGAATAGTTATAATTTATGAAAAGAACTTGTTAACATTTGAGTTTTCAATTCCAAATTAAATAATATAATTTTTTTTGATTTATTATTTTATTTTCTTTTTAGAAGTTTCGCAGTTCTTTTTTGAATACAAATGAAGTGACCCCCTAAAAACTAAATTTAAACGTAGCCCTGATTTCTTCGGATTTTTTTCTCCGAATATTCGCTATTTTAGACAACATCCCAGCAGTGAAACCAACTAGTTAAAGTACTAGTAAAACTAAGATTATATGTAAAATTCATATATACATATTATAATAATGTGTACTCGACATGTAAAATACTAGTAAAACTCATAATTATATGTAAAATTCATATATATGTATGTATGTACATAATATAATAATGTGTACTCGACATTAATACAGCATGTTAATTCATGGTGCCACATTTCCACTCTTCTTTGCGGACACTTTGCGGATATTTTAAAACACGCGTTAACTTGAAGATTTATCTCTAAATTGAGGAATTACAAAAAGTGCTTGAAATTATAAAAATAACTGTTTTTCTTCAGACAAGATAGGAAAAATTTAGTATACACGGCAATGAAGTGCCGCAGAAGTCAGTAACTGGTTAACTTATAGATAAGTTTTGAACTAGTAAATTAGCCACTTGATTTTTTACTGTTAAATTTAGGAGTATATTTTGAAGACTGCCTATAATTTTCACTACAGGGATATGGAATAAGTTTACACAAACAGAATAAATTCACATACACTATACGTGTGACCAAAAAAAATGGTCGGAACGGTAAATAAATTTGGAGGGAATCGAATGTCTTTTCTTTGTCTTCTTTGCTAAAACGGCCCATAGACGATACATCATGATCATACTCATATATAATAGAATGTGTGAAAAAGAGAGAAAATATGCATGGATGTGTCACACAGACATGATCTCGCTGTGATAACTGATTGATCGTCGAAAATCAAAATCATTTTGATTTTGAGGGGAAATTTTATTATGATATTGATTATGATATATTGATGATTGTCGTTTGTGCAAAGAGTATTTACGTATAGAGTTTCCGTCGCTCTCTGTGGCAAAAGAAAGGAATCGTATTGTATGGAAACCGCCGTGGAACCGTTAACAGATGTTAAACATAACATTTTTCTGCTAAAATTGATTCATTACATATTCATAGTAAATTTAATATGATTTTAAGAAGGAATGGTTTTTATTGTCATAATAGGAAAATTAGGAAATCCAGATTTAATAGTCTTATTATCTATTAACTAATATTAATTAATTATTAATTAACGTAAAAATTAAAACAATTTAAATTAATAAAACAATAATATCAAATCTAAAGAATACTCTTTGTTGAAGCTGTGTTGACACTACAGTAAATTTAATTTGAAATTTCTAAAAATTTCATTTAAAAAAATTATTAACAATTCTAAAAAATTTTTAATTTTTCAAAATATGTTATTTCGCCCCAACATTTAATGCAATTTACAATATAAATTTTTTAAAAATAACTTTCTTTACAAATATTAGTGATACTATATGTAAGTTAATTGCATTTGAATAATTTCATATTCACATACGAGTATATGTATTTCGGTAAGTAGGCACGTATATTTATATAAATAATTATGGGAATAATTTTAAAATTTACATTGTAAATTTGTAAAAAAAGAAAAAATTAATGTATAAATAAATAAATAGATTTAAATATACATATATTTATATAATTTATAGCTTTATCCCAAAGAAAGCCACAATCGAATTACACAAATTCATGGCTGCACTGCAGAAGACTAAAAGTGATCTTTTGCGGAATGTTATGTACAGAATTGTAGAAATTTCAGAATTGCACCAGCAAATACTTTGCCATCCTAATATATTCCAAAATAAACAAAGATGATATCAGTGTCTTTGGCTCAGTGGTTTGCGCGTTGGTCTATACTTTTTGTGGCTTAGGGTTCGAGCTCAACAAAAGGCTGTTGTGTTTTATAACATTTTTTTTAAAATTAACAATCATTTTTATAAATACTAATAAAAGTACTTGACTATTTTCCATAAGTTAAACAGTATTACACAATTTTACTGGACCAAATCTAGAGCAGAATTATTTCATATCTGATATATAAGAAGACTGGAAACGGTGGAGTTCTATGAAATTCAATCTTGACAAATCATATAAGTTAGCGACACACACGTGTCGGCCCAAACGCTTACACCCTTTCATATTTTTTATACGCTGCATTGTTTCCACCAGTTCACCGACTAGCGTCTCACATGCCGCTGCCGCCGAACAATTGCCAAACGCTTATCAACTGCTTTAGCTGCACTTTTCAGGTGCAGTTTCAATGGAATTCTGCTTGCCGCCTGAAGCTGCTGGCTTGGCGTGTGCAGCGAGTTCGGGGTAATTTCGGTTGAATTTTGCTTACAGCCAAAATATGCTTGCGTAGCGTCTGAAGCCTATCCGGTCTGGCGATGGGTAAGTGGGGCATGTGTGAACGCTTTAGGTGTAATGGGTAAAAGGGAATTTAGGAGAAGTCAGTCTAAGAAAGGAATTAACTAGGTGCGGTCCGTTTCGGTAAATTGTAAAAACTTAAAATCAACTTGTAATTCGCGCATACTGTGTTTCTAAGCAAATTACTTGTATTTTAAACTATTAAGTAAAAACTGTGATATAAAATCAAATGCAACAACCTGTAATTTCTACGTGTGATTTATTTCGGAATTGACTAGCTGTTGAAGAATTGTTGCTGCTCTCCCGATCATCAGTTGCTGCCCTCCCGATCACCAGTTGCTGTATTGCTGCTGCGTTTCAGGTAGCTAACCAACTATAATTGCCAACGACCATACCACGTTGAATACATCGGTTCACGTCCGATCACCGACAAGCGGCGCTAGGCAGTTGGTTGCAACAACAGGGTCGCGAAAGGCTCGCACCACAAAATCAATGCAACTCTCTTATAGCACACCCTTCCCATAACGAAAGATCCCACATAGTGGCATCGAGTTGTAGGAAGGAGGGTGGTGCCATCCGTCCGACTTTTATCCGCCATATAGTGTCGATTCAATAAAATAAAACATACCAAGTTAGTCGTAGGCTACTAACGAAGTATTTAACTGGCGCCCGAGCAGGGACCACGAGAAAGGCGTGGTCTCTAGCAACCTACCCTTGAGGAGGTTTAATTGTGACCGAAAAAGGCGGTGCACGAATTGGTAATAAAAATAGAAACAAAATTATAATAAATAAAAAAATAATAAAACAAATTTGAAAGCAATAGTAAAGCAATAAAATTAAAAAAAGAGAAAAACCTAATAACACAAAGAAAAAGAAAAACCATACGACACTCCTGCAAACTTCGCCAGCGTCCGCCAAAGATGAAGCTGATATTACTGTACGAACTTATAATAACTTTTTATATTCCAGTTATTACTACTTTATATTATATAAATTATAATACTAATTTATATTGTATTAACTATAATACTACTAATATTATATTAATTCTAATAATAATTTCCATAATTTAGTCTGAATTTATTGTAAACCGAAATCGGATTCGCCACTATAGACTCCTCCTTTTTTGTTGAATATCCACTTAGACTCCCATTTTTTTATTATTATTGTGTTAGATATAGATAGAAAAAAATGGTAAACGAAGGTAGAGGACCTACTCCCGCTACCTTGGAAGGACTTAATGACGTCATCTCAGTCTCAATTTATGTGGCCTTGGCGACAGCTACTGAAGAAAGTAATAGACGCTTTAGGAGAATCAGCGCGAATTAGGATCATTACGAAGGGAACTACAAGCCATAAGGCAGCCTAGTCCCTTGATTGAACTATTGAGGGATGTCACTTTTGACCCAAATGGTGGGATTGAGGAATCCTTTGTATTGATTCAGGCACTCAGAGATTTTAGCGTTAATAGGGCCTAATATGCTTCGTGGCGCGGTGCTGCTCAGAGCGCTTACGAACCCTTTGCGAGATTGGAAGGTACAACCCGCCATTATCAGGCGGTGCACCTCATTCGAGGTAAAGTCGTCGGTGAAGCCGACACATTGCTGACGTCTTTATCTGATACAGCAAGAGCTATTAGCTTTGCGGCAGCGGCAGACATCAGTAGCGCGATACTACGATGAAATCCAGAAGAGACTTACTCTTTTAGTAAACCAAAACGAAATGAACTCTTGCAACGATCTGCCAAGGCGGGAGATCCTCAAGGAGGAGTACCGAAACTTGGCTCGCAGTGTCTTCATTGCCGGCTTAAACCAGCCAATTAGTTCGCCGATCCTTTGCGCAAATCCGACAGACATGTCGGCCGCATTGGCTTTGGCACTCGAGTTGGAGACCAATCAGGCGCGAGCCCACAATGACCGGTATATGGAGGGTCGATTTACAAATGCGCACCCCAGCTTCAATTCTAATCGAAAGCCACATTACAACGCCCATCCACCCCCCGCGAAACAGCACAGATCTTCAATATACGTCCGTCTTTCGGTAGGCCTGCTGTAGAGCTGCCTATCACCACCCATCAAACAATATTAACGATTCAGAAGGACATGTTGTTAACAGATCTGCACTGGCCATTCCGCCCGCTGCAGCAAACAAGCGCGCTAGCTTCGACAACGCTGGCCCGGCCAGACTTGATGGCGGTACCCGTTCTTTTAAGAGGACTTTAAATGCCGATTCTACTAAGGTCCCGAAATTCCAGAGAATAAACCACTTATCCAATACGGCGAAACAACCTAGCGTGGCTATCCGTTTGCACAAACTCGTGGTCGGAACAGACCCTGGCGTCGTTGTAAGAAACCTAATTTGGAAACGATGAACCCCGATGAGGATACCGAGGCAACCTAAACTAATGATGAAATTAATTTTTTAGAGGCAGGAGATCCCTCCTACCATACATTAAGGTGAGAAGGGATGATAGGGAACTCAAGTTCTTGGTAGATACAGGTGCTGCCAAGAGCTACGTAAAAAAACTGGATATCCTGAAGGGAATCCGACCGGTTGATAAAATCTTTGACGTGGGAATGAGCAAGATAGGAGAGAAGTGTCTGATAAATGTAATGGGCGAAACTGCCACTTTCTATATTCTTCATAGTCTCAGCTCTTTCGAGACAGTTATTTGATTTGACTTCTTTACGGATATACGGGCTCACCTAGATCTCGATACAGGAGCATTGCGACATTCTAGAGGGAAAGAAACCATTCACTATCATTTGTGCCAAGAGGTACACCACTAACAGTCTTCTAAGGATGGGGATAATGAAAGTCCAGCGGACGACATCCCTCAAGACATGGTTAAGGACTTTGAGCAAATGATGTCCGATATCTCTGGTGTTTTCGATGACCCTAATGAAGGATTACATTTTAACACCAATGTATTGGCGACCATCCGCACCACAGATAATGAGCTCGTATTCGTAAAATCCTACCCCTACCCCATTGCCGCTACAAACTTTGTAAATAGCGAAATAGCTAGCATGTTAAAGGATGGTATAATTATACCCTCTCGCACTCCTTTTAATAACCCGTTGTGAGTAGTTACAAAAAAAGGATTCGACGAGAGCGGGCAAAGGATGTTTGCGAATTGTAATTGATTTTAAGAAATTAAATGATAAAACAATTTCCGACCGCTATCCTTCGGTAATCCTCTCAAACCTAGGGAAGTCCTCTTTCTTTTCTACCGTTGACCTCAAAATCGGTTTCTATCAGGTAGCATTGTTAGAAGAAGATCGCGAGAAGATTGCGTTCTCCATTGGTATTTTGGCCGGATACTATCGAAGGTTCATCCGCGACTACGCCCAGATCACTAAGCCCCTTACGCGGTATTTACGTGGAGATAATTGCCATGTTGGAGCTACTCGCTCGAAAAACACCCCTGTTAACCTTGATGACGAAGCTGTTGAAGCCTTCGATAGAGTCAAAGCCATTCTAGCCTATGAATACGTGTTACTACTGTACCCCGACTTCGAGAAGCCCTTTGACCTGACGACTGATGCTTCTTCACATGCCCTCGGTGCTGTACTGTCACAATATGGCCGCCCCATTACCATGATATCCAGGACATTGTCATCGACTGAGGAGAATTACGCCACACACGAGAGGGAACTCTTGGCTATCGTTTGGGCATTGCAAAAACTCCGCACATACGGCGTGAAAAACCTAAATATTTATACTGCCAATCAGCCGTTGACCTTCGCCATGTCGGACAAGAATACCAATTCCAAAATGAAACGATGGCGTTCTTTCATTGAAGAATATTCCCCAAGTTTCATTATAAACCCGGGAGACTAAACGTGGTGGCCGACGCCCTTTCTCGGCAGCATTTGAACGCAATCAAGGATTGTGAGGAGGAACCAATGTCATCCAATGCCTTCATTCCACTTGTTCAAAGCCCCATCAATTGCTTCCGAAGTCAACTTATCATACGCCCAGGTAAAATAATAGGAAAAAGGACTAAAATTCTGTTTCAACGGCAGGTCCGGCATGAGATAACTTACACGGAATTGAATGACTTACCAAAATTCTTAAATGATGCTGTCAATGTGAATGTAACTAATGGAAACCATTGCGATGGTAGGTAGGTAGGTAAGGTGGCCACCAGAAAAGGGCGCACTTAGGCAAACATTGACCCTTTGTGATACCGCATGGGACAACAGATCCCATCCCTTTCAAAGGTCCAGCCATTTGGAGCTTTTAATGAAGCAGTTGATGGAGCTAATCCTTTTTTTTGAGATATCTCCCAAGGAGTCCAAAAAGTAGTCGCCTAGGAAAGTGCGCCTCCTTCTAGAACAAGCTGGACACGTGCACAGCAGGGGAACAGTGGACTCTTCCTCCTCCTCTTCCATGTATCTCCTGAAGAAGTCGTTAGAGGCGATCCCCAGCCTACACCCGTGTGAGCCTAGAGTCCAGTGTCCCGTTAGGACGCTAATCACGGAACCTATGCCTTGTCTATTTAGAGCCAGTAGGTCCTTAGAGCGCTTGACATTTATCTCTGGCCAGATTTGCCTAGCTATTTTACATCCTGAAAGTTCAGACCAGCGCCTGCCCGCTGTTCCTAAGGATATTGTATTTACTAAGAGCTTACATGTGGCAATAGGAATACCGAATTGCGACCTATCTGGTTCCATCGGTATGGTAGTACCCTCACGGGCAAGTTCATCCGCCTTTCAGTTCCCTGGAATATCTCTGTGACCAGGAACCCACCACAGATGCAGACGGGTCTGCTTAGCTATCTCGTCTAAAGATTTGCGGCAGCTCTTGAAGGCTTTTGAGGTGATAATAACCGAATCCAGGGAGCGCAAAGCTGCTTGGCTGTCGGACAGAATGCAAATATCAAGTCCAGATATCTTCTTCTTCCTTAGCCAAGACAGTGCTGCCTCTATAGCCACGACCTCTGCCTGAAAAACACTGCAGTGGTCGGGCATCATAAACGACATGCTAATATCCAAATCTTATGAGAAGACACCACCTCCCACCCTACTCTGTAGTTTAGATCCATCTGTCTACATTAGGGGGGATGCCATCCTTCCATTCCTCCCTGGAGGGAATGGAGATCTTGCACATACCATTGAAGGCGTACATTGGTGTGATGTAGTCGAAAGAGTCAGGAATACCCTCAAAATATCTTAAAATGGACGCATGACCTATATTCGTGGCATCCCATTGATGCGTAGCTTTTAGCCTGATAGCTGAGTTTGCAGCCATTTTTTCGCCAAAAAGCCTAACAGGCAGCAGATTGAGCATAATATCCAATGCTGCCGTTGCAGTCGTTCTAATGGCACTACTTATGAATACCTCTGCCGATCTTTGTCCCTTTGTTATCAGCCTATTGTATGTAGACTTACTTAGGGCTGTCCACCAAGCAAGCACACCATAGAAAAGGACTGGTCGTACCAAAGCTGTATATATCCAATAGGCTACCTTAGGCTGTAACCCCCATTTTTGCCTATAACTCTTTTGCAAGAGTACAGAGCTACCTGAGCATTCCTAAAGCGCTCGCTTATATTAGCCTTCCAATTCAGCTTCCTATCTAGGATCACGCCCAGATATTTAGCCTCCTCGACAAGGTCGATATCTACACCCATTAGTTTTGGAGCAATAAATTGAGGAATTTTCTACTTCCTAGAGTACCAGCTTAGTCTTTATCGGATTAACCCCCAACCCACAGTCAGCAGTCCATCTAGAGAGTATGTTCAGCATGTTTTGCATCAAGTCCCTCAAAGTAGATATGTATTTACTCGAGATACTAATAGCAACATCATCCGCATAAGCAACCACCTTGCACCCTTCCCTCTCCAGTCGAACAAGCAGTTGATTTACCGCAAGATTCCAGAGTAGGGGTGAAAGAACTCCACCTTGAGGTGTACCTCTGCACACGGACTTCTTGCCCGACGTCGCCCCCAGCTGTGAACTGCTTATCCTGTTACTAAGCATATTTTCCGTGTTGGATTTGCCTGACATCCCATCGGACGCGTCCCCAGGTGGCGGATAGGGGGACCTTTGGTAGGTAAATGACATTACTTCTGAACCTCTTAGGAGGGGCGGGAGTTATGGCTGTCTGTCTATCACAATGATGGTATAGAGAATGGGTACCATCCTCGGACCAAACTGGCTAGGGAGGAGTCCCGAACAAAAACCACTGTCTGGCGATGGACAACAAAAGATTTATTACTCCAGGTGGAACCCACGCATGTGGAAATCCACCCGCTTCGGCGGCAGGGGCACGGATTCTGGAGGTCCCAACCATCGCTAAAGTCTCTCGCCTTTATCAGCGAGAGCGCATCCTGGAGGAGACGGGGATTGTTACCGCAATCTCTTCTTCTTCAGAGACGGAGGAACGTACCCTGGATCCAGAGGGCCTGCGTCGGGAAGTCACCACAGTGGCGGAACGACCTACCAATGGTTCTAGGGTAACGCGAACTCAAGTGAGGAGACAGAGAAAGAAGCGGCTTGATAGGCTCGTGCAGGAGAAATCCTCACGTGGCTCTGCCGGCCCTTCTGTGTCGACTCCCTCCAAAAGGCCCAGGTCGGCGCAAGTGACACCCACGGAAGCCACCGAGCCTGCGGAGGGATTGACCGCTCCGAAAGCTCGCTCGCGAGGTAAGCGGCGGAAGATTGTTGCTGAAAACAGCACTCCCACCTGCCCTGCAGCTGTTACTGCTGGTGGCGCCACGACCCCAAAGGGTACGAGCGAAACCTCGGTGGCGGCTAATGTGGCGGGGAAGAATGTTGCAAATAAGCTGCAACTTGCCCAGCCCCTCGTATCCAGCAAAACCATCTGCCCGGCGAAATCTCTGGCAGTGGCGGGTGGTGAGCTGGACTTTCGCCCACGCACTTCCAAAGGTGCAGCCAAGCCATCGTACAGCGAGAAGGCTAACGGCCCGCAACCAATGGCGGTGATTGGGAAGCTGGGGCCTGACCATCAGCTAACTGATGCAGAAATAAAACACTGCAAAGGTCATCTGATGCGTCGCGTCATTGCCTCCGGTCCTGAAGCTAATGCGAGGAGCTATGAGACAAAGGACGGCACTCTACAGGTGTCGTGCGCGTCTCAGGCCAACTTTGATTGGCTCAGGGGTGCAGTCAAGGACGTGCCCCCATGGGGACCACTCGCTTCGCGGTCTATAGCGAAGCAGGCGTGTCCCTCAGGAAGGCCATCTGCTGGATTCCGGATCCCGATCTGACGACCACAGATGTCCTTTCTTGTCTGCGTGCTCAGAACCCTGGCATCCACACGAGGCTTTGTAGAGTTCTTTCGCACACCAGGGGTAGCAACCGGGATGGTAAAGAAGGTGCTAGTCTTGTGGTGCGAGTGGATGAGGCCACTGTTGATGTCATGGTTTCTCGGTACCGGAGCCGTCTGAGTCTCTTCTTTGGGACTGCAACCTTTCATGTCTTTCCCATATGAGTGGCTCGGACGATTCTCGTAGATATTGTCCTTTGACGGTAACGCAGATCAACTTGCAGTATTCTAAAGCCACTACTGTACTCCTAAGTAGACGACTCACCCAGCTGCACACATCACCTCACATAACAACAGTACAAGAGCCCTGGGTCTATAGGGGTCGCCTCTGTGGCCTTGGCTTGTTGAAAGGGGCCACGATATTATATGACAGAAACTCGATTAGACCAAGAGCCGGTCTTATAATATCATCCCATCTCGCAGCGACCTGCCTTGACGCATTCTGTTGTCAGGATCTGGTTGCGGCAGAGATTAGTTTTAAGAGTATGCACGGATGGTCGAGGTTTGTGATTGCATCTGCTTACTTTCCTTACGATGCTTTGGAGGCGCCACCACCTGGGAAGGTCCCTACTCTCGTAGGGTTCTGTGAGCGGCGCGGTCTTGGTCTGGTTCTTTGCTGCGATGCTAATGCCCAGCATACGATCTGGGGCAGCAGCAAGTGCAATGAGCGGGGCTCTCGACTTTTCGAGTATATTGCCTCCTCCAGCCTGAACATCCACAATGTAGGCAGGCAGCCTACTTTTGTGACTACGAGAAGGCAGGAGGTAATTGACGTCACCCTGTCAAATCCAAGACTGGGGTGGTCGATAAACAACTGGAGGGTCCTCGCCGAAGACTCGTGCTCGGACCACACATACATTGAGTTTCAGTGTGGCGAGCGGGCGCAGATGCCATTGCACACCAGACCCCAAGAAAAACAGACTGGCCGAAGTTCAGGGAGGCACTGCGTAGCAATCACGTGACGCCACTGAGACTTCGCAAGGAGCAGAACATTGAGGCGGCTGTTGAGCATCTCAACACCGCTCTAACAAACAGCTTCGAGCTAGCCTGCCCAATTAGACCTCCTCTTAGCAGGACTCCTGTTCCATGGTGGAACCGAGAGCTTCAGGTGCTGAGGCGTGAGTCTAGAAAACTCCTCAACCGGGCCCTCAAGACGAATCTTGACGAGGACTGGGAACGATATCGACGTGTTCAGGGGGACTACAAGAAGCTAATTCGGGACTCGAAAAGAACTTCTTTTAGAGACTTCTGCAGTGATATCGAATCCCTGAGTGACACGGCAAAACTGGTGAAAGTCCTGAAAAAGGACCAAACCGCTAAGCTGGGGTCGCTCAGGAAACCTGATGGCTCCTATACGGAGAGGCAAATTGAGACACTCAGCTAGCTGTTGGAGTCACACTTTCCAGGAAATCAGGTAAGCATAGCCCGTCAACAACCACCTTTGGTCGGAAATGTTGTCAGGGCAGCTGCGCCCTCTCGACATGATTGGTATGTCGCCAGAACTGTGGCGAATGAGACTGCTATTGGATCTGCTATCAAATCCTTTGACAACTTCAAGTCGCCCGGACTGGATGGCATATATCCGATTGTGTTGAAGGAAGGCATTGAGCTAGTGATGGCAGCACTGAAGAAGATCTTCACTGCATGTCTCGCACTGGCCTATGTACCACGCTCTTGGAGGATGGTGAGGGTTTCCTTCATTCCTAAGGTTGGAAGAGACGACTACACCAATCCCAAGAGCTTCAGACCTATTAGTATGACCTCGTTCATGCTAAAAAGTTTAGAACGGCTGGTGGAGCTTCGCATGCGTAGGGAGTCTCTGAAGACGCATCCACTATCTCCATTTCAGCATGCCTGTCAAAGCGGAAAATCCTGCGAGACGGCTCTGCAAAACCTTGTTGGAAGGATAGAGCGAGCCATCGACAGGAAAGAATACGCAATAGGCGTCTTTGTGGACATAGAGGGTGCGTTTGACAATGCTACTTTCGACAGTATATGCGGCTCTGCTAGGCGGCATGGCGTAGACCGGGTCCTAGTAAACTGGATACGTTCAATGGAGGAAGATTTGCTGGTGTCGTCTGGGGTTAATAGAGGCTGTCCCCAAGGTGGGGTACTGTCTCCATTGCTCTGGTGCATGGTAATCGATACCCTGCTTAACGCCATTAATGACTCGGGGGTATACGCTCAGGCATATGCGGATGATGTTGGGTGTCTTGTGACAGGTCCATCCCTTATGATATGATGGACACTTGGTGCAGTGCGAATGGGCTATCGGCTAATCCTGTCAAGACTTGTATTGTCCTCTTTACCAGAAGGAGAAAGCTTGATGGACTTATTCTGCCTACACTGAAAGGAGTCACTATCCAGCTATCCAAGGAAATCAAATATCTTGGAGTCATCCTTGATAACAAACTTCTTTGGAAAACACATGTCGAACTGAAGACATCCAAAGCACTGTCAGTTTTTTGGCAGTGTAAGGGTATATTTGGTAAGACATGGAGTCTTTCCCCTAGTAAGGTCCTATGGATCTATACAGCTATGGTAAGACCTATTATCACCTATGCATCGATGGTTTGGATGAGCAGACTCTCTCTTGTAGGGGTCAAAAAAGCTCTATCAAAACTACAACGTGCTGTGGCCATATGTTGTACCGGAGCATTTCCGACTACTCCAGGCCCGGCACTTGATGCTTTGGAGAATCTCCCGCCACTAGATGTCTTCATCCGCGGAGAGGCCATTAAGTCCATCTGCAGAGTGAAACATAGTGGCCACTGGTATGGGGTGTGGTCGATGTTGGACGACGGCGCAGGCACTGACATCGATTCTGCAATCCTGTCTATGCCCCCGGACTCCATGTCGTCAACCGTCATACTAGAAAAGCGGTACAATGTGTTGCTGCCAGAGGCTCGTTCATGGTTAGATCCCGAGAACGAGCCCGGCAAACACTGCTGCCGTACTTTCACTGATGGCTCCAGGACTGAAGAAGGTACAGGTTCTGGTGTCTTCGTGGAATCCTGTGGGACCCGTCGGTTCTTTGCCCTTGGTCTGCATGCGTCTGTGTTTCAGGCGGAGGTGTATGCGATACTTGAGGCGATGGACTTTGTTGTGGAAAACAGGTGGAAAGGCAAATCTATTTGTGTCTGCAGTGACAGCCAAGCTGCGCTCATGGCCTTGGATAGTCCGACCACCACTTCCACGATAGTCAGGTCCTGCAAATCCAGGCTAAATTGTGTTGGAAAACATAATAGTCTGACGTTGACTTGGGTCCCGGGACACGCTGGTATTGCGGGTAACGAGACCTCTGACTCCTTGGGCAGGATGGGCTCCGAGGCTGTTTTTATTGGCCCTGAGCCTGTTCTGCCACTCCCTTCCGCTGCCATCAAAGCCACTGCAAACAAGTGGGTTGTTTCGGCCCACAAGCGAGCATGGCGGGCTGAGAGAGGCTGCGGATGGACGAAAATTATGCTACCTGCTATCTCTGACCGATGGTCACGGTTCCTTCTATCTTTAGGTAGGAGGGACTGCAGGCTGTTGGTTGGCGTGATGACAGGGCACTTTCTATGGGCTAGGCACAAGGAAAGGATTGGCATATCAGACAGTGCGCTGTGCCCAGCCTGTGGAGAGGAAGACGAGACGGCGGACCATATTCTTTGCGTCTGCCCTGTTGCTCGAATCAGGTTCGGGATTTTTGGCACTGATGTGCTGAGGAGTAACCAACTTGGCTCCTTGGCACCACAGGATCTACTTCTACTTCTTCGGAGGTCGGGTAGATTTAAAACAGAGTAAAAGGGAACCTTAAGTGCAGTACAATGGATATATACTCTGTCTGAGTGCTGCGCTTACTAGATTGTTCCGACAAAAAAAAAAAAAAAAAAAAAAAAAAAAAAAGCATATTTTCAATCCACCTGCTAATGGCGGGTTCCACCTCCAAGTCCCGCATCGCACCGATTATTGCGTCTGATTTGATGTTGTTAAAAGCTCCCTCAATGTCCAGGAAAGCCATTAAGGAGAACTCCTTGTTGGGCAGGGAGCACTCAATACTAGAGACTAAGGAGTGTAAAGCGTTCTCCACCGATTTACCCTTGAAGGAGGCATGCTGAGAGACTGACAGCTTCTCTCTGTCTATAGTGAGCCTCAGATGAATGTCGAAGTTCTCTGGAGCTGTGTGCGAACTTTTGCCGGCCTTGGGTATAAAAATTACCCTGACATGCTTCCATGAGTCTGGAATATACGCTAATTCAAGACAACTATTATAGATCTTTAACAGCCATTCTATTATTAGATTCTCTGACTGCTGAATTTCAATTGGAGCTAGACCATCTGGGCCAGATGCTTTAAATGGTTTGAAGCTACGGATAGCCCATTGCAACTTTGTCTGAGTTGACTTCAACTACATTCCCGCTGGGCTTCGTTCTCCGCGGAATTTTGGTCGAGCAACCAGGGAAGTGAGTCTCCAGAAGAAGCTCTAGAGTCCCATTACTATTTGAAGTCCAGGATCCATCCTCCCTCCTCAGGTAACCAGGTACCATTGGAGCAGTTGATAGGATCTTCCTCAACCTGGACTTCTCATATATATATATATATATATATATATATATATATATATATATATATATATATATATATATATATATATATATATATATATATATATATATATATATATATATATATATATATATATATATATATATATATATATATATATATATATATATATATATATATATATATATATATATATATATATATATATATATATATATATATATATATATATATATATATATATATATATATATATATATATATATATATACATATATATATATATATATATTATAAAGATATTAATTTAATTATATTAATTTAAGTTAATTTTTATTTTGTAAATAATGTATTAATATAAAAGAAATATCAAACATTTTAATACATCTTCAAAATTCTTCCTTTTCCTACCATAAGAATAAAATCTAATATACGAAAAACAAAAACTTCCTAAAATTGCACATATTCATTGACCAACGAAATGTTTGATTGGATTAGTTTTGTGAAATTTATGATCTTCTTCAGACGAATTGCGCAACAGCATCAAAAAACTAGCATAGACAAATGTTTTGAAATCGTACAAAACTAACACAAAATTATTTTATATTGGATAATTTATGCTGTAGTAGAAACTATTCTCATTATTTTTTATGAAAATAATAATTAGTTTGCTTTCAAAAAAAGGATGAAAAATTATAAAAATAAACATATTTCTCAGCGGACTTGAGCTCGGCATCATAAAATTGATAGACCAACGCTTTACCACTTTGTTATCGATCTTTATAAAAGATCCTATGCATGCATATTTATTTTATATTGTCAAGTGTTCTAATATGCACGCATTATGCTTCGTCATGACATGGCAAATCTTTCTTATACGCAAAACCACAAATGCTTTGTTTTAAGCCCCACTTTCCGAATAAGAAACCTTTGCCATACAGAAAATTTATTCTTGTGTATTTTACCCCAGCCACACAGAACAGAAAATAAAAATTTGATTTCAAATTAGTCGCTTCTGCTGTGAGCACACACAAAAACACACACACTAAATTATTCATACGAATGCAATACAACAATAGCCATGTGTGTGACTGCCGATGGATACATATTGACGACTGCTTCGTGAAATTGCCGATTTTAATTCCAATGTGGTTGCCAGCAATTTCAATATGTTGTTTCTCACTCAAGAGAGCAATGTAACGTCTTATAGTATATTGTCTTTGGTTTCAGGTAGCTAACCAACTATAATTGCCAATGACCATACCACGTTGAATACATCGGTTCACGTCCGACAAGCTGCGCTAAGTTGTTGGTTGCAGCAACAGGGTCGCGAAAGGTTCGCACCACAATCTTAAAGAAACAGTTGCAAAACGGGTTCCAACTAAAAAAAAACGCTTCTAATAAGAGTTAGGAGGAAGAAATGGGAAAAGGTGCCCGAATAACACGATATATAAAAACTTATAGCGTCTATGTCAAAAAGGTTGTAAGCCGATATTGATTCTATTGGTAGTCACATTTAGTATTCAATTATGTATTAGTTTTATAGCTTATTTGTATGTTCCTTGATGCTATGGCTATTGTTTTTTATTTGGCTACAGAAACGGATCTTTTTGTAATTTTTTAATAATTTTTTTCATGTTTTCTGCTGAGGAAAATTGGCAAATATTAAATTATAATATTTTTTTTTTATTAAATATATGCATTTCTTGCTTCAAATCAATATTAAAGTGAAAATTTCGTTATATTTTTTATTTTGCAAACAATTACTTGACAAACTGTACATACATACTGCTTTGACTATCGTGAGCATCTAGTAAAAAAATAACTCAAATAAAACATTCCAAAGTTGGAAAAATCTAGTAAGTATATTAGTATAGCCCAGCAACGAATATTTTTGTGACATACTGTATGTTCATATTTGTGTTTTCACCATTTTGGCAGGTAGCGAATTGTGCCATAAGAAGCATGAAATTCAAATAAAGCGGCTTCATGTCTCGATTGGAGTTTTTGTTTTATGATGTACGGAGTGGCTTCTTTAAATATAAAGTGAAGCAGAATTTATTTGAATATGTAAATATCCCATTAATTGGACCGAAGTTACAGTCATTTTAAAAAAGGTGAGAAAAGTTCCTTTTATTGGAGGCAGGCCTGGTCTTCATTCGAATCGGCCCATATAGCAATTTGATTGTGTGTCCTTGTCCAGACGATACTTTTGCAAAATTTCATTAAGATAGCTCTAATGCTGCATACACAAGAGGCTACCGTCGACGCAACGTGTTGATGCAACCAGTTTTTCTTACTCAATACACACGGGGCAACCGTTGCAGCATCTTCGTTACTGTGTGTACTGTGTAATCAAACGGACCTACGCGGAAGAAAAGCAAATTTTCGAAATGAGTGACATACTAAGGGAATTATTTTTTTTGACAAACTGTTGTATAAAGATGAGGAAGAGGAGATGTAACCAAAAAGAAAAGAAGAATGTAGTCAAAGAACTGGGTTTTAAAGAAAGAAGAATCTTCAAATTATATATTGTTGAAGGAATTAAAAGAAAATGACCGAAAAGACTAATGAAATTATATGACGATGGACGAAGAAACATTCGAAAAATAGTAGGACATGATTTAATTTAACCAATTTTAATTTGTTTTCAGTTGGCATTTTTGTTTGCTTCACAATTCACTGTTTTCACTTTTTGCTTCACTCTGCGAAAGCAAAAACAACTTCTCAGCACGCTGGTTTTCAACGAACTAAGCCGGTAAAAATGGTACACAACGATATACACGAGGCAACCGTTGCGGCAACCATCACAAAATATCAAAATATTTTGATATTTCAGGCAACGGTTGCTGCAACACGCATTTCAAAGATGCAACTAAGCTACACTCGAGGCAACCGTCGAAGCAACATGCCTTGGTTGCAAGAACGGTTGCCTCGTGTGTATGCAGCATAACGGTGGAGAAAAAAAGCGGCCATAGACGGACGGACAAAATAAAAATTGCTTAGAAAGTGATTCTGATCATATCTGTATATACTCGTATATGTCCATACCTACCACGCCTCCTTCTTGAAATTGCAACCCCTCTCAAAAGCACAAAATTAGTATAACCTTTTTTAACTTTTTAAAGATAAAAGGTATTAAAAGAGTTTCAAGTATTTAAAAATCAAAGAAATTTGAAATTTGTATTAGGATAAATAATGTTTAGTAAAACATATTTTAATATAAGGTGCGACTTTTTGCCCATTTCATTTGACATTTACTTAAAAAATGTCTACATGATATGTGCAGGGCTTACCCAAGTCGACTTACTTTCATCTTTTTTCACAAACGCCATGCGAAATACTACAACCGGCAACTCAATACATCATTCGCTTTGTGAGAGGAGACTTGGGTTATGGAAACTAATAAAAAAGTGCAAAAACTTCTGCTTCTGAGTGTGTGAACTTATTAAATGAATTGTGTATATAGTATATATAATAAGTAACTTAATATAATTATTAATATTAATTTGCAAAAAATTTACATAAATTATCCAGTATTAAATAATTTTGGTGAACCATATTTAATTGCTGCTGCTATAGCAGAATACTGCAGCAATGAAATTTATATACATATATTTTTTAAAATAGTTATAACGGTGATTCTTAACTCACATACATAAATTCATGCATGGATGTGAGCATAAAATTCTGTTACTGTTTGTACGACTTCAATTGCTTTGTTGATGTTAGTTTTGTGATGCTTTTGCGAATTTCGTCTGAAGAAGCTCATAAATTTCACAAAATCTAATCCAATCAAACATTTCGTTCGTCAATGAAAATGTTCAATTTATACATTGTTATATTTGATTTTATTGTTATGGTAGTAAACGCAGATGTATTTAGATTTTTGATATTTATTTTCCATAAATTACCCATCGTTTTATTATTGGCACTGTAATAAAATATTTATGATTCCTATAGAAAAATATTGGTAGCGATGTAGTATGATGAAATTCAAAATATAAGAAAATATTCTAGTAATAAAACTAATAGAAATTTAGAAAGTTTTTGAACTCTTTTCCACACCACCTTTGAGGTAGAGTAATTGGTGCGTTGGTAGGACTTGAACTAGAACTCCAAACCCTTTACATCAAATGTAAATTTCATTTCTAGCAGCAGCAATTAAATGTGGTTCAGTAAGAGTTATTATAAGATTATAAGTAAGATTATAAAAATAATTATTAATTTACTTTAAAAAAAAGGATGAACAATTAAAAAAATATAAAAAATATATTCTTCTGCATAATGTAATGGTCCTATTACTACGCGCTTATGCGGTCCATAGACGATACATCATGATCATACTCATTCGTATACGTGTTGACTGAAGCTCTGCCACAGACGAGTGATCAAAATCGAAAACGTCATTTTTGCATAGTCGTCGTTGAGTGAGGTCCTCATGTCTGCTTGTATTGTGCAAGGAAAAATTGTAAGAAAAAGAAAAAAACGAATTTGGATGAAAGAATGCCACACAAAAAATAGCACAATAGCATTCAAGGGACTCCAGCAGAATCACATTTTCATTATTTTTATCCGCACATATCTTCACACATTGGCAGTCAAAAGCAAATGAGCAAAATTTGCATGGAAATGCCCACAAACGACGATCATCCATACATCATAATCAAAATCATTATAAAATTTCCCCTCAAAATCAAAATGATTTTGATTTTCGACGATCAATCAGTGAGCACAGCGAAATCACATCTGTGTGACACATTCATGCATAGTTTCTCTCTTTTTCACACATACTATTATATAAATTATTTAGTTTATTTACTTTCTTTGTTAAAGGTGAGTTGATAACTAAACTGTTACATTTGTTTCTTGCTTAAACTAAGGCCACCACATTAAGCTGCACTGCTGTTGTTCTGCTTACGTTTCCATTGCGCTGTCTGTCTTCGCCGCTCGTGTAGAATATCTGGTTACTCAGTTGCTAAGAACTAGGTAAACGTTGAATGTACTGATGAGTTAGCGGCTCGTGTGAATGTTTGGTTGTTTAGGTGCAATCAACTTTATGAATATGATGACCAAGCGGCTCGTGTAGTGTGTTTGGTTAGTTGGGTGCTAGGTGCATCCAAATAGTGGGAATATAGGAATGCGAGGGTTTCTCACGATAACTCCTCCCCTTCTAAGTGAGGGCCGTCCACGGTCCTTGTGGCAGCATTTTTAACTGCAACTGATGATCATGATGATTAATGTTGTTTGGGTATAAAAACTCCCAAACAGCAACTTCAACGGAATTGATTATGAAAATCTTTCTTTTGGTCACCGTCCTGCGTCGGAGTAAATAGGCAACCAGTCCGACAACTAAGAAGACGCCAATATATATATATATATATATATATATATATATATATATATATATATATATATATATATATATATATATATATATATATATATATATATATATATATATATATATATATATATATATATATATATATATATATATATATATATATATATATATATATATATATATATATATATATATATATATATATATATATATATATATATATATATATATATATATATATATATATATATATATATATATATATATATATATATATATATATATATATATATATATATATATATATATATTCCCTGTTGGCTATGTTTGAAATTGTATTTATGATTCACTGTTTGCGTTGAATATACAGAAACGTTATTGCATACTTTTAGGATCCCATCTAGAGTTTGAGATTGAGTGCACCAGCCTATGTATTTCAGCCAAGACACAATCCATGCAGACAAAATCTTCCTTCGACACTTTTAGAATATCTCTTTTAAGTACAGCTCAACACGAGGGAGGTGTATATAAATCAAGACACTATCTATTCGAATAAAAGCTTACTCAAGAACCCTCTGTCGATGGTAGAGAATGCTCTAGAATGTTCTCGAAAATAAAAGCTTACTCAAGAACCCTCTTCGAGGTGTATATAAGATTCGAGTATGATCCAGAAACTTCTTTAATACTGTAGAATTTTCTACTTCAAAGGTTTGTAAGCTAAAGCAATTCAAAGTCGAGACCAGTTGAGCAGAGATCGTAACAGTGTGTACATCGTGCATTTTAATTGAAGCAGCAGTAGACGATTACGATGAAACGGGCATAATGGAATCGGAGATAAAATAAGTGATAGACGCGCTAAATAATAGACAAAAATATGCTACAACAACAGGGAAACTATAATCAACATTATCAACATATAATAGAAACAGTTATTATTATTATTATTATTATTATTATTATTATTATTATTATTATTATTATTATACCTTACACTACAACTAATTATGAATGCAAGGTGTTGGGGGAATGAGAAACTGTTGAAAAATTACTTTGTTTCTAAAAAATAAAAGAAATAAAAAATAAAAAAGAAAACATATGTTAAAAACTAATTTGAAATAAAAAGAATATAGACTATGATTTTGTATGATTTATTTAAATTGTTATTTGTTCCAAAAAAAAAATAAATAAATGGTGATGACTTATTTTTATCTTCCTCATTTAAATCTGTTCATACTCATTCATTTAAATTTTCCTTGAGGTGCATGTCGACAAATACATATTCTTGATCTGTTGAAAGTTCTAACTGACATATTCATATAATTTTTCTGATTTCCATCGTTAGTGGTGTATACTGAACGAGCCGATTGTTTAAAATTATACAGTAAGCAGATGTATTAATAGGGACATTCTTTAACGGCTCGAATTCAATACGTATGTCAATAGGTCCAGCTTTTATGATTTAATTTTGGTGTGTGACGTCAATAGCAAATATTGGATCCTTGTTTTTATAGTTTTCCAAATCCAATAATGGGTGCGGTTGAAGTAAGTAATATTGTTGTTGAATACATTTCATACAGAATAGCATAACGATTGAATTCAAATCGGTATTCAAATCATCATAAGGATATGACTCAGAGTTTAGAAATACTTTAATATTTGACAAATCGTAATGCATGAACTCACCGGTGACTGAATTCCTAAAAACCATTAAAATATTTTGTTGTCGTTCGTTTTTTGATGACAACTTTATAATCCATATATGATTAGTTGATTGATTTGATGCTGGGTAAAAATATGAGTCCCAACAACGAAAAGCGATAGTTAGTGGTTGGTTACTTTGAATAGTATTAAAAAGTTGTACTTTAAATACAACGTTTAATTGTACATGTGGATCTTTCCATAAAATACACTTAATATGTAAAATTAAGTTTCTTTCTTTGGAATCAGTTGAGTAAATAGCCTCATCATTCGACTTTGAACGTTTTAATATCAATTCATGTTTACAAACGCATCGACGGATGGCATTTTATATAAATTCCGAACTCATCCCTCACAGCGGCGATTAAATTGTAGCAAAATTCCGTTATTTTATTTTTTAATTTTTCAAAAAAATAAAAATCCTGTTAACAAAATGCCTGTTGTGACGAGTAACAGACGTTTGCAGTTCGCTTCTTAAGAGCCGACCAAAATAGACAAGACGAGACTTAACGAGTAAGTTCGAGCATATGTGAATCAATGCTAATAGCCAAAATGGCCATACGTATTTGATCGAAACTGAACGAAACATTTAGACGTGACGATCGGTTCCGTAAAGGTAGGACCAAAATAGACGAGATGTAACGATAGCGATTGTATTGTACTTCATCTTAAACCAGAAAATCATGATTACATACAACAATAGTAATAACTTTACCACTCAACTACCAACACTTAAGGAAGGAAGATTGTCCCGAAAAATATTAACAGTAGCAAATAGAGATTACCTGAAGTCATTGGGATTTATACTGAGATCATGAGCTCAATACTAAATGTACCAGGGCGGATTGATTTTGAAGCTACCTAGCGCTAGATGGCAGTACAAACACAAAAACTTTTTTTTTTTAGAAATTGCGATCTGTCAAACGTCAGCTGTTAAAATTTCTCCCAAATTTATCGATTAGTTTATTTGTTGTAGTCGTTTGAAGTAAGCAACTTTTGTGTTTCTTGAAAAATGGAAAAAAGCGAATTTCGTGCAGTGATTAAACACTATTATTTGAAAGGGAAAACGGCGAAAGAGACAAAAGAAAAGCTCGATAAACATTACGGTGAGTCTGCTCCGTCAGATTACATGGTAAAATATTGGATTGCTGAATTTAAACGCGGCCGAACAAGCACTACAACAATACCATCAACAGGAAGGCCAAAAGAGGTGGTTAATGAAGAAAATATCAAGAAAATCATCGATATCTTTATGAATGATCGCCGAGTCAAGTTGCGTGAGATTTTTGAAATGGTAAACATATCATATGAACGTGTGTTCAACATTTTGCATGAACATTTGCATATGAAAAAGCTATCGGCAAGATGGGTGCCACGTTTGCTCAGTGTCCAACAAAAACGAGTTCGACAGACCACTTCACAGCGGTGTTTGGACATGATAAAGCGTAATCCTGTTGATTTTTGGCGTCGATTAATAACTGTTGATGAAACGTGGGTCCACCACTACACACATGAAACCAAAAATCAATCGAAACAATGGGTGGAAGCTGGTGGAAATGCTCCGAAGCAGGCGAATGCAGTGAAATCGGCTGGCAAGGTTATGGCCACTGTATTTTGGGATGCACACGGAATATTGCTCATCGATTATCTTGAAAAAGAATCCACAATCACAGGAAAGTATTATCGTGCATTATTGTATCAATTGATTGATGCAATCAAGGAAAAACGACCACATTTAAAGAAGAAAAAAATGCTCTTTCTTCAGGACAACGCACCGGTTCACACAGCATTAGATACGATGCTAAAATTATGTGAAAACACTTCGAATTGGTTAATCATCCACCTTATAGTCCAGATTTAGCTCCTAGTGGCTTTTTCCTGTTTCCAAACTTGAAAAAATGGCTCGCAGGAAAAAGATTCATCTCAAACGAAGAAGTGATTACCGAAACTAACGCGTATTTTGAGGGGTTCCCGAAATCGTATTATTCAGATGGTATAAAAAAGTTGGATTATCGTCTTACTAAGTGTGTCGAAGTAAAAGGAGACTATGTTGAGAAATAAATGGTTTTTGAAAAAAAAATGTTTTTTTCCTACTTAGGTAGCTTCAATATCAATCCGCCCTCGTATTACAAAAATCTCTAATTGATGATACTATTATAAAAAAAGAATTTCATAGCTATGCCCCATATCTTAATCACTTTGGAAATAATGATCAAATTCGAATAACCACTCAAAATCAAGATCTATATGTGTTACCAAGCGAAAGTCTCTTGTACATTGAAAGAAACATTACTCGTCAAGATGGTAAAATTTCAAAAAATGTTCGACTCAAAAATAATTGTATCTCTTTCATTTTTGAATAAATACGCTATGAGCTTAATGCTGTCGAAATCGAGCGTACAAGAAATTTAGGTCCAACAATTACAAATTTTGTATTATTGAATATGAATGAAAGCCCGTTCGATATATGTGTTTGATAAGATTCTAAGATGGTATGTTTATTAAAACCTAATAATTTACCAATTGTTCGAGGTCTATCAAAGTAAATAGTAGCATTTGAATCTATTTTCGTTTGTAGAGTATTGTTGTTTATGTTTATTAGTAATCGACCTTCAGGAATTAATTTAACAATTTCAAAATGTCATTTATATCATCAATTTCATACAATCTAGTTGGTAAAACAATATGTAGCAAATTATTGCTTACACCTACATTGGGAATAAAATTACAAGTTTGAAAATTAACAAGTTAGCACACATAGTTCGTTTTTAATTCTATAAGTGGGAAATAATCAGCTGATAAAATTGATGAATTTCCTAACGAAAGAATGGAGTAATGACTTATCCACAGAGCAGAGGAAGACTGCCAGCCAACTTTTGGCAAGACATTGGTTAGTATTTGCTGAAAATTGTAAAAACGAAGGCAGAACAAAGATGGTGAAACACACAATCAACACTGGTGATGCCAAACCCATTCGTCAAGCGTCAAGAAGAGTACCTCTTGCGAAGAGAGAAGAGGTGAATGTATTGCTGAAGGAAATACCTCAGAACAACGTCATTGAGCCATCAGCGAGCCCCTGAAGTTCTCCAGTGGTATTAGTCAAGAAGAAGGATGGCACACGTTTCTGTGTAGATTATCGTAAACTAAATGAGGTAACGAAGAAAGATTAGTAAGAGAGTGGCCAAGACCAACTAGTTTGCATGAGCTACGCAGCTTCTTTGACGCTTTGTTCCAGGTTTCGCAGACGTGGTCTGCATGCATTAACGAGGAAGAATTCTCCTTTTGAGTGGAAAAGCGAACAGGAGAAGGCATTCAACAGATTGAAAGAGCTATTGTGTACAGCTCCGATCCTTGCGTATCCAATTCCTGGCGAAAAATTTATTTTCGATACAGATGCAAGTGGCTTCGGGATTGGAGGTGTCCTGTCGCAAGTTATTGACGGACATGAAAGAGTAATAGAGCCTACTTCAGCTAAATCTTATCAAAGCCAGAGCGAAATTACTGTGTAACACGGAGAGAACTTTTAGCGGTTATGCAGTGCGTGAATCACTTTAACAAGTACTTGTATGGACAAAAGTTCTTGTTGAGAACAGATCACGCTGCTCTGCGCTGGCTATTATAGTTCAAAAATCCCGAAGGTCAGGTTGCGAGATGGATTGAGAGACTCCAAAGCTACGATTTCACAATAGAACATCGCAGAGGCGGAAGCCACGGGAATGCTGATGCACTATCGCGAAGTCCTTGCTATATGGAATGTAAGCATTGTTCTAAAGCTGAAAAGAAAGAAGGAGTAGTCGATGTGCGCTTAATGGCTGTTTTACCAGACGATGAATGGACAGCGGAAAAAATAAAAGAAGAACAACGAAATGATCCAGATTTGGCAAAAATCGTTCAAGTAAGAATGAAGGAAAACGACCTGATTGGAATGAAATCTCGTCTGAAAGTCCCATAACTAAAGCATATTGGGCTCAATGGAATAGCTTAAAGCTGCAAGATGGATGCCTATTCCGCCTGTGGGAGAGCGAAGATGGAAAAACCACGAAGAACTTGATTGTGGTACCCAAGGCAAGAATAAGCGAAATTCTCAAGGAATACCATAGTGGGCCAAGCGGAGGACATTTGGGAATAACAAAAACAGTCGAGAAAATTAAAACACGATTTTATTGGGTTGGTTGCCAGCAATCGGTAGTTGACTGGATTAGTGCTTGTGAAAAGTGTACAGCTGCCAAGGGACCGAGCCGTCGCAGTCAGGGGAAGATGCAACGTGGGAGCGCCATTTGAGCGTATTGCAATGGACATAGCAGGTCCGTTTCCAATTAGTGATTCCGACAACAAATATGTTCTCGTCGTAATCGACTATTTTAGTAAATGGCCAGAAGTATACCCCATTCCCGATCAAGAAGCTAAGACCGTTGCAGATGCATTTATCAATAATTGGGTCTGCAGATTCGGAGCTCCCCTCGAGTTGCACTCGGATCAAGGCAGAAATTTCGAGTCAACAATATTCAGGGAAATGAGTGAATTGATGGGCATACGCAAAACTCGTACAACCGCTTTGCACCCACAATCCGATGGAATGGTTGAAAGATTTAATCGTACGCTTGAGGAACACCTAAGGAAAGTCGTGGACAGAAACCAGAAAGATTGGGACCAACACATACCCCTCTTCTTAATGGCATACCGACCGGCAACTCACGATACAACATTTACAACACCAGCTAAGGCTATTTTCGGTTGTGACATAAGATTGCCTGCAGATCTGAAATTCGGTGCCTACTCATCTACGGAAGTTTCATGTAGCAGTTATGTAGCTGACAAACGAAGACAGCTGAATGAAATTCATGGAACCATCAGAAAGCGCACACAACTGGTGAGTGATAAAATGAAAGCCAGATATGATCTACGAGCAAACTCCAAGGGATTTCAGGAAGGGCAGCTAGTTATGCTTCATAATCCGCAAAGGAAAAAGGGATTATCGCCAAAACTGCAAACACACTGGAAAGGGCCTTATAAGGTGATAAAGCGGCTTAACGATGTAGTTGGCGAGAAATGTCAGGAGCAAAATGAAAGTCTTTCATTTAGAGAGGATATCTCCTTATAAAGGTTGCAGTACGATTAAGCGGAGGGCAGTGAAACGTGATTGCATCCCATCTGCAGATTGAGAATGAGTGCCCCCTGTGAGTCAAGATACGAACTATTCGAATAAAAGCTTATTCAAGAACCATCTGTCGGTAATGTCAAAAAGAATATTCTCGACTTCTGTCGAAGTGGATAGAAAATTCTAGAAAATAAGAGAATGGCGTGGAATTTTCTACTCCAACCATTCGAAAACTATAAAAGCGACTAGACTGTTCAAAGTCGAACGCAGTAGATCAGAGACCGTAAAAGTGTGTATATCAAGCATTTTAATCGAAGCAGCAGTATTAGCAGTATTTGTAATTGTGTAAAGTGATGAAATTAATTAGTAAATAAAGTGACTAATGGTTTGTGAAATAAAGTACAAATTGTAAAGAAGTAAACTTTAAGCCTAATATTAAATGTGTAAATTGCAATAGTTAAATAAAGCTAATTATTTTAATTTAACCAGCGATTGTTTGATTACTACACAATCCAGTGGTACGAGTCCAAGTACAGAGAGTTAGAGAAATTGTCAGGAGGGCAATTTTGTAACAGAGTTAATGGCAATTTCGTAACAATATTCTTTGTACTGCTTCGCAAGTACATGGCGCCAATGACATGCAACACGTGTGTTGCTAACTTATATATACTCGTATATAGCACACTTAATTCTACAGGATGGCCCAAATGAGACCTAGTGATGTTAAACACGTGTAACTCTTGTAATAATGGGTTTTTTTAAATGATTTATTTTAATATGTTAAATACATTTTATGGAAATTTAACGTGACTATGTGTGAAATATGACATCAGACAAATGACCAGCATTTTGCTCGATACAGGCATTGGCTCTTTTTAGCACATTTTGCATTACACGGCGTAATGTTTCTGGTTGCAGGCGCCGTATTTCGTCTCAAATATTCAGCTTGAACTGTCTAAGTGTCTGTGGTTTGTTAACATACACTTTGAATTTTAAATATCCCCATAAAAAAAAATCGGGCGCAGTTAAATCTGGTGAACGGTTGTTTAAAATATATATATATATATATATATATATATATATATATATATATATATATATATATATATATATATATATATATATATATATATATATATATATATATATATATATATATATATATATATATATATATATATATATATATATATATATATATATATATATATATATATATATATATATATATATATATATATATATATTTTAAACAACCATTATATTATTTCGTCAACCATCGCAATGTCAATAAGATTAACTTTAACTGGAAATTCATCAATTTTATCAGCTGATTATTTCCCACTTATACAGGGTGGCCCAAATAAGACCAGCTGATGTGAAACACAAATAACTTTTTTATTTTTTAACATAATTTATTTTTTCTTTTTGCAGATTATAACTGAACTCTTGGAAATTTAAAATGAATACGTACAGTCCACAACAACGCATTAAAATTATCGAATTTTATTATTCTTCTCAACGATCAATTGTTCTGACGCAGTGAACCCACTTCGCCGTTTTGGGGAAGTGGGTTCAGTTGCCGACCGTCCAGAAAGAGGTGCTCATCGAAATATTCGTACTGAAGACAACGTGGAAGCTGTGCAGTAGAGTGTTGCAAATGGTCCATTTGTCTCAACTCGTCGCCGTTCCAGACAATTGGGTATACCCAGAACAACATTACAGAGAATTTTAAAGTTGGATCTTAAGATGTATCCATACAAAGTTCAAATTGCGCAACAGCTTCTACCGCAAGACCCCCAACAACGACTACAGTACGCTATTCGCTTTACACAATTAGCCATACAAAATGATTTTTTAAATAATCTTTTGATGACGGATGAAGCGCATTTCCATTTAAATGGTTATGTGAATAAACAAAACTGTAGGTTGTGGGGCTCCGAAAATCCAAGGGCAATACATCAGCATCAGTCACACCCAATCAGATGCACTGTTTGGTGTGGTGTTATGGCCACAAAAATCATCGGCCCATATTTCTTTGAGAATGAGGATGAAACGCCAGAAACGGTCTCCGGGGCTTCTTACAGAACAATGATCGACAACTTTTTGCGGCCAATGGTGGAGCAACATCCTAATTTGTGGTTTCAACAAGATGGAGCCACTGCGCATACTGCTAGGCAAACTATTGACATGCTGCGTGAAATTTTTGGTGAACGCATAATTTCAAGAAATTCCGATTTCCCTTGGCCTCCTCGTTCACCAGATTTAACTGCGCCCGATTTTTTTTATGGGGATATTTAAAAGACAAAGTGTATGTTAACAAACTACAGACACTTAGACAGTTCAAGCAGAATATTCGAGACGAAATACGGCGCCTGCAACCAGAAACATTGCGCCGTGTAATGCAAAATGCGCTAAAAAGAGCCAATGCCTGTATCGAGCAAAATGCTGGTCATTTGTCTGATGTCATATTTCACACATAGTCACGTTAAATTTCCATAAAATGTATTTAACATATTAAAATAAATCATTTAAAAAAACCCGTTATTACAAGAGTTACACGTGCTTAACATCACTAGGTCTCATTTGGGCCACCCTGTAGAATTAAGTGTGCTATATACGAGTATATATAAGTTAGCAACACACGTGTTGCATGTCATTGGCGCCATGTACTTGCGAAGCAGTACAAAGAATATTGTTACGAAATTGCCATTAACTCTGTTACAAAATTGCCCTCCTGACAATTTCTCTAACTCTCTGTACTTGGACTCGTACCACTGGATTGTGTAGTAATCAAACAATCGCTGGTTAAATTAAAATAATTAGCTTTATTTAACTATTGCAATTTACACATTTAATATTAGGCTTAAAGTTTACTTCTTTACAATTTGTACTTTATTTCACAAACCATTAGTCACTTTATTTACTAATTAATTTCATCACTTTACACAATTACAAATACTGCTAAACTGCTGCTTCGATTAAAATGCTTGATGTACACACTTTTACGGTCTCTGATCTACTGCGTTCGACTTTGAACAGTCTAGTCGCTTTTATAGTTTTCGAATGGTTGGAGTAGAAAATTCCACGCCATTCTCTTATTTTCTAGAATTTTCTATCCACTTCGACAGAAGTCGAGAATATTCTTTTTGACATTACCGACAGATGGTTCTTGAATAAGCTTTTATTCGAATAGTTAGCATCTTGACTCACAGGGGGCACTCATTCTCAATCTGCAGATGGGATCCTAAAAGTATGCAATCCCGTTTAACTGATATGCAATCAGGTTTCACTGCCCTCCGCTTAATCTTGTTCGTCCCGAACAAGGATAGTACTGCAACCTTTATAAGGAGATATCCTCTCTAAATGAAAGACTTTCATTTTGCTCCTGACATTTCTCGCCAACTACATCGTTGAGCCGCTTTATCACCTTATAAGGCCCTTTCCAGTGTGTTTGCAGTTTTGGCGATAATCCCTTTTTCCTTTGCGGATTATGAAGCATAACTAGCTGCCCTTCCTGAAATCCCTTGGAGTTTGCTCGTAGATCATATCTGGCTTTCATTTTATCACTCACCAGTTGTGTGCGCTTTCTGATGGTTCCATGAATTTCATTCAGCTGTCTTCGTTTGTCAGCTACATAACTGATACATGAAACTTCCGTAGATGAGTAGGCACCGAATTTCAGATCCGCAGGCTATCTTATGTCACAACCGAAAGTACCCTTAGCTAGTGTTGTAGATGTTGTATCGTGAGTTACCGATCGGTATGCCATTAAGAAGAGGGGTATGTGTTGGTCCCAATCTTTCTGGTTTCTGTCCACGACTTTCCTTAGGTGTTCCTCAAGCGTACGATGAAATCTTTCAACCATTCCATCAAATTGTGGCTGCAAAGGGGTTGTACGAGTTTTGCGTATGCCCATCAATTCACTCATATCCCTGAATATCGCAGACTCGAAATTTCTGCCTTGATCCGAGTGCAACTCGAGGGGAGCTCCGAATCTGCAGACCCAATTATTGATAAATGCATCTGCAACGGTCTTAGCTTCTTGATCGGGGATGGGATATACTTCTGGCCATTTACTAAAGTAGTCGATTACGACGAGAACATATTTGTTGCCGGAATCACTAATTGGAAACGGACCTGCTATGTCCATTGCAATACGCTCAAATGGCGCTCCCACGTTGTATAAATGCATCTTCCCCTGACTGCGACGGCTCGGTCCCTTGGCAGCTGTACACTTTTCACAAGCACTAATCCAGTCAACTACCGATTGCTGGCAACCAACCCAATAAAATCGTGTTTTAATTTTCTCGACTGTTTTTGTTATTCCCAAATGTCCTCCGCTTGGCCCACTATGGTATTCCTTGAGAATTTCGCTTATTCTTGCCTTGGGTACCACAATCAAGTTCTTCGTGTTTTTTCCATCTTCGCTCTCCCACAGGCGGAATAGGCATCCATCTTGCAGCTTTAAGCTATTCCATTGAGCCCAATATGCTTTAGTTATGGGACTTTCAGTCGAGATTTCATTCCAATCAGGTCGCTTTCCTTCATTCTTACTTGAACGATTTTTGCCAAATCTGGATCATTTCGTTGTTCTTCTTTTATTTTTTCCGCTGTCCATTCATCGTCTGGTAAAACAGCCATTAAGCGCACATCGACTACTCCTTCTTTCTTTTCAGCTTTAGAACAATGCTTACATTCCATATTGCAAGGACTTCGCGATAGTGCATCAGCATTCCCGTGGCTTCCGCCTCTGCGATGTTCTATTGTGAAATCGTAGCTTTGGAGTCTCTCAATCCATCTCGCAACCTAACCTTCGGGATTTTGGAACTGTAATAGCCAGCGCAGAGCAGCGTGATCTGTTCTCAACAAGAACTTTTGTCCATACAAGTACTTGTTAAAGTGCTTCACGCACTGCATAACCGCCAAAAGTTCTCTCCGTGTTACACAGTAATTTCGCTCTGGCTTTGATAAGATTTAGCTGAAGTAGGCTCTATTACTCTTTCATGTCCGTCAATAACTTGCGACAGGACACCTCCAATCCCGAAGCCACTTGCATCTGTATCGAAAATGAATTTTTCGCCAGGAATTGGATACGCAAGGATCGGAGCTGTACACAATAGCTCTTTCAAACTGTTGAATGCTCTTTCAACCTGTTCGCTTTTCCACTCAAAAGGAGAATTCTTCCTCGTTAATGCATGCAGACCACGTCTGCGAAACCTGGAACAAAGCGTCAAAGAAGCTGCGTAGCTCATGCAAACTAGTTGGTCTTGGCCACTCTCTTACTAATCTTTCTTCGTTACCTCATTTAGTTTACGATAATCTACACAGAAACGTGTGGAGCCATCCTTCTTCTTGACTAATACCACTGGAGAACTTCAGGGGCTCGCTGACGGATCAATGACGTTGTTCTGAGGTATTTCCTTTAGCAATACATTCACCTCTTCTCTCTTCGCAAGAGGTACTCTTCTTGTCGCTTGACGAATGGGTTTGGGATCACCAGTGTTGATTGTGTGTTTCACCATCTTTGTTCTGCCTTCGTTTTTACAATTTTCAGCAAATACTGACCAATGTCTTGCCAAAAGTTGGCTGGCAGTCTTCCTCTGCTCTGTGGATAAGTCATTACTCCATTCTTTCGTGAGATCGTCGAGTGCCTTTTTATCAGCGGGTATCTTCATTTTTGTGTCTTGCGGCTGGCTTCCACAGTTTACAATTGCCGAAATTGCCCGGCAATTTCCAATTATCTGTCCTTTCTCTATGGTTTTAGCGGAATTTGCAAGATTGACCACTCCTACTGGCACTATTCTGTTCTGCTGTTCTTCTACGAGGGTTTTTCCAATTATGATGTCATCCAGTGCAAATTTTTCATCAGTCTCCACAACCCACAACTTGTTCTTCTCCACATCTCCGTCCATTTTGGCCCATATGACTGCCTCTGACTTTGCTGGGATTTTTGTCTGCCGCGATACAATGGCTTGTCGGATACCTCCATACTTATCCTCACCAACGGATAACGGTATTTCGGTTTTCGCTTACTTCAACATTCGGCATTTCAAATCTAAGCTGAATCCATTCCGAATCATAAAATCGACACCTAAGATTAATTCGTCCACAATATCCGCAACTACAAACTCGTGCGTCACTGCTGTGGTGCCGATACTTATTTTCCGTGTAAGTTTTCCCAGTATCGGTGCATCATCTCCAGTTGCCGTACGCAATCTTATTCCCAGAAGCGGCTCGATTCCCCGAACGAGATCCCTTCTAATTATGGAATGTGATGCACCCGTATCCAATGTTACTACGATTTTTCTTCCATTTACTACGCTGTCGACAGTTAGGCTGTTGAGTTTCCGTGCCATCTGAGAAACGAAGATTCTGGGGCTACATGTTGTGGGAGTCAGATCAAGCCCCTCGAGACTGACTCCATCTAGTTTGTCGACGGCTTTTCAACATTTTCTGATTCCCTATTTTTGAATCTGACTTGCTTTGGTGGTCTTACCGGTGAGCGTGATCTAGAACGTTTCCGTCTCGACTAACAATTACGAGCCATGTGTCCGTCCTCTGCGCAGGTAAAGCATTTGCCCGTGAATCTTTGTCCGCTTTCGACTTGTACCTGACGGGCTCTGTATATTGGCTGGCCCACCAAGACAGCTGTCTCTGAAGCTAAAGCGCTAGCTACTGTCTCCATATATGTAGCTTTCGGATTAGTTATCGCAGAACGCTTTATCTCCGCATCGCGAATGCCATATACGAAGGTGTCCATCATACACCTCTCAGTGATCTCTCCTGGGTAGGCAAGATGAGCCAACCGTTCCACTTCCGCCGCAAACTGTTGTAGAGACTCACCACTCTTCTGTACCCGTGTTCGTAGCTCTACTTGGTACATCTGCTTCCGGTGTTCACTACCATACTTGCGCTGAACGGCATTCATCAATCTTTCATAACAGTCTCGCTCACTTTCTGCGATAGTTTGAAGCACATCAGCGGCAGCACCTTTTAATGAAACGGTTAGTGCAGCCACTTTTTCGCGAGCACTCCAATCATTTGTGCTAGCGGTAGTCTCAAATTGCATTCTGAAGACGCTAAATGTCGTGGTTCCATCATAGGTAGGAGGCTTCAGTTTTATTGAGGATAAAGCTGGCACAGGCAATGCACCTCCCTGTAGTAGGTGAATTCTTTGCTCTATTTGTTGCGTAAATTCGTTCTGCCTTTGTACTACAAATTTTTCGAACGATTCTTGCCGTGTCTCAATTTCACAAACCTTCCTGTCTACCAGCTCGGACATTTCTTTCATCTGCTGTGAATTCTTTTCCACTAGTTGAATAAGTCGAGTTTCACTTTGATGTAAACGCTGCTGCATCTTGTCGTCGCTTTGCTGTAAGCGTTCTTTGACGTCCTGTTTGACGGATGCAACACTCTTTTCGACGGATTCAGCATTTTGTTGTAACTGCTGCTGCATCTTCTCATCTCTCTGCTGCAACCTCTCATTGGCTGCTTGAGAATTTTGTTGTAACTGCTGCTGCATCTTCTCATCTCTCTGCTGCATCCTCTCATCGGCTGCTTGAGAATTTTGTTGTGACTGCTGCTGCATATCCTGTTTGAAGGATTGTATTATCCCGATGAGTACACTCATGTCAAAGTTACCCGTGTTAGTCTCTTGCGGTGTTTCTTCGTATCGAGATGTCGTTGGCTCTTCACATTGGAATTCATGCTCATCGACGTCTATACCTTGCTCCTCTAAAGCATTTCTTAATCGCACCTGCAGCTCCACTTTAAGCCCTTGTGTTTGCAAATTTAAGCGCTCAAGCTCCTTCTTGAGCTGCTCCAATCTCAGTTTTTCGAATTTAACCATTGTTTATTACAGATACACAATCCCACTTCTCACACCAATTGTTACGAAATTGCCCTCTTGACAATTAACTCTGTTGCAAAATTGCCCTCCTGACAATTTCTCAAACTCTCTGTACTCGGACTCGTACCACTGGATTGTGTAGTAATCAAACAATCGCTGGTTAAATTAAAATAATTAGCTTTATTTAACTATTGCAATATACACATTTAATTTTAGGCTTAAAGTTTACTTCTTTACCATTTGTACTTTATTTCACAAACCATTAGTCACTTTATTTACTAATTAATTTCATCACTTTACACAATTACAAATACTGCTAATACTGCTGCTTCGATTAAAATGCCTGATGTACACACTGTTACGGTCTCTGATCTACTGCCTTCGACTTTGAACGGTATTGTCGTTTTTATAGTTTCGAATGGTTGAGGTAGAAACTTCTGCAATGTACTAGAAGTTTCTGGATCTTTCTATAATTTTATACAGGAAGTTCTTACTTTCGAGATATTTCTTTACACCACAATCTCTACAACGAAAGAAGCTTTTATTCGAATGGATTGTGTCTTGACTTACAGACACAGGGTGGTGCACTCATTCTCAAACTCCAGATGGGATCCTAAAAGTATGCAATCCCGTTTCACTGATATGCAATAACGTTTCAATATAGTGACCTGACAGAAATTCCATGCTTTCTTTTTCTTGAGCCTAATAAATTCCTTACTTATCCTTGGATTGAAGTCCACCAAAAAGGCTTATCCGGTGTCTGAGTCCGACGATATTTTTTCAGTTACATATTCTCTCTCAATGTATTCCTAAGATCCCCTTCAAATTTGTACCTGAATTCCGAAGAATTATTGGATGTTTGATTACCTTTCATTTAGTATCATGTGCGTCCCAATCGGACATTTTAAACTCGAGATATAGACTAACAAGTGGAGCCACCTCCAAAATTGAACACAAAAAAATTTACAAGCCCATATCCATAGACAATTTTTTAATTGCAATTTTCAAGTGCAGCAGGTCAAAATATATAAGAAAAATATGGTGGCATTGAATATACAGAAATTTTTTATTTTTTTGTGAGCTAGTGTAATTAATAGAATGCTGAAATGTAAAAAAATGATTTGGTATTAGTTCAAACAATAATTGACATCCAATTGTCCAAAATAATAATTTTCTTCTTACTATAAATACAAATATATTAAGAAAATGTTTTCCTCCTTTCAGCGCGTGAAAATGTTTGAAGGATATAAAAAAGTATACCGGGGGAAAGTCAGACATGTTGTAATCGAATATGTTGCTCATTTATTTCAATCCCCTATGTGCGGCAACATTTAGCGCCGACTGCAAATATTTTGGGATGAGTCGTATGCATTTCACGCAATTCAAGTGGTTCAGTCTGCTTGCGCTCGAGTTATGCCGCAGAAAAAATCCAATTAAGACTGTATATTATTTATTTTATTTTATTACTAAGGGGAAAACTTTTATAAGTTTTGTAAGGTCATTTAGAACCATTCGGCAATAGCAATTTCAAACAATATAATAGAACCAATTAAATCAAATTATTGGGATGGCAAAATATCGTCAAAACTTATGGTAGTGCCGCAGTTATAGCATTTGATTTGAATAGCAGTCAAGCTAAAGTTAAACTGGAATTTGCCATGCCACTTTCTTGGATTATAATACCCAATTCGTTTGTCATCAACTGTGAGATTCATTACCAAAGACATTTATCACAACTTTGTCCGAAATTTATTCTTTTTTATTATTGTATACAAAATTGGTTTTTGGACGTAATAGTGAAAAACGACTTCCAATTGTAGCGTCAACGAGATGAACCTATTTATCTCGAATTGTAAAAACAGTATGGGCTCTATATAACGATTTGAGGAAATGCTGTTTTTTTACATATTTTACGCAATAACGTTTGATTTGAAATAATATTTGAGATTGCCGAGTGGATTAAGGTGTCTTCCGTGACTTTTTGATGCGATGAGTTCGTCATCTACATGCACTTGTACAAAGGGTAATTTTCGAAGTAAAAAAAAAAACTAGTGAAGAAGTCTGAAGTCGGGTTAGGCCAACTTTGAAATACCCTTTACCTTTCAGTGTGCGTGCGAATTCAACAATGGGGATGTTATCTTCATAAATCATTATTAGGAGCATATCTACGGTAATTTGATTATACTAGGTAAACGCGGCCTTTAGATTATCGACCCCATTTCTTATGTAAGGCTTCGTAGCGGCAATATACGTATTAATAAAAAATTTCGCCCAAAAAGATTGTGTAGGTCGTAAGTTATAAAGAAATGTAAATAATGTGAGTGGCTGTGGAAAGAACCTGCCCGTTTCTTGTGTGGTACCCGCAATATTTTTATGACATTTACAATATAAATTTTCTATAGGAGCGATGTTATGATTTTTGGTTAATTGTGCGCGAGTTACGCCAGCAGTTGCTGCGGACCCTAAATCTAACACCAAACGTCAGCTGAGATATCATTCTTATCAAGTATGAATCTCACAAATGACCACCAAAGCCGTTTATGCATTTTCCAATTCCCTTTCATATTTCGAGACCATTCTCAAGTGCAACGACACAAACCTCCCAAAGAGCAAAGTCAGTACGATCAGTACAATGACATAAATCAGCTGAAGGGCAATGACATAAACAATCCAAGAAGCAAAGTCTGTACGATCAGTACAATGACATAAATTAACTGAAGTGCAATGACACAAACAACCCCTAAATGCAACGTCTGCAATTCTCAGTGCATTAGCACTTGTTCAGCTACGGCTTTGCACTCTGCTTATTGGTGGTTATAGACGTTTACCTCTCTTTCTACCCTCCTACATAATTTTGGAAAATACTTTAGTGCCTACAGCAGCGATAACAAATAATCGATGTTAAGTAAGTTAGTTAAGGTTTCGGCATAAGTAATTTAAAATTGTTATTTTAGTTGAAAAATAAACTCCGTAATAAAAACAACGTTGAACCGAAGTTCTCTCCGCGTTTTATTAACGTAACTGGCGCAGTCGTGGAAATTATTTCTGAAGATATAATTAAGAACCAAAAATTTAAAAAAAAATAATTAACTGTGAAAAACATTTCTTAAGAAATATTGTAGAACAGAAAAAAAACAAATCTATTAAGACCAAACGCACAAAATCAATTTATTATCGTTTTACATTAAAGAAAGTGCAGTGAACAAGAATTAACATAAAAAACTCTCAAGTCAATACCAAGTGAATCATCAAGGCTAAACCGAGGCACAGCAAACCCAACAAAACCGATGCCAATAGAAACTAGATCCAGAAAATTCGAACTCCCGTCCAAGGAAGAAGACATACAAGCAGAGGCCAACACCAGACAATACAACCAAGTACAAAATAACCAAAGACAAATGCGACAGCACGATGAAAGACAATATAATGGCCAAAATAGACAACAAAATAATCCTAGACAGGTTTACAATAATCGGAGAGAATCAAGGTTCACTAACGTAAACATGAAGTAAATTTTCCCTCAACGCCTCACAAACGTACTTACCTAGAGTAATCTTGTCGATAGGCAACGACACAATTAGGTGTCTAATAGATACAGGATCATCAACATCCTTACTCGATGACAGAAAATTACCACAATATAGGAGGGAAAAACTAACAGCATCAATAAAATTCAATTCACTCAACAACCAAACGCTGATTGACACGCAAATTGCAACTGCTTTTCCTAGTGAATTTAATGAAGATGCAAATATGGTTTGGAAAATTACAAAATTTTTTAATAAACAATTCGACGCAATATTAGGCCAAAATCTACTGAGACCATTAGGAACAGTTGTGGATATGAGAGAGGAAGTGCTGTTAATCAATAACAACAACATAAAATTTATAAGGGCTTGCCCATTTCATATTGAAGAAATACATCAATTAGATTCTAACAGCTTCGGAGACGAAGATATGTAACAACTTACCAAATCTTTGAATTCTGAAGAATCAAGGCATTTGAAGAAGTTAATAAACTCTTATAATGACCTATTTTATAAAGACGGTGACTATCTAACAAACACTAATGGAATCGAACACGAAATTAACACGAAAAATGAGCAGCCAATATATTCAAAAATATATAGGTACCCGCAAATCCACGAGCAAGAGATATCTACTCAAATTGCAGATATGCTCCAACAAGGTATTATAAAGGAAAGTAAGTCACCTTATAATAGTCCCCTATGGATTGTACCTAAGAAGACTGACTACTCTGAAAAGAAAAAATGGCGCATAGTGATCGACTATAGGAAACTGAACGAAATAACAACCGATGACAAGTTTCCTATTCCCAACATTGACCACATTTTGGATAAATTAGGCAGGGCTCAGTATTTCACATCCCTTGACTTGGCAAAAGGCTTGCACCAAATTTTAGTAAAAGAGGAGGACAGGAAGAAAACTGCTTTTTCCACGCCTTCAGGACATTATGAGTACGTACGAATGCCGTTTGGTCTGAAAAATGCCCCATCAACTTTTCAACGCCTTATAAATTCGGTATTGCAGGAATTCATAAACAAGATCTGCGTAGTATATATGGACGACATATTGGTGTTTAGCACAACCATAGGCGAACATGTAAGTAGTATTAGGACGATATTCGAGAAATTACGTTCGCATAACCTAAAAATTCAATTTGATAAATGCAAATTCTTTTCAAAAGAGACCGAATATTTGGGACACGTTCTGACACCCGAAGGCGTCAAAACTAATCCAAGGAAAATCGAAACTATTTTAAACCTTAGATTGCCTCGAACAACAAAAAAAATAAAATCATTTTTGGGAATAACTGGCTACTATCGCAAATTCATACGAGATTATTCCAAAATAGCTCAACCAATGACTCAATACCTCAAAAAAAAAACAGCAAAATAAACATAAACGACTCAAACTAAATAAATGCCTTTGAAAAACTAAAACTAATATTGACGGAAGCACCCATATTCAAATATCCTGACTTTAACAAAAAATTTAAAGTAGTTACCGATGCTAGCATGTTCGCTATAGGAGCTGTACTTCAACAGAATAATCACCCTATTTGCTACGCTAGCAGAACATTAAACGATCATGAACGAAACTACTCAACCACAGAAAAGGAATTACTAGCAATCGTGTGGGCTACCAATTACTTCAGACCATACATTTATGGAGTAAATTTTGAACTGGCAACAGACCACCAACCCTTAAAATGGTTACATGCTAAAACAAAAGGCATTGACATTAATCCTCGATTGCAAAGATGGCTCTTAAAACTAGGAGAATACAATATAAACATGGATTACATCAAAGGAGGCGATAATAAAGTAGCAAATTTTTTAAGCCGAGTTAATGCAGACAAATGATATCAACACAATAGAAGTTCACAGTCAAGAACCTGGTATTGAACATCCAGATACACAATACCCTAACAACCATATACCAACATTAGATACTGTAGTGAATAGATTTAAAACACAAATCATACTTACAAATGACAAAACACAGGACTTTAGTATCAAACATGGCAATAAGAAAATTTTTTTAACCGCAGCTGACCTACAACGTATCATATCTCATATTTTAAAGCACCACACAGGAAATGGAAAAATAGGAGTTTACTCAGAGTTAACTGACAACGATTTTAAAACATTTAAACATAAAGCAAAAGAGCTTTCCGAAAATAACTTAAAATTCGTAAGATGTGCCTACTATGCAAAAGATATGGACAATGAAGATGAAACCTACAAACAAATACAAAAATACAACAAATACGAAACAGGACATACTGGAATTAATGAAAATTATGAAGGCCTCAAAAAATATATATATTACCCTAACCTAAAAAATATGATTCAGAAATACATAAACCATTGCGATACTTGCAACCGCGTAAAATATGATAGAAATCCTATCAAGGAAAATTTTAAAATGACAGAGACTCCAACAGACATTAACCAAATAGTACATATGGACGTATACACAAACTCAAAAGCAAATTTTTTGACATTTATCGATAGAATCTCTAAGTTCGCCACCGCATATTACCTTGAAGATAGAAATCACAGAACGATTATTGAAAAACTAAGAGATCTCAGACCACAAAAGGGTCATTTTAAGAAACTAATCACAGATAATGAATTTAAAAGTATGAACGTAAAAGACTACTTACGAAACTAAACATAGAACTTCATTTAGTAAAAGCAAACAACCACACAGGAAACTCTGATTTCGAACGGCTACACAATACATTAGCAGAGAGAATAAGAATTCTAAATATCGAAAACAAGCAACGTAGCATAAAAGAGAAAATGTGTAGGGCAATAGAATGGTACAATAATAGTTACCACTCAACAATAAAGGAAAAACCAATGAATGTACAACAAGGGAAGTGTGACAAAAGTCAGATTTATACAAATTCCATTAAAGAAAAAACTAGGTACATAATTAAACACAACACAAGCAGAGAACACTATTCAAAAAATAGATCAGAAGGCTACATCAAAAATTATAAAAGTGTGAGGCATAAGGAAGAACCAAAATATACTAAGAAAGCACTAGGAAATATACATACATCCAATATTAAAAGAGAAACTAAATTTGCAGGTAAAATGGATGTTAATATTATTCCTGATACTATGGACACCGAACGTAGGCCACACCCATCTGCTAATGGAGAAGATAGAAACCAACCTGGGCTACACCGAACTAACAATAGACAACGTCGCTCTCGTTAAAAACTACGATACAATACTACACTTTATAAATCCATACGAAATCTTAGATATAGTCGACAACTTACAAAATAGTATAAGAAAATCAAACTTACAAGAAAAATCGATTGCTTTAGAAATACAATTAAATAACACCCGAAACAAAATTTATACATTAATTCCACACAGAGAAAAACGTGGACTATTTAATTTCATGGGTACTGCACAAAAATGGCTTTATGGAACAATGAATGATGAAGACAGACAAGAAATAGAAGGACACCTTAACGTAATTGATACAAACAATCACAATGCTATACAAAACCTTAACAGTCAGATAAAAATTAACCAAAACTTCAACGAAACCTTCTCCATATTGAAAAATGCAATCGATAAAGACAGAATACTAATACAGAACAAACTTAATGACTTTAGTGGTCAATCAAGTACACTATACAGACAAACACTATATATAGACTTCATATTAAAGATACAAATTTTACAAGATAACATAGTCCATATACAGGAAAACATTGCATCTGCTAGAATTGGCACTATTCATAGCAATTTACTAACAAACGAGGAAATAGAGGAATACAAAATCGACCTAGATAAGTTACAAAATACAAAATTAAGCACAATTCTAGACCAAAATAAAAATATTATATTTGTTATAAGAATACCAAAAGACACTGTTATTCTACAAAGAATATTACTGTACCCAATAGCAGATAACTATAATTTAGAATATATGTTTGAACCGCAAGAAATTGTCAAATATGAAAAAGAGATATACAATTATGTTGGAGACAGATATATTAAAAATTTAAGAAGATGTAATAACTGTATAATGAAAAAGAACTGCATGCACATATTTAATAACATTTCCGAAATTATAGAATTGAATAATGGAATTATACTAGCAAAAAACCAACATTTAGCAAATTTCTCAAATACTTGTGACGAATGTAAATTAATTTTAAATGGAAATTATTTATTTAACTTCAACAAATTTTCAATCATTATAAATAATAATAAAATACAAAATGCAGAGAGACAGTTTAAACAAAGTTTCACGATACCAAATTATTTGGAAAGCATTAAAGATTCAAATAAAAAGATAACATTTGACAACTTAATTCTAGAAAAAATGCAAAATCTGAAAGAAATCTGTGAAATTAAATATTCCAAGCACGAAAAATATGCATTTGGAAGCACTTTAGTAATAATTGTAATTATCATAATAATATTTATTGTAACGTTGACCTGTAAGCACAAAAACCTGCAAGTAAAGATAAAAAATATGATGCCTCAAGAGTGTCCTCAAACTAAGGGCGAGGAGTTACGCCAGCAGTTGATGCGAACCCTAAATCTAACACCAAACGTCAGCTGAGATATCATTCTTATCAAGTATGAATCTCACAAATGACCACCAAAGCCGTTTATGCATTTTCCAATTCCCTTTCATATTTCGAGACCATTCTCAAGTGCAACGACACAAACCTCCCAAAGAGCAAAGTCAGTACGATCAGTACAATGACATAAATCAGCTGAAGTGCAATGACATAAACAATCCAAGAAGCAAAGTCAGTACGATCAGTACAATGACATAAATTAACTGAAGTGCAATGACACAAACAACCCCTAAATGCAACGTCTGCAATTCTCAGTGCATTAGCACTTGTTCAGCTACGGCTTTGCACTCTGCTTATTGGTGGTTATAGACGTTTACCTCTCTTTCTTCCCTCCTACATAATTTTGGAAAATACTTTTGTGCCTACAGCAGCGATAACAAATAATCGATGTTAAGTAAGTTAGTTAAGGTTTCGGCATAAGTAATTTAAAATTGTTATTTTAGTTGAAAAATAAACTCCGTAATAAAAACAACGTTGAACCAAATACTCTTATTCCATTATATTTGTGTTCTTAATCCGAGGCGGAGCGACACAGAACCTGCCTCGTCAAAGAACAACGAAATTCTAAATAGACAGTTGCAAAATTCGATTCACATAAGGTAAAAAGCTCTGCAATATCAAAATGTTCCCAGCCCCGAGCCGGCAACACAATTTAGTACTGAAGAGAGGATGTCGCATATTCTTTATAGAGAGTATTTGCTTTTACTTTCAGTTCTTTTTATTCCCATAGCATCAATATGAACATAGATAAGCTATTTTTAATTTTAGGACCAAAAGTTTTTTATATGGAAAGTGGGCGTGCTCTTTCTGTTACTAACGCTATTTCTTGCAGTTTGGTTTATAATGTCCCCACGATGCTTCTCGTAAAATTTCATCCAACAATTTATATTAGATCTTTAATGATGAATATTTGTTAATAGTGGGCGTGGCAGTTAATATATACAGCCCACATTTTGCAGTGTTTAGTGGGACACATATCTACATAACTACTAAAGAGGTAAGCGTGGTCTTCGTAAAAATCGGCTCATATAGCAATCTGGATCTGTATCTTTGTCCAGATTATATTTTTGCAATATATATATATATATATATATATATATATATATATATATATATATATATATATATATATATATATATATATATATATATATATATATATATATATATATATATATATATATATATATATATATATATATATATATATATATATATATATATATATATATATATATATATATATATATATATATATATATATATATATATATATATATATATATATATATATATATATATATATATATATATATATATATATATATATATATATATATATATATATATATATATATATATATATATATATATATATATATATATAGATATATATAAATATATATATATATATATATATATATATATATATATATATATATATATATATATATATATATATATATATATATATATATTTATATATATATATATATATATATATATATATTTATATATATATATATATATATATATATTTATATATATATATATATATATATATATATATATATATATATAGATATATATATATATATATATATATATATATATATATATATATATATAGTTAGGTATTCCGTAGATTTCCGAAGAATCAATGTGTCCGATTGCCTGAGATCAAGGAGGAGACCGTAATGCGGCAAAAATCAGCAGCTATTTCGACGTCGTCCTTGATGAAATACCAGGTGAAAGCTGTCAAGACGGAAATTATTGCAGGTATTTTCTGCACACACAATACTAGTTACGAACCACCCAAAGAGACGTACTCAGCATAGGAGGCCATACCAACATCAATATAGACCGACTCCACCTACTACGAATAAACAAATGGCTACATACATCGTAGTACGGAGTCCTACCAACAAAATATACAGTGTTTAAGATTTGACAATTAATAAAAAAGTAAACGCCTCCGTGTTAATTACAGCAACAAGCGTAAACAAACGGATCACCACAGAATAAATATAGTTTCAATAGGTAATATTACCATACGTATAGTTAAAATAAATTACTAACATATATATTTATAATCAAATATAATAACATGTATAGTTATAATAAAGTTCACAGCGCACTGTTTCACGAGCATCTACGAGTATAAATATAAGTTTCAGTAAACGACCCCTGCGACCCGCTGAGTTCTACCCCAGCCAAAATATAGACTCGTTATACGCAGCTTCAGTTTCAGTGCTGTATATAACAACATGTGGCGATTGGTGATGAATAGAAGTGTTATGACAACTCTATTATGGCTAGGATAGAACTCAGCGGGTTCGAAGGGGTCGTTTATATAAATTTATACAAGTTCATGGAATATTTTTAAATGTATCGTTTATTAAATTTTTTACAAATATAAAGTGTGCTGGTTTATATAAAATTGTCCTTATACAAGAGTTTCAATGGTGTCCAGTTAGTTTGTCACCGTTGTGGGTGTTCTTCACGTTGGTGTCCCAGCTTGAATCGGTAGCACCATAAACGCCTGCCGCTGTCTCGTAATTGTTAGTCCCAGAGCGAATCGGTAGATCCATAGACGCCTGGCTCTGTCTCGTAATTTGTCTTAGTCCCAGGACGAATCGGTAGAACCATGAATGCCGTGTTTTGTCTCGTAATTGTCGTAGTCCCAGGGCGAATCGGTAGAACCATAAACGCTTGGCGATGTCTTGGTCCACAACGGGGAAGTATGTTTTCTGTAAATTTGCTGTACTGAAGTCACATCGTGGTGCGTTGATGCGACGCTGGAGGAAAAAACTTTGTGCGATGCTTCCACATCGAGTGCTGCTGAAGGAAAGAACTTTGTGTGATGCATCCACGTCGAATGATGCTGGAGAAAATAGACTGAGTTCTTGGTGGCTAATGCTTTTATAGGCCAGCCGCAGTGTATAGCTTCCAAGAAGTATTGTTGTGCTGTAGCCACTGTTGGTTGAGGCAACTTTTTGTTAACTCGGCTGTTGCTATGCCCACGCAATTTGTTGTTCCTCCCTGCATTGTTTTTGTTGGACTTTTTTGCCCTTGGGTCACCTTCAGCAAGTTGTTGTTGTTTTTCCAATGGTTGTTGTTGTGATTATTTGTCCTTGGGCTACTTTCAATGTTGTGTTGTTGTTGTGGTGACCTTCAACAGTTTGTTGCTGTTTTTCCGCCTTTAAATATTTCAGCACAATAAATGTTTCAGCTAGTATTTATTTTCTTCGCTTCCTCTTTGTGCTATGTTTGTACTGGTGACACCCGTAGCGATCGTTCTATCGTTGTCTCTTTTGTGCTCCAATTCCGTTTCTGCGTATTGTGATATTGATTTTAGGTGATGTAATTATCGTACTGCGTAACTTTCACACTTTATTGGTCAGTGATGCCAACGAACCCATTATTGGGGAAATTATGGTTTAAGGGGATTTTACTGTGCACGTGAGTTCGTTCCGTTGTAGGCGATGAGTAACTGGCTTCTGGTAATAAAAAGACTTTAAAAATCTCTCAATAATTTTATTATCAATATGTTGCAAATTATTGCTAACATCTACATTGGGAATAGAATTATAAGTTTGAAAATCAACAAGACTTCACTCGTTTTTAATGCCATTAGTGAGAAATAATTAGGTTATTGAGGAGTTTAGAGCAGTCCCAGAGCAGCTTTGATTGGAATGAGAAGTTTATTAATGATTTTAGAGCTGCCTGGCTATCTGAGAGAATGCATATTTTGGTGCTTCAAGTACCCCTGCGTAGACATTCTCTAGCACATATCTCTAAGGCGTGGACCTCCGCCTGAAAATGGAAGCTGTTTTTCCCATTACAATTGCTTTTTGGAAATTTGGCCCTACAATTCCCGCTCCAGCGCTGCCATGTTCCATTTTGGACCCGTCTGTATACTACAACTGTGAGTCCTGTTTTATAATTATTTCATTGTTTCTCCAAGCTGAACGGTCACTGATGACCTTTGAAGTGTTTGGAGAAGTCTAATTTTCTGTCCATCTTGTCAAAGACCCTGAGGCACTGAGAATTCCAGACGTTGTCCAGAATCTATGCGTGCCCCGTTAGGTTGCCTTCTTTAAGATGGGCTGGATTATGTGGCCTTAGGGCCGCGCAGGCTTCCCTTCACTTAACCACAAGGTTTAGAAGTGTGAGTCCAGTGATGGGGACTCACTCAAACAGACTACACGGTGAATCTTGTTAGGGGTCATCTGAGCCTTTGTTTGATTTACTTTTGGCCACCATACCAAAGAAGGATATGTGATCATTGGTACTATTATTGTTTTATATGACCACGCCATCATTTTTGGTCGTAGTCCCGATGTTTTACCTTACAGCCTCTGGCAGGTGTATGTTGCTCTTAAGGCCTTACTAGTTATGTATGATAAATGATGTTGCTAAGTTAGAGTTTTGTCTAGGATTGCTCCCAGATATTTCATTTCATTGGACATTGTTAAGTTCGTGGTCCCTAAACTCAAGGTCCCCAGATTCAGTTTCCTTCTTTTGGTGAAGGGTCCGCGATAGTCCTTTCTACTGACACCAGTTTTGCGTGATGTCAAGAGCTAGTTGCATGCAATCTGTTATTGTAGAGTCAAACTTGCCTCTGATCATAGTTACCAAATCATCCACAAACCCCTGAACTTCGTATCCGAGGGTATTGAGAGTTTGCAAGAGCTCGTCAGTAACCAGTAACCATAGGAGTGGTGATAGGACACCTCTAGGTAATTTTGGTGAACTTTTTACCTAAGGTTGTCCTTATGGACCACCCTCCCTTTTAGAAGAACTGTTGTTCGTAAATCTGCCGCCACTACCCCCTCTAAGCACAATGGTGTCAGTTTGTTACCTACTCTTCTATTGGTTTTCACTAAAACCTTTTCACCGACCTGAAATGGTCTGTTCTGTCTTGAGATATTATGTCTTTTCAGGACCCGTTTCTGTGCGCCCTGAACTTTGTTTTTTATTTCCTGTTTAAGTTCGGGTGGAGTTGCTTGGATGATATCAAGGGTTTTCTTATTTGAGTGAATGGTCCTGATATATTCTATTGTCGCTACCAATTTCAAGCAACATGCAATTTCGAGAAATGTACTGTGGAATATTTTCACTTGGACGGTGGGGAATTTCCTATCTCGACGTTAAATCGATTAATTATAATTGTCCTGATTGTTCCAGAATTTAAGGAAGCTTCGTTGTCACAATAGAAAGTTTTCGTATTGGGAAAAATATTCTTGAGTTGTGGAATGGGGGCTTCACATCTGCAATAGTGCGTGAGGGTATTGGATGTACCAATGCTAACTTAGAAACTTTGACAATGCATGTCAAAAAATACCTTCTATCAGTTGCAAAAATATCGATATGTAACATTTCGCTAGCATAAGATGGAATGGGCGATAAGCCAATTAGTTGTTTTTTTGGATGCCGGTCATATTTCGACCTAGAACACACCCGATAATTTCCAACAATCTCATTTGCCAACCGGGTCATTTTCGGGAAAAAGTAGTCAAGCATGACCTGTTTAAGGTTCTCTTGAGCTGCTCTGTGAGCTCGGTTATGATCATTAGTCATTATTTGGCTTTGTTCGGTACTATTAAATACGTCGGTGACGAAACTTTTTGAATGTAAAAATTTTGTCGTCGGGAATAACTCGATCCACCTGTGTGAATTGTGAGCCAGAATCGGGAGATCGTATTGAATCGCATTCACAACATCTGGTTTTACCACATGACTGAAAGCTTCTATAAGTTCATTTATGTCCATGAAATATACAAAATGTCTTGTCTTTATTCCAATCATTATAAATGGGCGAGTCGAGGCTGACTCTGCTTCTTCTAATATAATTTGGTTTTGATAGCAATTCATCGGTTTCTCAGTTATCTCGATGGTATAAGTCATAGTGAGCTCACTGTGAGTCGTAGCAACGGTGGACTCTGCCTCCACGTGAGTAGAGGCGTTTATATTTTGGCGTGATAACGCATCAGCAACAGAATTTTCTTTTCCTGGCTTGTAGACTATTTGAGCATTGTGCTCATCGATAAACTTGTCGTAGGATAGGCGTTGTATGTTGCCGAATTGTATATTGACTTTCTTAGATCTGTAGGCACTTACCTTGACGTTTTCCCCTTTTAGGATGTCGGTCAAAGTTTTTGCAATGGAAGCAAAGTCCCTAATGAAACACCTATAGTAGCTAGCGAGCCCAAAAAATGTACTAAGACCGTATAATGTGGAAAGTTTTTTATAGTCCCACTAGCTATAGCTGCCACTTTATCAGTACTCGTCTTTATTCCACCTCGTCATACAGTGAACTCGCGATACTCCACTTCGTTTTTGAAGAAATATGATTTTTCCTGTGATATTCTCATACTTGCCTCAAATAAACTAGTAAACACCAAGTCAATGTCTATTATATGCTCTGTTTCAGTTTCAGAGAAAATTATTACATCATCGACGTAGACGTAGCACCTTTTGCCGATATGCTCATGAAAATATTACAGTCTGGAAAATACTCGGTGCGTTGTTTGTCGGCAAAATTCGTACTTTCCGTTGTTTACAGAAATTGCTGTTTTCTCTCATGCCTCTCCGCAAGCTCGATTTGGTGGAACCGTTACTTTAACTCCAGAGTTGTGAAAAATTTGGCCTTGCCGAAATTTGATAAAATCAACATGATGCTGGGGATAGGATAATTGTGATACTTGTCAATTGTGAGTTGATTTAACTTCCGAAAGTCTATTACCAGGTGTTTCTTCTTGTTATCCCCAGCGTCGACGTCTTTTTTATCCACAAACCCAAATGAGGTTATTACAGGGTGATCTGGTTGGCCTTATAATGTCATTTATAAGCATGTCTTTAACTTCGTTGTTGACGAAATCGGCCACACCCATAGGATAAATGTATACTTTAGCAGAGATTGGTTCGGTTACTATATGGCAAACGTTTTCAGTATTTTTTTCAACATACGTTTTAAGTCGACCCTCACTGATTGGGAATTCGAATGTCGGCAACTGTTGTGAAGTTAACGTTTTCGCATTTATGAAACTGAATCGGTTCCAATCCCGAGTCGAAATGTATCTCTTTACATTTTAGACAGATTGTGGCCTTTAACGTGCTAACAAGGCAAGGCCGGCGTCTGTTCGTCCTTATTTGTTATAAAGGGCTTTGTAGCGTCAATATACATACGTATTCATATACAATTTCCTCGTAAAATTTGTCTTAGGTCCTAAGTTTTAAACATGTATCAATAGATAGGTGTTTCCTTGGTGGGTGTTTTCTACTAGCTCTCTGAACCTTGTTTGTGTCAAGTTTCGGTGATGACTCTTACATAGGGCCCCAGAAATGAATATCGGTTAACTCTGGGCGTGGTGGATGTAATAATAATCAGCCCATATTTTGCACGCATGCCAGTAAGCACCTAATACCAATTAGTATTCATATATCATCATTAGAAGCAAAGATAGAGCAACTTTAAGTGGGGTCTCCAAAGTTCATTATATGGGAGGGAGGGGTTTCCTATATCTGATCGACCCGATTTTCTGTGTATAGCTTTGTACCGATAATATAAGCACTCATCTAATATATTGTTTAAAAATGTTGTATAGGCCATTATAAAAATATGTCAATATTGGGTGTTGCTGTGAAAGTAACTGGTCCTTCCTATGAATTTCGTTCATGAATCTTCTATTGGAACCAATAAATGATTTTTAATTAATTGTGGACGAGACAGTAGTAGTATAATTCCAATATTTTGCACACACCCATGTACACTACTTTTAATTTTAATACCCATAGTATCAATTGCATATAAAGGCTAATTTAAATTTTAGTCCCGAAAGTACCTTGTATGGAAAATGGGCGTGTCCTTTCTTTTACCAACCCCATTCCTTGCAGTTGATTTTATGATGTCCACACATTGCTTCTCGTAAAATTTCTTCCATAAACTTGTAATAAAACTTCAGTTATGAATATTAGTTAATAGTGGGTGTGTATGTACCGCCCACATTTTACATAGTTTTTACTAGACCCCACATATACTTAATTACCAAATTGCGTCATTATTCCATCAATTGGACCTAATTTATATTCATTTTAAAAAAGGTGATAAAGTTGCATATACGGGAGGTAGGCGTCGTCTTTGTCCAAATGGGCTCTTGGGTCCAGACTATACTTTCGCACAGTGTCATTAAGGTATCTCTTAAAATATGGAAAAAAATTAGCCACGGATGGGAAAAATGGACAGACGGACAGAGATAATCAAAATAGCTGAAAAAGTGAATCTGATCATATTTGTCTATGCCTGCCACGCCTCCTTCTGGTAGTGGGAAAAACGCTCAGCCGCATAAACCCCTTTACCTTTATACCATTTTACTATTTTTTAGGGTAAACCACTGGATTGCTCGTTTCTAATTTCTGGAATATTGCAATCAGCTGTGAGTTTTGTGGTATCATGAACCAAAACTTAATAACGCAAAGTCTGTGAATATAGTAATTTCTTAAAGAAACACACTACACAAACCCGTTTATATAAATGCAGTCACTATACCCTACGTTAGCGAAGCTAAATTCCTTGGTATTATGCTGGATGCCAAGCTACGTCGGAAGGCGCACGTCAAGAAAAATCGGGAGAAAACTCGACTTAAAAGTAAACAAACTATATTACCTCATTGGTAGACACTCTACGCTTTCAACCCATAACAAACTATTGATATATAGACAAATCTTGAAGCCCATTGGACTTATGGAATACAATTTTGGGGATGTGCCAGTGAAAAATACATTAACACTGCAAATACTTCAAACAATGTATTGGGACAAATTGTTAACGCTCCACACTATCTGAGAAATTGTGACCTACATCGTGATGCCAACCGTCATTAACGTGGCGAATGAATTTGACGTGGCTCACAAACAGCGACTAAGATGTCATGTCAACGTTGAAGCATCAAGTCTACTTCAGACGACTGCACTGCGTCGACGGCTTAAACGCAAAATAGTTACAGACCTAATGGGAAACCAGTAGCAGCAGCTGTGTATAATATATTTATATAGTATATACCATACAACATGCTTTTTTCTTTTTTTGAATTTATTCTAATCAAATTCCTTGTTAGTACCTTAGATTGGATTGATTGTAATAGTTGTAATAATATAAATGCATCTAAATAGTGTTAAGCTAAGTTGATTAAATAATAAAAAAAAAAATAAAATAGAAAACTGACATTGTCGATGCTTGATAGATCAATCAACAAAAATAAAAATCAGAAAATATCAAACTAAAATATTCAGATGTTTTGTACAAGTAATGTTTTTCTCTATCAAATCTATCTACTCCATCTGTTTCTTGTGTTATTGATGGGTATCCTCGTTCCAAAACCAATCTTGTTGAGAAAGCTAAATATCTGGGGTTGATCCTGGATAGAAAGCTGAACGGGGAGGATAATATAAGTGAACTCATTAGAAAGTCTCAATTAGATCTGTCCTCTTGCAAACAGGGTGTAGGAAAAAATGGGGGCTTTTTTATGGGGTGCTTGCTTGGTGGACAACCCCAAGTGAGTCCACAACAACAGGTTGGTAACAAAGGTACAAACAACAGCGGAGGTACTCATAAATGGAGCCATCAGAAAACCTTCAACGGCAGGATTGGACGTGATGCTTAATTTGCTAATTGTTAGGCTTTTTGGCGAAAAAATGGCTGCAAATTCAGCTATTGGGCTAAAAGCTACACATCAATGGTATGCCAGGAACGCGGGCCTTGCGTCTATCTAACGATGTTTCGAGGGTGATTCTGGAACTTTAGACTACATCACACCATTTTATGCCTTCAATGGCATGTGTAGGATCTCCATTCTCTCTAGGGATGAATGGAAGGACGGAACCCCCTCAAGTACAAGCGATTCACAACTACACAGATGGTTCCAAGCTACAGGGAAGGATGGGAGGTGGTGTATTCTCAGATGAGTTGGACATTAATGTTCTTTAGCAGCACTGTGTTGGTGTAAGAAAAATATATTTGGATAAGCTATTTGCATTCTATCTGAAAGCCAAGCGGTTTTGTACTCTCTGGATTCGGCTATTACCACCGCAAAATCCGCCAAGAACTGCAGCAAATCTTTAGACAAGATAGATAAGCAGATCGTCTACATATGAGGTGGGTTCCCGGCCACAGGGTTACCACAGGGAACTGCAGAGGGGATGAGCTCGCCCGAGAGCATTATGCAATACCAATGCATCCGGATAGGTCAAACCTCGGTATTCCTATTGCCACATGTAAGCTTTTAAATAGGACAATATCCTTAAGCGGAGCGGGCAGGTGCTGGTCTGAAGGAAAGGGTACAAAAGAGCTAGACTAACCTTGCCGGAAGTAAACGAGAATCGCTCAAAATATTTAGTATCTATAAATATATATATATATATATATATATATATATATATATATATATATATATATATATATATATATATATATATATATATATATATATATTATATAAAATATTTAGTATCTATAAATATAATATAACAAAATATATAATCTGTAGTAAGTGTCCTAACGGGACACTGGAAATTGGATACTCATGTTAGTAGGCTGGGGATTGCTTCTAATGGCTTCTGCAGCAGTTGCATGGAGGATTGTACCTGGTCAGCGCAGTCCAGAAGGAGGCGCACTTTCCTGGGGGACCACTTTCTGGACTCTTTGGGAAATATTCAAAATAAGATAAGCTCCATCATTTGCTTCATTAAAAGCTCCAAATGGCTGGTCCGTTGAAAGTGTTTATGACTTGTATCTCGTGCGGTATCACAAAGGGTCAGTGATGCTCTAAGTTTGCCCTTTTGGAGACCGCTATACCTACCAACCTATCTACCTATTGGTGGAGATCCCAAAACATTTTAGGATCGTCATGTATTGTATGTTGATTGTTGATCACGCAGGATCGGCATTCAATTCAATTGCGGATTCTATACAAAGCATAGATGCAAAAGAGTACTATAAGGAAGAGATGCCTGACACGAAGCGGAAAGACGCCCTCAGTAAAGATTTTGACCGGCAGAGTGTGCCGTTGTCCAAGCTATTGTTTGTGCTGTTCTAGGTCTTTCCTGACTTAGAGCACGAGAGATAAAAGAATAAACTAATGCGAGTAGCAGTTTCAGTTGTCTTCAGATTAACTCTGGTTTATTTGGTGGCTCGCTGGCTCTTTTATATTATTGAATTCTTATTGTTCTCTTATTCTAACTAACATAAAATATATCTATCATATTTCTACTAGTTACAAATCATATTTACGAAATTAGTCTCAAGTATCGGATTACCGATATTATTCATTGACGAATCATCGTCTTTGTTTATATTAATAATTTTGAGTGCAAGTTCAGGGCTAAAGTCACTGCACTGTCCAATATGCATACGACGCTGCAATATAGGCAGCGTGTGTTATTGCACCACCAAAATGCTTATCTAGCGTATTTGGTATTGAGTGCAATTGCACACGTTGCGCTATTGTCAGTTTGTCTGCATATGCGACTTGTTGCTGTGCTTATGACGATGTGTGGTCGTCAGTGTACACTTGTGTGGTACACTACAATTGAACCAATCCCAAAACATTTTAAAAACACATTGCGACCATTGAAAAACCTTCAATAACGCTCGGTTTTATACAACGTTTAGTAAAATTGTTCAAAAGCACATTTATTCTGGTATACATTGGTATGCCCGTCTTTAGTTAGGCCATCTGCTGGTTATAGCCTTCTATACAGCTGTTATACCGATGTTGCATTAGTCTAAACGCTTTTCTGTTTGTATTTCTTTCCTTAAAATTTTGATTTCCATTGTTTCTCTTACGTGAGCCGACTTTAACTTATGCTGTAACCATTTTCAAAAACCTCTACAACAATGCTTATTGCATGCTTTTTCGTGTGCTCTTGTTTGGTCTTTTAAAATTAAAAAAAAGTTATGGAAAGCAAATATATAAATACATCAATATATTGTCAATCCCTACCTTGCCTAGAACTCTCACACTTCAACTATCGCCATGATCAACTTAACCCCATTTCGTGATTCTACATCTTCAATGATCTTTTTTATTGAATTTAGACACCGGTGTCTAGTTTCATTGTAAACGGCTTACCTGATACTCCGGTGATTTTATGCCAATGGTAAAATTAACTTTTGCTTTTAGAATAAATGTATGCTTGTTTTCGCTAACTGATTGTAAATAATGATTTATAATCCTTATATCTACTACAAACCTTGATATTGAAACGTGATTGCATATCAGTGAAACGGGATAGCATATTTTTAGGATCCCATCTGGAGAATGAGTGCCCCCTGTGAGTCAAGATGCGAACTATTCGAATAAAAGCTTATTCAAGAACCATCTGTCGGTAATATCAAAAAGAATATTCTCGACTTCTGTCGAAGAGGATAGAAGCTTCTAGAATATACGAGAATAGCGTGGAAGTTTCTACACCAACCATTCGAAAACTATAAAAGCGACAAGACTGTTCAAAGTGGAATACAGTAGATCAGAGATCGTAAAAGTGTGTACAGCAGGCATTTTAATCGAAGCAGCAGTATTGGCAGTATTTGTAATTTTGCAAAGTGATGAAATTCATTATTAAATAAAGTGATGAAATTACTTATTAAATAAAGTGACTAATGGTTTGTTAAATAAAGTGCAAATAATAACTAAGTAAACTTTAAGCCTAATATTAAATGTGTAAATAGCAATAATTAAATAAAGCTAATTATTTTAATTTAACCAGCGATTGTTTGATTACTACACAATCCAGTGGTACGAGTCCGAGTACAAAGAGTTAGAGGAATTGTCAGGAGGGCAATTTTGTAACAGAGTAAATTGTCAAGAGGGCAATTTCGTAACAATTGGTGTCAGAAGTGGGATGTCAAAGAACAATTACAGCAAAGTGAAATACGACTCGCTCTATTAGCGGAACAAAACTCACAGCAGATGAAAGAAATGTCCGAAATGGTAGACAGGAAGGTTTGTGATATTCAGACACGGCAGGAATCGTTCGAAAAATGTGTAGAACAAAAATTCATTGCGAACGAGCAAAAGCAAAACGAATTTAAGCAACAAATAGAGCAAAGAATTCACCTACTACAGGAAGGTGCATTGCCTGTGCCAGCTTTATCCTCAATAAAACTGAAGCCTCCTACCTATGATGGAACCACGACATTTAGCGTCTTCAGAATGCAGTTTGAGACTACCGCTAGCACAAATGGTTGGAGTGCTCGCGAAAAAGTGGCTGCATTAACAGTTTCATTGAAAGGTGCTGCCGCTGATGTGCTTCAAACTATCTCAGAAAGTGAGCGAGACTGCTATGAAAGCTTGATGAATGCCGTTCAGCGCAAGTATGGTAGTGAACACCGGAAGCAGATGTACCAAGTAGAGCTACGAACACGGGTACAGAAGAGTGGTGAGTCTTTACAACAGTTTGCAGCGGAAGTGGAACGGTTGGCTCATCTTGCCTACCCAGGAGAGATCACTGAGAGGTGTATGATGGACACCTTTGTATATGGCATTCGCGATGCGGAGATAAAGCGTTCTGCAATAACTAATCCGAAAGCTACATATATGGAGACAGTAGCTAGCGCTTTAACTTCAGAGACAGCAGCCTTGGTGTGCCAGCCAGTATACAGAGCCCGTCAGGTACAAGTCGAAAGCGGCCAAAGTTTCACGGGCAAATGTTTCACCTGCGGAGAGGTCGGACACATGGCCCGTAATTGCCAATCGAGACGGAAACGTTCTGGATCACGCTCACCGGTAAGACCTCCAAAGCAAGTCAGATTCCAAAATAGGGAATCAGAAAATGTTGAAAAGCCGTCGACAAACTAGATGGAGTCAGTCTCGAGGGGCTTGATCTGACTCCCACAACATGTAGCCCCAGAATCTTCGTTTCTCAGATGGCACGGAAAATCAACAGCCTAACTGTCGACAGCGTAGTAAATGGAAGAAAAATCGTGGTAACATTGGATACGGGTGCATCACATTCCATAATTAGAAGGGATCTCGTTCGGGGAATCGAACCGCTTCAGGGAATAAGATTGCGTACGGCAACTGGAGATGATGCACCGGTACTGGGAAAAGTTACACGGAAAATAACTATCGGCACCACAACAGTGACGCACGAGTTTGTAGTTGCGGATATTGTGGACGAATTAATCTTAGGTGTGGATTTTATGATTCGGAATGGATTCACCCTAGATTTGAAATGCCGAATGTTGAAGTATGCGAACACCGAAATACCGTTATCCGTTGGTGAGGATAAGTATGGAGGTATCCGACAAGCCATTGTATCGCGGCGGACAAAAATCCCAGCAAAGTCAGAGGCAGTCATATGGGCCAAAATGGACGGAGATGTGGAGAAGAACAAGTTGTGGGTTGTGGAGACTGATGAAAAATTCGCACTGGATGACATCATAATTGGAAAAACCCTCGTAGAAGAACAGCAGAACAGAATAGTGCCAGTAAGAGTGGTCAATCTTGCAAATTCCGATAAAACCATAGAGAAAGGACAGATAATTGGAAATTGCCGGGCAATTTCGGCAATTGTAAACTGTGAAAGCCAGCCGCGAGACACAAAAATGAAGATACCAGCTGATAAAAAGGTACTCGACGATCTCACGAAAGAATGGAGCAAAGACTTATCCACAGAGCAGAGGAAGACTGCCAGCCAACTTTTGGCAAGACATTGGTCAGTATTTGCTGAAAAGGGTAAAAACGAAGGCAGAACAAAGATGGTGAAACACACAATCAACACTGGTGATGCCAAACCCATTCGTCAAGCGTCAAGAAGAGTACCTCTGGCAAAGAGAGAAGAGGTGAATGTATTGCTGAAGGAAATGCATCAGAACAACGTCATAGAGCCATCAGCGAGCCCCTGGAGTTCTCCAGTGGTATTAGTCAAGAAGAAGGATGGCTCCACACGTTTCTGTGTAGATTATCGTAAACTAAATGAGGTAACGAAGAAAGATAGTTATCCATTACCTCGAATCGACGATACGTTGGACACACTTTCTGGTTCAGATTGGTTCTCAACGCTGGATTTACAAAGCGGATATTGGCAAGTGGCAGTCGACGAACAAGACAAGGAAAAGACAGCATTCAGTGCCGGTGATGGACTATGGCAATTTTTGGTGATGCCATTCGGTCTGTGTAATGCTCCAGCTACATTTGAACGCTTAATGGAACATGTGCTAAAGGGTCTCCACTGGAAAACGTGTCTGGTGTACCTAGATGACATCATCGTTATGGGAAAGGACTTCGAGGACCACTTGAAGAATTTGGAAGAAGTATTGATGCGATTAGGAGCTTCAGGGTTGAAGCTGAGCGCAAAGAAATGCTCGTTCTTCAAGAAAGAAGTCAAGTACCTTGGACATAAAGTCACACCTGAAGGAGTACACACAGATCCAGATAAGATAGACTCAGTAAGGGAGTGGCCAAGACCAACTAGTTTGCATGAGCTACGCAGCTTCTTGGGTCTTTGCACCTATTACAGACGCTTTGTTCCAGGCTTTGCAGACGTGGCTGGTAGTCTGCATGCATTAACGAGGAAAAATTGTCCTTTTGAGTGGAAAAGCGAACAAGAGAAGGCATTCAACAGATTGAAAGAGCTATTGTGTACAGCTCCGATCCTTTCGTATCCAATACCTGGCGAAAAATTTATTTTGGATACAGATGCAAGTGGATTCGGGATTGGAGGTGTCCTGTCGCAAGTTATTGACGGACATGAAAGAGTAATAGCCTACTTCAGCAAGATCTTATCAAAGCCAGAGCGAAATTACTGTGTAACACGGAGAGAACTTTTGGCGGTTATGCAGTGCGTGAAGCACTTTAACAAGTACTTGTATGGACAAAAGTTCTTGTTGAGAACGGATCACGCTGCTCTGCGCTGGCTATTACAGTTCAAAAATCCCGAAGGTCAGGTTGCGAGATGGATTGAGAGACTCCAAAGCTACGATTTCACAATAGAACATCGCAGAGGCGGAAACCACGGGAATGCTGATGCACTATCACGACGTCCTTGCAGTATGGAATGTAAGCACTGTTCTAAAGCTGAAGGGAAAGAAGGAGTAGTCGATGTGCGCTTAATGGCTGTTTTACCAGACGATGAATGGACAGCGGAAAAGATAAAAGAAGAACAACGAAATGACCCAGATTTGGCAAAAATCGTATCAAGTAAGAATGAAGGAAAACGGCCTGATTGGAACGAAATCTCGACTGAAAGCCCCATAACTAAAGCATATTGGGCTCAATGGAATAGCTTAAAGCTGCAAGATGGATGCCTATTCCGCCTGTGGGAGAGCGAAGATGGAAAAACCACGAAGAACTTGATTGTGGTACCCAAGGCAAGAATAAGCGAAATTCTCAAGGAATACCATAGTGGGCCAAGCGGAGGACATTTGGGAATAACAAAAACAGTCGAGAAAATTAAAACACGATTTTATTGGGTTGGTTGCCAGCAATCGGTAGTTGACTGGATTAGTGCTTGTGAAAAGTGTACAGCTGCCAAGGGACCGAGCCGTCGCAGCCAGGGGAAGATGCATTTATACAACGTGGGAGCGCCATTTGAGCGTATTGCAATGGACATAGCAGGTCCGTTTCCAATTAGTGATTCCGGCAACAAATATGTTCTCGTCATAATCGACTATTTTAGTAAATGGCCAGAAGTATACCCCATTCCCGATCAAGAAGCGAAGACCGTTGCAGATGCATTTATCAATAATTGGGTCTGCAGATTCGGAGCTCCCCTCGAATTGCACTCGGATCAAGGCAGAAATTTCGAGTCAACAATATTCAGGGAAATGAGTGAATTGATGGGCATACGCAAAACTCGTACAACCCCTTTGCACCCACAATCCGATGGAATGGTTGAAAGATTTAATCGTACGCTTGAGGAACACCTAAAGAAAGTCGTGGACAGAAACCAGAAAGATTGGGACCAACACATACCCCTCTTCTTAATGGCATACCGATCGGCAACTCACGATACAACATCTACAACACCAGCTAAGGCTATTTTCGGTTGTGACATAAGATTGCCTGCAGATCTGAAATTCGGTGCCTACTCATCTACGGAAGTTTCATGTAGCAGTTATGTAGCTGACAAACGAAGACAGCTGAATGAAATTCATGGAACCATCAGAAAGCGCACACAACTGATGAGTGATAAAATGAAAGCCAGATATGATCTACGAGCAAACTCCAAGGGATTTCAGGAAGGGCAGCTAGTTATGCTTCATAATCCGCAAAGGAAAAAGGGATTATCGCCAAAACTGCAAACACACTGGGAAGGCCCTTATAAGGTGATAAAGCGGCTCAACGATGTAGTATACCGCATCCAGTTGGCGAGAAATGCCAGGAGCAAAATGAAAGTCGTTCATTTAGAGAGGTTATCTCCTTATAAAGGTTGCAGTACTATCCTTGTTCGGGACGAACAAGATTAAGCGGAGGGCAGTGAAACGTGATTGCATATCAGTGAAACGGGATAGCATATTTTTAGGATCCCATCTGGAGAATGAGTGCCCCCTGTGAGTCAAGATGCGAACTATTCGAATAAAAGCTTATTCAAGAACCATCTGTCGGTAATATCAAAAAGAATATTCTCGACTTCTGTCGAAGAGGATAGAAGCTTCTAGAATATACGAGAATAGCGTGGAAGTTTCTACACCAACCATTCGAAAACTATAAAAGCGACAAGACTGTTCAAAGTGGAATACAGTAGATCAGAGATCGTAAAAGTGTGTACAGCAGGCATTTTAATCGAAGCAGCAGTATTGGCAGTATTTGTAATTTTGCAAAGTGATGAAATTCATTATTAAATAAAGTGATGAAATTACTTATTAAATAAAGTGACTAATGGTTTGTTAAATAAAGTGCAAATAATAACTAAGTAAACTTTAAGCCTAATATTAAATGTGTAAATAGCAATAATTAAATAAAGCTAATTATTTTAATTTAACCAGCGATTGTTTGATTACTACACAATCCAGTGGTACGAGTCCGAGTACAAAGAGTTAGAGGAATTGTCAGGAGGGCAATTTTGTAACAGAGTAAATTGTCAAGAGGGCAATTTCGTAACAATATATTCCAAAGTTGGCGGTGTGTCGTAATGAGTCTATGCCTTTAAATGTTATTCGGTACGAAGTTTTATGATGATTATTATAATTCAGATTTGCTATAACTCCAATACTCGTCTCATCCAATTAAAGGACATATCCAGTTCGGCAGTTTGACTGAGGCGGTACATCTCTCAAATAATAACGAAGGTGTCCCAAGGTCAGCTCAGTGGGACTGAAAGCCAAAAAAGGCAAATGCTGACTTGATATGGGTGATCAGAATACTGAGGCAACAGAAGCTTGGCCTATCAATCGTTTAAGGAGTTTTTAACAAGAGGTTTCATTAAAGTTGCCTCTGGGATAACTGATTTATGGCGGCCAATCGCTCATAGCGAAGCCGATTTTCGGCCCTTTGATGTCGGCTCTCCCTATCATTGTGAAGCAAAATTCATCAAGCGTTAGATTGTTCAACCATTCAGCCCGAGCTGAGTTTAGGCCGTCGTGAGACAGGTTGTTTATACTCTTTACCTTTCAAGAAGGTAAAAGGAGTATTCGTATCGAATTCGTGTTCATTAAGGTTCAGCCTTCGAATATTTCTCCATATATTATTGCAAATAACAAAACGATAATTCACCATTTTTCTTTTTATTTTCTTTAACTATTTATTTTTAAGTGATTTTCACTACAGTTTGGAGGCCGGCGACGATAATTAACTTGTTTCCAATCACTAATTCCCTTTTTTAGTTTGTTCTCGTATACAACATTCGTTAAGAAAGAAGATTTGACACATTTGTAGAACGTTGTTCTCTCACTCTCTCAATTAATAGTACCTTGGAAATGTATTTTGGCGGAGACACACAAATAAATCGGTTGTCCAACACTAGCATCAATGTAATGGTGTGTCTTGTAGAATTTATATCCTGATATTACAAAATAATTTTTGTTTGTCAAGTGCGTTGGTGATAAAAGCATAATGTCAATTTGCCTAGTATGCAAGAATTGTCGAATTTCAACTTTATTTTGGCTGATGCCGTTAGCATTCCAAGGACATATCTTTTTTTGTTTTTTTTTTTTTTTTGTCGGAACAATCTAGTAAGCGCAGCACTCAGTCAGAGTATATATCCATTGTGCTGCACTTAAGGTTCCCTTTTACTCTTCTTTAAATCTACCCGACCTCCGAAGAAATAGAAGTAGATCCTGTGGTGCCAAGGAGCCAAGTTGGTTACTCCTCAGCTAAAAATCCCAAACCTGAGATTTCGGAGCGGTCAATCCCTTCGCAGGCTTCCGTGGGTGTCACTTCCGCCGACCTGGGCCTTTTGGAGGGAGTTGACACAATAGGGCCGGCAGAGCCACGTGAGGATTTCTCCTGCACGAGCCTAGCAAGCCGCTTATTTCTCTTCCTCCTCGCTTGAGGCGCTGTCCTTGCGCTGACTATCACCATCTCAAGTATGGGAACCTTTTTAGTCAGTGCTTGAACGGCGCCACACCGTGGTATCACAATGGGCCATTATGTGTGCTCAAGTGTGCTTTTGGCAAACTGGGTGGCCACTCCTACCTACCTACCTACCTCGCTTGAGTTCGCATTGCCCCGGAACCACTGGTCGGTCGTTCCGCCACTGTGGTGACTTCCCGACGCAGGCCCTCTGGATCCAAGGCACGTTCCTCAGTATCTGAAGAAGAAGAGATTGTGGTAACAACCCCCGTCACCTCCAGGATGCTCTCTCGCTGATAAAGGCGAGAGACTTTAGCGATGGTTGGGGCCTCCAGAATCCGTGCCCCTGCCGCCGAAGCGGGTGGATTTCCACATGTGTGGGTTCCACCTGGAGTATTATACCTAGTGTTGTCCATCGCCAGACAGTGGTTTTTGTTCGGGACTCCTCCCTAGCCAGTTTGGTCCGCGGATGGTACCCATTCTCTATACCATCATTGTGATTACAGACATAACTCCCGCCCCTCCTAAGAGGTTCAGAAGTAATGTCATTTGCCTACCAAGGGTCCCCCTATCCACCACCTGGGGACGCGTCCGATGGGATGGCAGGCAAATCCAACACGGATGCCATATCTTAATATAGTTTATTTTTCAGAGATCATCAATTGCATAAGTTGGTTTTGAGTTTTCAGCAACTCGTGCAACAAACTTTGCATTGACGTCATAAATTCTGTCATACAATATTTTAATTTTGATATGATAGATTCTACATTTTGCATAGGATTTGCAAAGCTAAGAATTTCTTCAGATCCAGACTTTACTACGTTGGCATATGACCTTGATGTAGAAGCGTTGTTACTGATCAGATACTTACGGGCTCGATTGATTTTACAATAGCTGTGTAATGTAAAGCTTGCTGCTGTTTTTTCTTCTAATTTATTTTTGAGTGCTTAATACACTGGGCAACCTTTGTAGCTTGCCGTGTGGCTTTCCCCACAATTACTGAAATAATATAAAAATTATTTCAAGGGCATTCAATTTCAAAATCAAACTCTCAATTTAAGTTCTAATAATTTAACGCAGTTTAAACAAAATATTAAAAATTTTAGATAATAGTGCGCTGCTGGTCTCCTTTTTGCATAAAAAGTGATAATTTGACTATAACTTAAATGTCCATTTTTCTTGGCAAAGGGGTGCTCTTTCAGTGACATAAATAGCATTTGTTAGATTAAGTGCGAAAACCGTAATACTATTTTCAAAACCCATCATTTTGATTAACTTACCTTTTTCTCCACTCTTCGAAAGAAATATTTTCCTAAAACTAACATTTTGTGACATTAGTTATAACTCACGATTAAAAAAAAACCAAGTTTGTTAAATATCAACATGAGCGTTAGTAGAGAGCAAGAAATAGCCAAAGTGACTACTGAGCATAATAAACAAGCATTTGCAGAGCAGCTTAACCAAATAACCCTAGCTATAAAGCGATTAGCGCCTCCCACTGTTCAGACTTATATGCCAGTATCCATTAACCCTTAGTTACGGATAATAATGCTAGCTTGACTTAATTAAATCACTTCCTGAATTCAGAGGTGATTCTGCAGCATACCCGGCTTGGCGAGCCGCTGAGAAATTCGCAATGGAATATTATAAAGAGGGATCGAAAAAGTGTTATATTGCTATGGCTATTTTCCGAAATAAACTTACAGAGTCAGCTAATTATACACTTTCAGCTTTCAATACAGTTCTTATCTTTAAGGCAATTATTGCAGGATTAGATCAAACGCTTTCCGACAAAAGACCATTGTATGTATTAGAGAATGAGCTAAGTGTGTTTGGGCCAGATAATTTATCAATCTCCGATTACTATGACAGAATCAACAAACAATTAACGCTTATCATTAACAAACAAATAATGATACATAATGGTAATGGTGAAATCATTACAGCTCTTAACGAACGAGCAAGAGAAAACGCATTGTAGTTATGTTTTCATATCTGGGCTTCGTCGTCCAATGTGCGACTTACTATATTCGGCAAGACGAAACCATCTTCCCTCCACACTCGCAGTGGCCCAAGAGCTTGAAATTAGTCAAATGCGTCATGATCTCGCTTGAGCTTTAGCTGTAGGTAGCTCGATAAAAACAATGCCCCAGTTCCAACCGATTCATCAACATAGCCAACCAAGTAGTATCAATTTTAAAAATAATAACAATAGCCCAACACCTATGGAAATCGACCATAATACCTCCTATTACATAGACGCCATGTACCTCAAAATTTATATAACCCCCAGCATCAGGAAAATAAACATAGTTTCCAAACGCATCAATTATCAAAAAATGTTCAGCCGCAGCAACCTCTTCCTATTCCGCTTATGGTATTTAAGCGGTCACGTGAGCAATCCGTCTCTAATCAAACACCTTTTAATAAAATGTGAAAAGTATAATAAAGATTATTTTCAGGACGACAATTACAGAAATTATGCTGAAAATTGACCTACCTACAATTACAACCAATTTGATATCGACACTAAACAAACCGAGGAAATCAATTGTTTAAACTAAAATTGCTCCTGCCATTTATAACTAAAACTGCAAAAAGGGGTCAGGAACTACACATTTTAGTCGACATAGGCACTTCTTAAAACATATTAAAAATCTTTCGTTTCTCCAAGGCATCAAAAATATCGATAAACACTTCAAATTAGAGTCTATCAATGGCACTACTTTAATAAATAAAAAATGCCACAGTCACGTTTTTGACTATACCCCAACATTTTACTTACTTCCAAAATTAAGTGCGTTTGATGGTATCATCGAATACGATTTTCTTAAATAAACTGACGCAAATATTGATACCGAAAGAGGATACTTGTTTTACCGTAATGGTAAAGTGAAATTGGAACATTTCTCGTGCAATCAAAGCAATTTGATAACAATAGAAGAAAACTCCGTTCCACTTCACATAAAATCTGAATTTCGCGATATGATTAGCGAAAACATAAATGCGTTTGCTGACCCAAACGGAGCACTACCATTTACTACCATGGCTAGGATTCATACTCAAACAAACGATCCAATTTATAGCAAAAGCTATCCTTATCCAGTTTCTGTTGCAATAGTGAAATTAAAATACTCCTCAGAGGCGGTATTATAAGAGAATCCTGTTCCCCGTATAACGCTCCGGTTCACGTGGTATCCGAAAAAGGCTTAGATGATAGTGGAAATCCTAAGCAACGCTAGGTAATAGATTATAGAAAAATCAATGAAAAAACGATATCCGATCGGTAGTCAATACCGGACACAACTGTAATTTTAGCTAATTTAGGAAACTCAAAGTACTTTACCACCTTAGACTTAAAGTCCGGCTTCCATCAGATTGTTATGTGTGAGGCAGATAGAAAAAAACGGCTTCTACATTAACAACGGAAAATATGAATTTTGTAGGCGATGACATCAGAAAATGGTGTCACGTTTATATCGATGATATAATTATTTATTTACCGGATGAAAAATCCCAAGTTAAAATCTTAAAAAATATACAAAAAGCCGAAATGAGAGTGTCGCCAGAAAAATCAAAGTTTTACAAAACTGAAGTAGAGTTTTTAGTCTTTTTAATTTCAGAAAGCGGTACTAGGACATGCCCAGATAAAGTTCATAACATTCTTAATTATAAGCTTCCAACAACATTGCGCACACTTCGATCATTTCTCGGATATTCGGTCTACTATCGCCTTTTTAAAATAAAATTTATGCCGACATGGTGAAGCCATTGACTAAATATCTTCGTGGTGAGAACGGACATGTACGAGCAAAAAAATCGAAAAATGTCCAAATTGTACTTGATTGTGAGGGAGTACGTGTTGTGGAAAAAGTAAAGCGAGTCTTAGCCTCTGAAGACATCCTTCTTCAATATCCAAATTACAACCTCGCCTTTGAACTTACGACGAATGCCTCGTCAAGCGCTTTAGGCGCAGTCTAGTCCCAAAATGGTCGCCCCATTACATTGATTTCGAGAACTCTTTCTTCTACAGAACAAAATTATTCTACGAACGAACATGAGCTGCTCGCTATAATATGGGCTTTAAAAACTCTGCGTCATTTTCTTTGTGGAATAAAATATATAAATATTTTTACTGACAATCAACCTCTAATTTTTTCAATATTAGAGATAGATCCGAATAGTAAAGTGAAGAAATGGCGCGCATGTATAGAGGAATTTTCGCCAAATTTTCACCCGGAAAAGAATATAAGGTAGCCGAGGCGCTTTCTAGGGAAGTTCGTTAATAATCTGGACGAATCTATAAAAGACGAAACCGTACACCGTGAATACAATTTTTATTTCAAAAATATATTCGGCGCACTATTTCGTTTGTCACTGTTGAAAAATTAATTTTCTTCACTGTTATCTTCTTTTATTCATTCATCTTTTATTCACTGTTACCTTTCCACTTTCGCGGAAATACGGAATCCTAGACTGTCTAAATTTCCAGATGTTTACTTTGTTCACACCGAATTACTCGTAATCGGTCTAACAAACAAAGATGACCAACATGAAACAGTCGCTACGGAGCACAATCGAGCATACCGTTTTTTATCTGAAAATTTTTTTCAAATTTCCGAGTTTGAAAAAAATGCTAAAAAATCTAATCGTAAATTGTAACATTTGCTTCGAAAATAAATACCAACGTAAGCTCCCTAATCCTGGCATTGGGCAAATTCTCCATCTAGATATTTTTTCACATGCGTGGATAAATCTTCTAAATTTACTATCGTAAAGCCAATATCGCATCAATATCCACTATTGATATCAAAGATGCTCTTTTAGAACTTTTATTGAACTTTAACAACACGAAACCTGTTGTTTCCGCCAATGAAAACCCCTTCTAATAGGTAACTTTTCCATTGAACAATTCTTTATACCCACACTTCATAGCGAAACCAATGGTCAAGTCGAAAGGTTTCACTCTACCTTGCTTGAAATTGCACGTTGCATTAAGGAACAGCAGCACTATTGACCTGGTCTTACTAGCTACTAGGGTTTTTTTTGTCATAAACGCTAAGCCCATTGATGTATTTCACAATTATCCGACTGAATAATGAAATGCTATTAGGAAAAGTTTAGTGGAAGCTCCAGAAAAAACTTCGAAAAGACTTAAAGCCGGTAAAACACTTAAAACGTATGAAGTTGGAGAAAAAGTTTTTTTAAGAAGAAGTAAACGATTGGGTAACAAGTTCAATAAAAGTTTTATTGAAAACATTTTTGAAACAGACATTGGTACTACAGTTATGATCAAAGGAAAAAGGATTCATAAAAGCAACATTCGATAGTTTTTAATGTGGGTATTTTTCTAAACTATGAAAAAAATGTATTTAAAATAAACTACGTTTTTGATAACGTTTTGATAACAAAATATCTTTATGAAACCAAGAAGACTGTCATATCGATTTTCGAGAAGCAAAACCCACATTTTACCGAAACGAGGACGTTTCGAGTTTAACAAGGGGAATAGTTAAGGTGGCGGAGACACACAAATAAATCGGTTGTCCAACACTAGCATGAATGTCAAAATATGCTCGTATGTGAGCGGCGTACTCAGAATAGGCCGAAAGACAAAAACATCAACAGACGCTCAGAGAAATTATAGATTGACTTCGAGAAAACTACAGCTCATCCCCACGTTTGGAGAGAGGTTGCTAACAACGAAAGAGAGTGAATTTTGCAATGAAGCGAGTAAGATCGCAATCACATAAAAAAGCATATTAATTAATTTATATAACGTCATGGAATGTGCTAGTCCATTAGTTTCCCCTCAGTAGTTTTGAGAAGCAACTGAAAAATTTTAAAAAATACTTAATATCGCTTTAACAAATTTTTGTTTAAAAAAAAATTCGAGCACCAAATTGGATTTAAATTGAAATACCAAAATAATCCCAAATGACGAAAGTTCAAATATTGTTACAGTAAATTTAATGTACAACTACTTTTTGCTTTCATTTAATTAAAATATAAGGTTAGGTTAGGTTAGGTTAACCTGGCTGGCCTAAAGCCACACATAGACCGATTGGTCCCTAGCGATACCAGGGGTCTGGGGTCTGACTTTTATGCAGATTTCCAGTAGACATCTCGTAGGATGTCAACACATTTCGCGAATTTAAGCAGTGCTGTCAGCTCCATTCCTGAGATGTCTTCCAATCTCACAAATTGTGGGACTCCTAAGCATTTTAAGCGCGTTTTTGATAACGGAGGACATATACAAAGGAGATGTTCTAGAGTTTCCCTTACTCCCACCTCTTTACACTTCCTACATTCGTCATTGTCCGTAATTTCCTATCTTGTGTGCATGTGCCGCCAATAAATTATGGCCTGCCAATATACCTATGATAGTTCTGCAGTCTTTTCGTGAGAGCGCGAGTATAAATCTCGTTTGTTTCCTATCGCTGACCTTACACATAACTTTTGCAATTTTGCAGGTGTTTAAACTGTGCCACCTTGCTTTCACCTGCCTACTCATGTGTCCGTCCCTTTCATTGAATAGTTCTTTAAGAGGTTTCTGTATGTCGTTTTCTTGTTCAAGTGGTAAGTAGACAGCGTTCTCTGCAATCTCATCTGCTATTTCATTCCCTTCTATGCCCTTATGACCAGGTACCCAATAGATATGCAGTCTTCTATTTGTGACTAGCCTCTCTATGGCTTCCCTGCTCTGTAGGACATTTTTGGATTTTATGCTATATGAGTTAATCGCTTTTATCGCTGCCTGGCTGTCCACGTATATGTTTATTTTTGAGTCATTTCCTGTCTTGGTGTATGCTAGCTCTGCGGCTTTCCTGACAGCGAAGACTTCCGCTTGAGAGATACTGCTCTGGTCAGGCAGCTTTATAGGCTGCCTAATTCCCAACTCTGAGCAGTAGATGCCCGCTCCCACGCCATCCATCGTTTTTGAGCCGTCCGTGTAAAAGTTAAAGGTCTTTCGACTGGGCCTCATCCCCTTACGCCACCCCTCCTCTTCGATTGTAGTACTATACCCTCTTTCCAATTAAAACGTGGAGTCATGTAATCAGTGCTGCACAAACCCCTACTGCCTATTGAGCTATGCCCGAAGGTTCTGTATGTGAATTCTCCCGTAGCCGTCAGTCTCCCCGCGGATTTCGCTGCAAGATTCTCCGCCACAAGGTCGATAGGCGGCATGTTGAGTACTATTTCGAGAGCAGCCGTTGGAGTGGTTCTCAGTGCGCCTGTTATGCAAAGTGAAGCGAGGCACTGGACTCTTCCCATTGGCATTATATATGTAGCCCTCTTTGTTGCAGTCCACCACACTGAAGCACCATACAGTGAGATTGGTCTAACTATTGCGGTGTAGCACCAGTGCATCAGCGAGGGAGAAAGACCCCAAGTAACGCCTAGCATTCTTTTACATGCATATAGCGCGTTACTGGCCCTCTTCGCCCTTACCTCCAAGCCTGCTCGAGACGCCCACTGATGGATCGTTTTAAGACTGTTGTTCATTATGTTACTGATGGTATCTAGGTACTTTCCCGTTACTACTATTGCTATGTCATCTGCATATGCCACTACTTCAGGTGCCTTCAAATTCCCTGATTATTTCGTTTAATACATGTAGCCACAGAAGCGGCGATAGCACTCCTCCTTGTGGGGTACCCCTGCCTGCCTCTTTGGACACCTTAGCTTCATTCCATTCCGCTCTTATCGTTCTGCAACCTAGAAGCTGCTTTATCCACAGATAAACAGTGGGTTCTACATTTCTTTTTACCATGCTATACAAAATAGCATCCTTCGTCACGTTATTGACGGCTCCGGATATATCTAGGAATACCCCAAGGGCAGATTCTTTATATTCTAAGGCCCTTTCAATATTCAGTTCTAGCGAATGGAGTGCAGTCTCCGTGGATCTGCCTTTAGTATAAGCGTGTTGTGCTTTTGACATATTGTCTGCCGCAATTGTATCCCTGATATATGTGTCTAGTATCTTCTCTAACGTCTTCAGTTGGAATGAGGTCAAACTGATGGGCCTGTATTTCTTTGAGTAGAGAGGGTTGCTTTTACCCGCTTTCGGTATAAACGCAATCCTCGCCTATCTCCACGCAGCAGGCACGTAGCCGAACCCCAAACATCCGGTATATATCGTTTTTAGCCATGGTACCAGAAGATAGCTAACCCTTTGGAGCATGGCTGGGAAGATTCCGTCCAGACCTGGTGATTTAAATGGGTCAAAGGAATTTATTGCCCACTCTATTCTATCTTCTGTAATGATATCCGTTGGAATGTCGTTCGCAGTATCTCTTGTAGGTTCGAGATCTACAGTGTCTGTACAGCCCGGGAAATGTGTACTGACAAGGTCCTCGAGGGATTCCTCACAGCAGTCAGTCCAGTCTCTATTGCTTTTACGTATTAAATTGCGCATGGTCGGATTCTTAGAAATCAGTTTCCTGAGCCTAGCCGTTTCGTTTGTGTTTTCTATATTGCTACTTTTTTCTTTCCAAGATTCCCTCTTTGCTACACGCACTTCCCTTTTGTATTCCCTTAATAATTCCCTGTACCCAATCCAATATAACTCATAGTCAGCTACTTTGGCCAACCTAAAGAATTCAAGTACCTTCCGCCTTTGCAACCCTAGCTCCTTGTTCCACCAGGGAGGTTTCGACTTGCGTTTTGTACGTGTTGGAGGACAAGACCTATGATGAGCTTTAATGAGAGTAATTGTGAGTGAATTTACCCCTTTTTCAAGTTCAACGTGCTAGTTGTACCTTCTTGGTCTCATTCGTTTGTTTTCTAATATCTTCCTGTACAACTCCCAGTTCGTGTTTCTGGGATTCCTGAAGTATCAATTTTTATTTTTAGTCGGGAATGTAATAGAGAAGCTTATATATTTGTGGTCAGAAAGTGATGGTGCACTAAGCACTTTCCAGTCTTCTACCAAAATACAATTATTTGTGTAAAGTGTTACGTCTAGTACGTTCTTCGAGGTTGGTCCAATGTATGTTGGTTCCTCCCCCTATTGGCTAATTCTAGACTACTTTGGAGAAGAAAGTTGAGTAGTGACTCACCTCTCACATTTCCTCTTTCATTTATATCGGCACTGCCCCATACCGTGTGGTGCGCGTTTGCGTCGGATCCCACCACCAGAGCCTGCTTCCTTTTGCTGGCTGCTTCCGCCAGCCTATGAAGTTCACTCGGCGGCGCCGCGTCCTCGTGTGGCATGTAGCAAGACGCAAGGAGTAGTAGCTCATCCTTGCCGCCTTTTACGGCCACCACCGTTAGATCATCTGTGGTGAGATTGAGATTAATATAAGAATTTATACTTTTCTTCACCAGTATCGCTGTTCTTACCTTATCTGTCACATTTGGAATATAGGTATTATCATTTTGTGACTTTAGGCCGGAAACCACGTTACCCGAGGCTATCCATGGTTCCTGGACCAACACCACATCGTAGCCGACTTCCTCCATCTTCAGGAGAAGTTCAGCTGAAGCGAGTTTACTTTTGTGGAGATTGATTTGAAGAGCCTTCAGCATGCGGCACCGGTTCCCTCCCGGGGTTGGATGTTTCCTCCAACTCACCCTTCTCCACATCCCGTAAGTTCACAGAGGCTTTCAAGACCTCTTCCAGGCCAAGTCCCTTTTCCACCTCCCCAGTCTCGAGCGTGTTTTGGTTATCATCACCCGGGTTCCGTTTTTTGAGGCGAAGGTACACGCTACCAACTCCCCACGCCATCTTCCCAAACCGCGGATAAAGTATATCTTCTGACGTCTTATTGATCTGTAAGATGTAGTTTTGGCCTCCCACAGTATTCGCTGGTTTAGCCACACTTAGCATCTTCCAGTCGCTCGTCGGTACGTCCGGATTCTGTCGTTGTAATAGTAACAGAGCATCCTCAGATTTCACCAGGTGCGGTATGAGCACCTTCGCCTTCGGCACCGATGGAATACAGCTGCAATCGACAATTTCAAGCAAAGCCTCCTCCCACAGGCCTTGAAGCGTTTTTAGAGCTTCCTTTATCCACTTTAGAGAAGGATCGTCTTTGCATTTAATGATTTTGACGCCGCCAAACCATCCTGCTCCGTCAAATGCTGGCATAGGTGCGATGGGGTCTGCGTACATTTTTGCAAATAAGGCTTCAAGCAGCTTCATCTCCATCGCTTTCCACCGTTCTTGCGTCATTTGTCCCAGCGGATTACTGCGGTCTATGAGCGCCACGATTAAGTGTTTCTTGGCAATCTCATTGGCCGCCGTCGCTGCTTTGGACGTTGTAGGTCGTTCTGTATCATGCTTGACGCTTGGCTTCACAGCACCGTCATTGCACTTCCTTTTCCTGGTAGACATCTTTCCTTCGCTTTCGGTAGAGCGTTGCCTTTTTTCAGCAATTTGCTCCTCTAACCTATTCGCGAATTTTGGATCCGATGGGGCAAACCCTGGGAGATTTGAGAAATGTGCCCGTCCTTTTTCAACTTCCTCCTTAGCCCAAGCCAACCGTTCCTTCTCTTGCTGAGTCAGGTCGTTTTTGTAGCTAAGTCGGTCGTGTACTCGTACCGCGGCCTTGTATCGCGATTTCGCTTTCATGCCCTCCTTACTTGGCTTAGCTCTAGGCCCTTTCGAGTTTGGCCGGAGAACGAAGTAGCGCGTCTTCGTCGATTGTATTTAAGCTCGCTACGCTTTCGAGGTCCGAGTCTTCCTGGACTATGGCTCCTGTGCGTCGCAGAGCGAAAGTCGTCGTTGTGTTTGCAGTAGCTGTACGACTGCTGTAAACTGCTCCCTTTACAACAGATGTGGGGCCGCTGGCGACACAGCGTATAGCTTCACTGTACCCGCCGGTGGTAGTAGCCACTTCTCCCACCGACGTTTGGGCTGATATCCCAGCCCGCTTCTTTCCATCATTGACATCCATTTTGAGTTTTTGTGGAGGGTACAGCTAAGAGGATTTCTGCCGACCAAACCAAATTAAAATATTAAAATCATATACTTTCTATCTTACTATTTTCATTATTGTGAAATTTGGTGTAACATAAATAATGTTAACGAGTAAAAAACTCTATTTCTTGTGTATGGCTTTATAATGTCAATATACGAGTACGTACTAATATAAAATTTCGCACAAAAGTATTATATAAGTCGTAAGTTATAAAAATGTGTCAATAGTGGGCCTGGTTGTAAAATTAAACCGCCCATTTTTTTATGATGTTTAATTTTTGTATTAGCAATCTTCCTGAGTAATTTCTTTGATAAATCTTCAATAGGAACCTAGTAACGATTTTTGGTCAATTGTGAGTGTGGCACCAGTAGTATGATCCCCATATTTTGGACACACACTATTATGGACCCAATGTAAAATATTGCTTATTTTTATTCTCATAGCATCAATAAGAGCATACGCAGGTTAATTTTAATTTTAGTCCCAAAATTTCCTTATATGGAAAGTGGGCGTGTATTTTCATTGATCGGCCCCGTTGCTTCCAGTTGGTTTTAGAATGTATACGTGTTGCTTCTCATAAAATTTCGTCCACAAACCTCTTATAGATCTAAAGTTATGAATTATACCGCCAGTTAATATATACCGCCCACATTTTGTCACTACTCCATCCCAATTGGGTCACTACTCCATCAATTGGACCGAAGTAGTAGCATTTTAAAATAAGTGAAAAAAGTTCTTTATAAGGGAGATAGGCGTGGTCCTTGTCCAAATCAGCTCTTATATCAATATGTTTCTGTATCTTTGTCCAGTCTTTACTTTTGCAAAGCTTCAATAAGATATCTGTAACGGTGTAGAAAAAAAATGAACACAGATGGACCAAATGAAAATTGGTCAGAAAGTCATTCTGATCATATCTGTATATATAAGTCCATACCTGCTACGCCTCCCTCTGGTAGTTGAAAAAGAGCTCAAATGCACAAACTTATTATACCAGTTTTAACGGTTTTAACGTAAATGTTATAAAAAGTGATTAGAACGCTTTCTGTTGTCTAGTAGTAAGCATGATAGACTCATACTCAGAGGGTCGCAGATTCCAATCCTACCTCAGACTTGGTCTTAAAAATGCTTATAAAGGGTTTGAAGAGGTTCTGCGTATTCTACCCTGCACTATATTGGTATAGGTAAAGCTTTCATCTGGGTCGGAAAATAAATGGAGCTTTGCTACGAGTCTATTGATTGCAATTTTTTGATCGAAACTTATATAAATGGTCAGTGTGTACATTAAATGTATTGTTGATAGCTTGTGCTTTGTGCTGGCTAATCTTAATATTGACTTTATTCTTAATAACTGTAATGTCTTAAGAAACCACGCGTTTACTTATCAGAGTTCAGTGCTAGACTGATTGTACTTTATTTAGTTTAACTTAGCTTAGGCTTAATATATAACAATGTAACAGTACATATATAAGAACGTATAATACATTTGAATATAAGAGAGAAGAGAGTATATAATGGGAATATTTACAAAAGACAAATAACCCAATAGGAATACTACAACTCTCCACTCTAAATGAAAAAGATACTCAAAACTAATATATACTAATTTATTTAAATATTTAATTCTTAGATATTTAAATTCTGCCATATATAACAATAATACATATCAGTTAACATTGGAATTAAGTCCTCAACAGATGAAGTACAATACTAATTGTATAATGATTTCAACTAAGATAATTTATGTATATAAATTAAATTATAATCAGCTTCAATTCCAGTACTTCCTGTTTCCTTCTTACAATGTTAATCTTAATAAATAAAATTCAATCAAAATTCAACAATTCATTTTGTTTTTTACTCACAATATTCAATTTCAAAGAAGAAAAAACCTACTCTTTATAATTAATTTTAAATTTTCGTTCACGCAAGCGTCCCTACGGAATTTCTGGTAATTCACCATCCTCACCGCCCTCCGAGATTTTCGAGTCCAAAACTTGGTTTGCACTGGTTTCCGGGCCTGCCGCTGTATCTTTAGGAGGATCAGAATTATTTAGGGTGTCAGAACTACGATTAGTGACCATTTGGTCGATGTGACGTTTGATCACTCTATTGGTTTTAGAGATTGTGCAAGTATACGTTCGTAATCCTAGCCGCTGCTTTACTGTTGCCTCTTGCCAACTGCTTTTGTTTGGGTCGGAATAATCTCGAATGAATACTGGTGCACCTTCTTCGAAAATCATATCTCTAGAACCTCTATGGTTCTTCACGTTGTTAAGTAGCTTCCTTTCGATTTCACATTTTACTAGAGGTGGTTTCAATAAGCTAAACCGACTTTTTAGTTCCCTACCTAACATTATCTTTGCTGGGGATTCCCCTGTAGTACAATGCTTCATAGCTCTATAGTCAAAAAGAAACCTATCGATTATAACATCTAAATCTTCACAATTGTGGTCACTGGTCAAGTTTGCTATAAGGGACTTTTTAAATGTTTTTATAAAATTTTCTGTTTGACCGTTTGTAGCAGGAAAGCCTGGTGAGGCTAACACATGTTTTATGCTATTCTTTTTTAGAAAATGTTGAAACTCGCCTGCCGTAAACTGGCTACCGTTGTCGCTAACCAAAATGTCAACAAACCGAACCTACGGAAAATTTCTCTTAGCTTTGTAACTGTAAAAGCAGTTGTGATATGTTTGGTTTTAAAAATTTCAACCCATTTTGAATATGAATCTACTACTATGAGGAAGTAACAATTTATTATAGGTCCCGCAAAGTCTAAATGAATTCGAGACCAAACGGAAGTCGTTGGCGTCCATGGAATTAGTCCACTTTTCTCTGGACTTGGTTGCAGCTTTTTGCACGACACACAATTGGAAATTAATGTCTCCTTATGTGTCCTTATCTATGTTAGGCCACCATATATAGGATCGAGCTAAAGACTTAGTTTTTACGATGCCCATATGGGAAGTGACAGAGAATACTATAGCCAATGCTTCTTTTTGGATTGTACTGTAGTTACGCTCTGCTGGTGAAAGTGCCCGGGAAACAAATGCAACAGGTTTTCGAGTACCATTAGGATAATCATGAGACAAAGTTCCAGCTATTGCCACATTGGTTGCATCTGTTTCTAGAACTATTGGACAACTAGGATTGAATGAGACTAAAAGGCGATCTGAAGTGATTTCCTCCTTCAGACTACTGTAAGCGCGTTGACATGATTCTGTCCACCTGAACCTAGCGTCTTTGCGTAATAAAGCATATAAAGGTTCCATTGTAATTGCAAAGTTTGGAATAAATTTTGAATAATAATTTACTAGTCCGATAAACGCACGTAGTTCAGAAATATTCTTGGGAACAGGTGTGTCAACAACTGCAGAAACCCTGTCTTTATTTTTGGACAAACCGTTTTGATCAATGTCAAATCCCAAGTATGAAATTTTTCTTTGAAAGAAAGAACATTTCTGAGCATTTAATAATAACCCGACGATTTCAAGTTTCGCCAGCACTCTTTCAATTGTCTTAATGTGTTTTTCTAACGAATCTCCCGAAATCACTATATCGTCTAAATAACATACCACGTTAGGAATACCGCGTAAAACATTTTCAATAGTCTTCTGAAAAATTGCAGACGCTGGCTTAACGCCAAAAGGTAATCTTGTGACTTTAAAAATGCCCATGTGCGTGCTCCAAGCACACAATAGTTGAGAACTTTCGTTTAACTCCAACTGGTTGTACGCATTGGACAAGTCCAACTTAGTAAGGTAAGGGCCTTTGAGTAAAGCGAATATCTCTTCTATTCTAGTGGGTATTTTACTTCCGAAAGATATTTATTAATAGTCGACTTGTAATCGCCGCATATACGCAAGTCGCCGTTTGATTTCAAAACCGGCACCAACGGCGTGCCCCAATCTGAATCATCTGCTAAAACTAAAACTCCTTTCTCCACTAATTCACCAAGTTGGCATTCTATTTTACCACGCCATGCCAATTGCAAGGTTCTTGGTTTGCTGAAAATGGGTTTAACATTTTCTTATAATTCTAATTTTATTTTATGAACATTATATTTCCCTAACCCACTGCTAAAAACGGTACGGAATTTGTTTTTTAATTCCGACTCTACCTCTTTTAAGCTAACTACAGGGCTTATTTCCATACCAAAAATTGACATAAAATCTCGGCATAAAATGGGACAACTACGCGTCTTGCTGACTACTATTTTTAATTTTTCTTTTCGATTACGATATGTAATACTTGCACAAAACTCACCCATAGTGTCAATTGCATCGCCATTGTATGCAAAGAAATTATCCTTACACTGGTGTAGTTTCGTTGCTTTAAAATGCGTAATAAGGCCCTTTTGTAATAAAGCCTTCCCGAAACTAGAGAACAGGCTGCGCAAGAATCCAGGACAAAATCAAGCTGAACACCATCAATTTCAGCATTAACGACAAAAGGAGGGGGCGGTGTTGACTTAGAATCACTGCTTAAACTATAAATAGAAAATTCATTAACAATAGCATCATCATCTTCTTTATATTCCTTTTTAATTATGTTCACATGTTTTTTTCCAAAGCATATACTTGCTAAATACCCTATGCGGCCAGATTTGTTAAATGTGCAACTTTTATATTGGCAGCTACTGCTTAAATGATTGCGCCATCCGCAATGCTTGCACTTCTGGCTCCGTTCTTTGATGTTGTTGTTGTTGACATGACTTCTGCCAAGATGAACTGCTTTGCTGCTACTACTGCCGCCGCTGCTTCTGCCTTTCTGTCACCTTGAAACGCCCCATGCGCTTTGTTACTGCACTAACCTCAAAATTTTCTTGTTGCATACGAGGTGTGATCAAAAAATAACCGTTATTTTCAAATTTCGTGCGTTACGTATGTTCGATGTTCGCATTTTTTTCTGTTATGTTGGTACACATGTCTGTTATATATGTTGGCAATACCAACCATTTTGGATTGTCAGTTTGTTTTTGACAGATAAAAAGGTTAGTCGTGTTTTGGTGTGCTCTTCGATTTTGTACTATTCGAAAAAATGGATCAAAGAAACTGTATTCAGTTTTGTGTAAAAAATGAAATTAAATGCGCAAGGACATTTGAAATGTTGACTGTGGCCTTTGGCGAGTCTACTATGAGCAGAACACAAGTTCAATTGTGGTATAACCAGTTTAAGGAAGGCCGAGAAGATGTCAATGACGATGCTCGTCCTGGTCGCCCGAGCACGTCAACAACCGATGAAAACATTGACGCAGTGAAGAAAATGATTTTGGATAATCGTCGAATTACTATCAGAGAGATTTCTGATGATGTTGGCATATCGTTCGGCTCATGCCAAGCAATTTTTACGGATGTTTTAGGCATGAAACGTGCGGCAGCGAAGATTGTTCCAAAATTGCTAAATTTTGAGCAAAAACAACGTCGCATGGACATCGCTCAGGAGCTGTTGAACATCGTCAACGACGATCCAGATTTCCTCAAAACGATCATAACTGGTGACGAATCGTGGGTGTATGGCTATGACATTGAAACCAAAAAAAGCGTTTCAGAAGTGTTTCGAGGATAGGAAAAAACGATGGCATAACTTATATTATTATATCTGAGGGGAATTACTTTGAAGGGGACAAGATAGTTGTTGATGAATAAATAAATACTTTTTGAAAAATAACGGTTATTTTTTGATCAAACCTCGTATTTCCATGCACTTTGGCCTCTGTCATTATCGCTATCTTCAACGCTTTTTCGAGCGTTAGGTCTTCATCCTCCTCACATAGCCTTTCGAAAGCTCTTCCTTCTAATCCTGTCACAAACTTGTTGAGCACAAAAGAATCTAATTGTGTGCTGAATTTGCAGTCCCTCGCTAACTTTTTTAAGCGAGCAAACCAGTCAGAAACTGACTCTTCCTTAATTCTGGATGCGCAAAAAATTTTTGGCGCTCCCTAAAAATGATAACAGGCGTAGAATAGTGCTGCTCTAACAACTTGCAGAGCTCAGCATATGTTTTTTTTTGCTGGTAGGACTGGATCGTATAGATCGCGCAAAAGATCGTACGCTTCCATACCAATTGATTTAAGTAAAATTGACCTCTTGATAAGGTCATCAGTACAGGCTACTTCAACAAAGTGGGAATCCAGAACCTCCATCCAATTGCGCCACTTGTCGATGTGCGGCTTAAATTCACGCACATTTGTTGTTGTGGTGGCGGCTGAAATTATCACGCTTTCGTTAACGTTCTGTTGCATGATCTTGCTGTTGCAAATAATAATTTTTACACTTGTTTTATTTAAAACTGGTTTTTAAAAAAAATGTTTTTACTCCTCGTCGCCAATGTAATGTCTTAAGAAATCACGCGTTTACTTATCAGAGTTCAGTACTAGACTGATTGTACTTTATTTATTTTAACTTAGGCTTAATATATAACAATGTAACAGTACGTATATAAGAAAGTATAATACATATGAATATAAGAGAGAAGAGAGTATATAATGGGAATATTTACAAAAGACAAATAACCCAATAGGAATACTACAATAACCATAATATTAAGTTGAATATGAATGACGACAGAGAATTCCTTTAGATTGTCGTTGCCAACGATCGGAGTCAAGGTAGAAAAACAAAGTTCAAATTGCAGTTATGTAGACCAAAAAGATTTATTATTATATCGTGAGCGGATTCGACATTACTGGCTCTTGAGTTTGCAGAAAAGTCGTTTAACATCAGATTACTAGTGAAGACTGGATATAGTTCATATTGGAACTCGTATCGAAATATGGAAGCGAAAAGCCACTTAATCTAAAATGTATATCCGCATTAACTATCTTCGTATTTTTCGTATGTTTCCGTATAGTCAGCGAATGATTGATTAATTATGCTTGACTGCTGTGGTAATTCCTCTTGGTATTGAGATACCTCTTCATTTTCATTTCCGGTGGTTAAATGAAAATTAATGTTGGGTGGCATGAATGGTCTTGCGGGTGGTATTTTTCTAGCGTATTCAAAAGGTTTTCGCCTATTCCTGTAGTTGATTGACCTAGATTGTGTAGTTGGATCGACCGCCATCGGTTGCAATTGAGACGCGAAAGGCTCTGGTCGGAATCTATGATATTGTTGGGTATTAGTGTAATTACAAAAAAAAAAAATTTATGAAACCACTTGCAATCGAGGAAGTTTTTTGTGTAATGTAAGAATATTAATTGCATTTTTGTGTTTTTTAAAAAAAGTTCCCCTTTCATTCGGATGAAAAAAAGTGAAAAATTAACTTTTTTAAAAAAAATTACATGCTGTTTTTGGTTTATTCAAAAGATTAATAGTAAAAAAATTAATAATATAAAACAGTTAGTAATAAGTACAGAATGTACAAAAAAATGTTTAAAAATTATTTTTTCCTATGAACTTTAGATTCAGAAATTCAAATTTTTTCGAGTTCGCATGTAATCCCTCCATCAGTTTTACAGCACGTTCAGCATTTTGGTTAGATCTGGGAATGTCAATTAATGACTCCTCGACCGACCAGCTCGTCTTCAAACACTTAATTGCCTTCTTGCATTTTGTCTTGGTGAGTGAGGTTAACAGTTCACTGAAGGACGCTTCGTTGTAGTGTTGCGACTTGAACCAAGCATTTACCCATTCATAGCAGATGAAGTCGCATGCTGTACCGAGGATGCGACGCCACTCTGTCATCAGAAAAAAGGCTGTAACAGCATATATTGCACGTGAGTTCCATCTTTCGATTGTGGTATTTTTCAGCAGAACTACTTGATACTCTTCCCCTTGGACTCTTTTACCATCAAACTGAAGACAATAGGGATCTTTGCTTTGAAGTTTTTCAAAAATGTTGGCTTTCATTTGCTTTCTGCTTCTGAGATTACTCGTTTCCAGACACCCGACTGACTTGGAACCGGCACATCATGACCTTGTTTAGCAATGGCTGCAAGAACGTTATGTGCTTTATGTGTAAAAATGTTGTTTTCCAGTACCAGTAAACTCGCTGTTATAGTGCTTGTTCTTTCGTATTTCGGTTTGCATTCAGAAGAAGATGACGTGGAAGAAGAGCTTGGAGACTTGGGTGAAGAATCGGAGGCAGATTCAGAGACAATATCATGTATGGGTTGCGTTTGAGAAGTACTGGTTTGAGCTTGAGATATTGATAGTCGGATTCGTTTTCTTGGGTGGATTGATTCCAAAGGGGCTTGTTTGACCGTTGAATAACCAACCTTACCTTCACTCTCAACTAGACTCTGGTAGAACTCTTTATCTTCCGAGCTTTTCCATTCTCCATTCACGTTGGTGACATCAAATAACTGAGAAAGTGTTGCAGTGAGTTTGTCAGACGGTTTCTTTTTGTTTTTGTCATTTAGATCAATCAGCCGATTGAGTTTCTTTCTGATGAGTGGGCTGGATAAAAGTGGAAAGTCTAGAGTTTCCCTCCAGAGCAATTCTATATCCGTAATCATATTTTTGATTCGATCCAGTCGCCGTTTCTCGTTGTTGAACAGAAAAGTGAAGTTTCCAAGAATGTGGCGGTTTGTCGGCATCCGTGTGAGATTGGAGAGCTTTTCAACAGATGGAATGCTTGGATCCCTTTTCTGTTTAGAAGAGGAAGGTAGATTCTTCGTCCAAATAGACCTGTTTGCCTTTACACTATTGCTGGAATTTCTAGAAGACATTTTATCGTGGTTTAAAAGAGATTAAATGACTTTGTTGAAGACTGGAGCCTTTTCCAGTCCCTTTTTGGTTTATAGTTTTTTTTGTGACAATTTTTATTTATCGCTACTGATGCAGCGAATCCAAACGACAAATGGCTACTAGTTAATAATAATTTTGGCAGTGTTTGCATGCCAGTGATCGTCCAGGGTAAAAAAACGAAGACAAAGGAAAATAGCAAAAGAACAACTTGTGAGGCAAAAAACAACGATGGAGCGATGACGACTGCACAAGCAATTGATGTACGAATGAAAGCGATGAGATGGGCAATGACGACTGCGACGATTACTTATTGCTTTGGTGGTTTGGTTGTGAAATTTGTTCAAGTGATCGAAGGTGGTTGATTGTTGTTCTCTGTCTATAGGGTGTTTTGCAAAGACGATGAGCGATATTTAGACTTGAATTTTGAATAACTGTTTTGTGACAAACAAATAATATTCATCAAAGGGCAGACAAGAAGGAAGAATCAAAGTATGCAAAAAAAATGTTAACCCATTGAAGCAACGGCTGAACAGACTTCTTCTTAGTAAGACTTCCACTGAAAAGATAAAAAAAAATTAAAAATGAAAAAGGGGGAACTTTTTTAAATTTTTTTTAAATTTGATGTTACTAATGCCATCTGAATGCAATTATTCCTCGAATTTGAGGGGTTTTATTTTTGTAATGTAAAATTATAAAAATAGTAATCACACTATTGGGTATAGCTAGGGTTTGCTGACGTAGTTGACCAAATGCATTTTAGTGACCAGGTCTATGTTGTTGGCCAAATCTGGGTTATACATATCCTCAATAGAATGGCTTTTGTGAGTGTGAAAATATGCCAGTTGCAGTGGGTGGTAATGTGGGTGGTTGAGCCTAAAGTCTCCTGCCAAATGCACCATTATTAGGATAGTGAGCCCTGAACTCGTGATTCTCGAGCTTAAGACAAGTGTGGAGTATTTGTGGCAGATCACCTTTAAAGGGTCGGATAAAAGTATCTAGTTTTAGTGTCATTAGATTCATTGACTCTCTGCTTACATATAAGCAAGGTATTTTGTTCAATATTTGCGACAAATGTTTATACAAAGACGGCTTGATAGAACCTCGGTTTCGACAAAAGCTGTCATTTGAAACTCAAGCATAGACATGTTGCATTTATCTCCGTACGATGAACCGTTTTGTAATTGGTTTTCAGTCCAATCAAAACAATATCTGCGTTCCAATATCATTTTGTTCTGCACAACAATTAAAATGCCATAATATTTTTAGGAAATTGCCCTCCTGCTAATTTCTACCAACTCTCAATACTCGGGTTGGTACCGCAGGATTATGTGATAATCGAACAATCGCTTGGTTAAATTACAATAATTAGCTTTTATTTAATTATTGCAATTCACACTCTTAGTCTTAGGCTAAAAGTTTACTTTAATACAATTTTGCACTACACTTATTTATTTATTTTATCACTTTATGCAGATACTGTTAATATCACGATGTACACACTGCTACGATCACTGTTCAACTCTCGACTTCAATTGTGTGGCCGTTTATATACCTCTTGTGTGCCAGAATATCTACTACATTTCGAACGCAGTTTCGAGAAGATGCCAGAGAATGCCAACATGCATGTGTATTTGGGATTTGAAAAATACGAATAGACTATACCCTAAAAGTTTTTTATGGTATACTCTTTTCGTTTATGTTTTATGTTTCAATATTTTGGCATTCCTGCCATGGATTCATAAATAATTGTACGCAATCTACGCTTTTCTCCAAGAACAGTATTCACCTTGGTTTCCTAACAAGTTCCGTAAGCTTCAAACAATATCTGGTACTTTCTTTAAGTCGGACATACGATTACTATATTCGGGTCAGTAAAAAATGTACTTATTGCTGCTTCTAATGCTAGTGTTCCGATTGAGGGATTGGTGAAGAATTGAGATTGTGATTTGGATTGATATTTCCGGTAATAACACAGGACGTATTAAGTCTTGATTTGTCATATTGAAAGAAGTGAAATTAAATTTAAATTTTAAAATTTCTATTATTTCTATCTGTATGAAACTTAAATGAATTACTTTTATAAAATTCTATTGTCTATTAGAGCCCATCGAGTCGTAAATTTTCTCTGTGCCTGTGATCACAACAAACTTCGCTCAGTCATCGTTTAACATCGAAGTGAATTTTTTTTTCTCCTTTTCTATCGTGTGCTTTCCAGCCTCTTCTCTTTCTTTCCTTTTTAATGTATTTTAAATTAAACTAATAACACACAAAAAATATTTAAGAAAACATTGTGAAAGAAAAATTTGTACAATGAATTTCCCTCCAGATATACACAGTCCAAAAATTAATCAGCCACTGATCCAGTATGATAAAACGAAAGCTTTAAAAAAATACAAATGTCTCAATTTTCTTAATAATGGCCAGAAAAGACAGCAATAAAACTCTGTCGAATGTTTCTCCCTCTCTCATTAAAAGAGTGATAGACTATACATGTGAAGGTGAAGTTGACTTATGCAAAAAGCACAAAACGGTACAATTCTAATCAAAACAAAAAACTGTACACAAGCTAATAAACTAATTCAAATCAAACCAGCCTTTGTGGTCTAGTGGCAAGCATGCTAGACTCACACCCCGAGGGTAGCAGGTTCAAATCCTGCCACGGGCTTGGTCTCCAAAATGCTTCTTTCTATAAAATCTTTTTCTCTTCGAGTCGAAAGCCTCTAGCACATCTCAGAATTAATTATGGTGTAAGGTATAATAATAATAATAATAATAATAATAATAATTAAAATCACGACAATCTCCAATACTATAACAGTTGATGTTTCTGAGCACTTACTTATTCCAAAGGCATAATCTATTCTAATGACCTTAGAAATATTAGTGAAGAGGAAATATTGGATGAACTCAAAAGGCAAAATGTAACGAAGGTGAACAAAATAATGAAAAAGTAGATGACACGGCCAGAAAAACCGGTCTCATCATCCTCACCTGCGGTTCTCACACTTTCCAAACGACATACTCATCTAGTACGAAAAAGTTTAAGTCCGCCCCACACATTCCACTATCTCTTAGATGCAACAACTGCACACGCTACGGTCATATTTCAAAGCTGTGTTAAAAAAATGTGTCTCAACTGTGCCAATTCATCCCACTTTAAACTGAACGAAAAATGCAACAGCAATCCCAAGTGTATAAATTGCCAGGAAACAAATATTCCCAATGACCATTCGGCGCGGGATAAAAAGTGCCCTATTTTTATCAAATACAGTACACACTCGATTATTGCAACCGAATAGAAATCAGGGCGGTTGCAATTACCGAAAAGTTGCAATAATCGAGTCTATAAATAAATCATAAAAAAGAAGTCAGAAACAATAAATTTCAAATTCATACTTCAATTTTTATTTCTTGTAAAATATTTTTTACATAATAATACATATCAAATGTTTATAGTTTTTGAAAATAATTAGAAATTTGTGTTTGTTTTGGTTTTGATTTTAAACTTCTTTGCCATAGCAGCTTCTTTTATTTCCTGCAAAGTTAAAATTTGACTTAAGCAAATATTATTTTCTTCAGCCCATTGAATGGTGGTATTTATGGATTTAATGGCTTCCTCTGCAGACGTCCTGTTCTTCCGCAACATTCTCATCAAAATTTCATTGTCTGATGTTTCATTTCCGTCACTTAGATCATGAGATATCTCAGGTAGCTCACCCAGTCATGGACATCACCGTGAGAAAACGTTTGTTCAGGCTGCATTATTTGTAGAAGTCCTGCTATGGATGAAATCGTTGCGTTCTCCCGAATTATTTCATCTCTTAAACTGCTCAATGGCAAGTGATCTGCATTAGTCCATTCATTATTAGGGTCTGCGAACAAAATATTCCAGGACTTTTCGATTGTCGACGTCGGTACCTTTTCCCATGCGTAAGCTAACAGACGTACCGCTTTTCTCAAATCGAATGCCTTGAGCATTGTATCAAAATCTCTCACTTCAATTGCTAGGAGATCTTCGAGTAGACCTTTTTTATAATTAAGCTTTATCAAGTTGATAACATTTTGGTCTAGCGGCTGAAGTAGAGCAGTGCAATTCGGTGGAAGACACATCGTTACTATGTTTCCTTCATCGCTTTTAAATTGACCGTCTTTTCGGTGGCAACTGGCATTGTCTAGAAGCAGTAACGCGTTTTGCGGTAATCCTTTAGAGTTCAAAAACTGCCTTACCTAAAGTTGATAAACATAGATATGCCTTACATACAAAGTCAATGAGATTTGTATTTAATGTCCCACTAACCTCAGGAACAAATGTGTTCTTAAACCATTGTTCAAAAATTGAAGATGTCATCCAAGCATTTTTACTGCTTTTATATAGAACTGGATTACTGCATATATTTTTGAAAGCTCGTGGACTAACGGATTTACCTATGACCATCAACTTGAGTTTGTGGAGACCAGTTTCGTTTCTGCAAGGTAAAAATGTTACTCTTTCCTTAGAAGTTGTGCGGCCAGGAGCAGATGCTTCTTTGGCACTCACAAGTGTTTTGTCTGGTAAAAGTCGAAAGAATAGACCGGATTCGTCCGCGTTGTAAATTTGGTTCCGTGTTAATCCGAGCTCTTCGATTGTTTTTTTAAATTTTTTCTACAAAGGGGTCTACTAGGTGCGTTTTGTTCGATAATTTTTCGCCACAGATTTTCAATAATCGAATGCCGTGTCGTTTTTTTAAATTTATCAGCCAGCCTTGACTGGCGTTAAACCCACCAGGCTTTTCTTTGATTATGTTATGGAGGTCACATGCCTTTGCACGAAAAATATCACCTGAAACTGGGGCGTTCCGTGATCTTTGTTTTAAAACCACCTATAAGTTAACGTATAATACATTGTATTTGTCCACACACGAGCATACAACGCAGACATTGTGTCAGCACCAACATTCCAGCGGGATCCTATTGCACTTGGGAATGGGTAAAGGTATTTAGCAACGTTCCCACACTCATCACTCGGCGCGTGGACTACGTCAGCAGTTTATGTCTTTAGTTAAGTTATGTTAAGATCATTATTGTTTGTAAACTTCAATCCGGTTTTGTTCATAAATAAAGTAAGACGTGTTGCTAATCCAACACGCAACCTTTTTTAAAAATTAAATTAAATCAATATTTTGTTAATTTATATAAGCGACTTTCCATTTTTGGATATCCGGCAATTTTCAACGTGCATCGTTTTCCAGGTCCACACTCGGTGTTTCAATAAATTTTCTTAATTTATTTTCGCTCTGCTTAGTACGGCAAGCAGTAGATTTATTTATTTTGTATTTTTCACAAATAAATTTTACCGTATGGCCTTTTTTCAACTTGTCCAGAATCTCTATTTTTTCCTTAATTGTTAATCTCTCAATTGTTTTAACGACCGGCATAGCGAGATGTTAGCGAAACCACGAATTGTTGCAAATGAAATCAAACGGACAACGATGACCCAAATAGGAAAAAAAGACCATTAGCAAAAAAAAAGCAATGAATACACAAAAATTTAAATCCATACATATGTACATACATATGTATCCACAGATTTAACGGTTGTTGTCAAGCAGCAAAATAATCACAAAACAGAGATCAGAGAACAACATTCTACGTTAAAAAAAAAAACAATATTTATTTGCAGAAAGTTGCATTTATCGAGTCTGCTATTTCTGAAAGTTGCAATTACAAAGTCTGCAATGTGCATAATTTGCCAGTTGCAATAACCGAGTAGTTGCAATTACCGAAGGTTGCATTAATCGAGTGTCTACTGTACTAGGAATTTCAAGCAATCAAAACACTTCAAAAAGTCAGCAACAAATCTGCTCTAGAAATTTACCATGCAAAACACCAACACAACACTCAAACATACTCTGAAGTTACAAAGATCCGCCAACACACAACTCCATATTCAGCTTTTAATCCGGCTCCAGCACAAACCACTTTCATAATTAAAGGTGCTAACTGGCAACTCTTCGAAAAAAAATTAAACTCCCATAGCGAATCCCAACCCTTTTTCCCTTAACATTAATAAAGAAGCTGCCAACGTTAAAAAAATAATACTCCGCAGGGCCCACGAAACCATCCCCCAAAATCACCAAAAAGATAAAACCCATAATGTCCCTTGGTGGAATCCCGAATTAGACGAGCTAAAAAAGATGAGAAAGGCAAAATGGCGACAACTATATACAATATCAACATAACCACTTGCATCCTTATAGACTATAGAAAAATCAACGCTAAATCCCGACTTGAGCTAAAAAATATAAAAGTCTTCAATCAACAATTTTATCGCAGCAATAAATCCAAACACACATATCCAAAAAATCTGGTCCAATATTAAACTATTTTCTGGTCTTAAATCCACATTTAAAATTCACTGTATCAAAAACGACACTTCCAATCCTTTTGCTAGTATCAACCCTAAAACCATTGCAGAAAAATTCTGTACACATATTGGTCAATAGAATACTCTAGCGATAAATTTCACAATACTTTTATTGATTGTAAGCAATCCTTTTCAATACTTTGTACCTACCATACAACAAATAAACGCGCTCTTGCAATAGAATCAGATTTCAGCTGATTGGAATTTAAAGCTTCCCTTTTGAAACTAAAAGGAGGATCTGCAGAGCTTGATCGTATTACAAACGCAATGATAAAACAACTGTCTTCTCCACTCTTCCACAGACTTCGGAAACTTTATAGCAATATTTTCAATACTTACATTTCACAGTTTTTCAAAACGGCTATCGTGATACCTATCTTAAAACCCTTTTCGTACAAAACACTTATCAAATCTTATCGGCCAATTTCACTCAATCCTTGTTTGGCCAAGGTTTTAGACAAAATGATAGCTGATAGGTTGTGGTGGTTCGCTACTAGTAGCAATCTCATTCATGACAATCAGTTGGGCCTCAGAAAAGGAAAATCTATGACAGAAGCTCTACTATATGCCGACCATCTTATCACGGACAAAAATATATCACTTGTCGGTAGTCTCGATTGACTTCGCTAAGGCTTTTGTTAAAATTGGCATACACACAATAGTAGATCAATTGGACTTAAATTTATTAGTTATATTATTAATTTCATGAAAAACCGAAAAATAATAGTCCGAATAAATAACTTTTTTTTCATCACCCCAACCATTACAAAACGGTATACCCCAGGGCTCACCATTAGCATTTATCCTCTTCGTTATAGCATACAGCAAACTCTGCGATATTATTCAGCTCCACAAAGAAATATCCTTTTGTGCATATGCGGATGATATCAACTTATATATTCAATTAAATAAACATAATAACCCTAACATTGACCTCAACAACCTCTTTTCAAACATCGAGCAATCGTGTAGATACTCCGAGGCAACTCTTTCTATGCAAAAATGCAAACACTTGCACATATGCAGAAAGAGAACCTGCTCAAGCATTATAAATACAAATAATACACAAATTGAACCTGTCGATAATTTAAGAATGGACAATTCACATAAATAAAAATAAAAGATATAACTGGACAAATCTGCTAGTAGATATTACAAAACGACTTAATATCATAAAGTGCCTATCCAATCTTAAATACGGTTGCCATCTACACACATTAATTTATGTCATTAAAACAATTTTAATATCAAAGATAGACTATGGCCTTTTTCTATATGGCCACTCCTCGAAGTCTCAGATGAATAAAATATCGTCCATTATGAATGCAGCAATTAGAAGTGCCAATTAACAATATGTTGTTCAAAGCAAATATTGCTCCCATTCACAGCAGAGCTCAGTTTCTTACAGACAAACTCTCCAAATCACTTATCCATAGCAGTTATACTCCAATAGCCAGTATTTTAAAAAAAAATCATAAACACATATTTAATCCGAAAAAACGAATATCATGCATCAATCGCATTATAGCTAGATGTAAAAAGGACAACCTACCCTACTCCCCTTTAAAATCAACAATTGCTTCCACCCTCCCTGGAACCTTTATCCTACTACTATAAACACAACTCTATCTAAATTCAATAAGCAATCGACACCCAAAGAAATATTTCAAAAAGAATTCCTAGAATTGAAAAGAAGCATAAAAGACATAACTTTTATTTACACCGACGGATCCAGCTCAAGCAACTCCATTAACTTCACTGTAACTTATGAGGACAAAATTACCTACTATATTGCTCTTCCAATTTCTTTGCTGAAACACTGCTATAAATTATGCTAAATCTCAGAAAGGTAGATTCGCCATTTCCTCTAACTCCCTTTCATCTCTGGATGCCATTTCTAATATTAATAACTTCGAATATTATCCCATCGCAATCAGAAATTTCTTCTTAAGACTTTTCCTAAAATTATACTTGTATGGGTTCCTGCACATACTAATATTACAGGAAATGAATTCGCAGATGCTATTGCCAAATATGCCTCCACTGCCCCTGTTATACTCGCTATCAACTTAAATACAAACGACATTATAAATCAAATAAAGCTTAACTATAAAAACCACAATGGAGAACACATATGGAAACAAACATCTAACTGGTACGAGCTATCGAACTCAACCAAATTAAACTTGAATAATTACGTAGCCCTCTCTTGCCGCTACGCGTAGATACGGTAGACGGTGATGGTTCTCGGTGCCGGAGGAATTGGCGAGACATGTGTTGTATGTCGGTGCCGCCAAGCCCAGCCGTGAAACGCTGTCGCGCAACGCCGCCTCAAAGCGCAGTCACTATGCGATTGTCGGCGGCGAAAACGTATATAAAGAACCCGAGTACGAGAGCTCGCATCTTTTGATAGACTAGAGCTCGAAGGAGAAGGACGATTAAAATAATAAAATTAAAATAAAAACTAAATATTTTTATAATTTCAGATAGATGCAGGAGATACTTAACTGGCGCCCAACTTGGAGCATGCGAAAAAGTCGCTGCACAGGCTCATAACCCACCCTTGAGAGGGGTGAATAAATAACAAATCTGCGATTCCTACGGGACCCTCCAGTTTTTGTGTCGTAAGCGTGGGGCATGCGAAAAAGTCGCTGCACAGGCTCTTACCGTACCCTTGAGAGGGGTTAATAAAAACGGCAAATCTGCGATTCCTACGGGACCCTCCAGTTTTTGTGTCGTAAGCGTGGGGCATGCGAAAAAGTCGCTGCCAAGGCTCTTACCATACCCTTGAGAGGGGTTAATAAACAAAAGCAAATCTGCGATTCCTACGGGACCCTCCAGTTTTTGTGTCGGAAGTGTGGGGCATGCGAAAAAGTCGCTACCAAAGCTCTTACCGTACCCTTGAGAGTGGTTAATAAAAAAAGCAAATCTGCGATTCCTACGGGACCCTCCAGTTTTTGTAACATATACGTGGTATATATTGAGGTAAAATCTGCGATTCCGACGGGACCCTCCAGTTTTTAGTACAAATAAATAAAAATTTATAATTAATAATAAATTTTTAGCGCTACCGAAAAAGGCGGTTCGCTGCGTATTGACCATTCGCAAGGTTTATTATTAAACACGGTGCGACCGAAAAAGGTGGTGCATAGACCATCTCCACGTTCACCGGTATAAAGCACGAATGGCGATATGTGGTGCTATATTGCGTTAAAATCTGCGATTCCTACGGGACCCTCCAGGTTTAACGTAAACAAAATTTTAATTTAAAAAAATGAATAAAAAAAAATTAAAAATTTTTAAATAATAAAACTTAAAATTTTTAGAACTACCCAAAAGGCGTTGCACAGCCCAACCATACGTTCTAGCACATTCTTGGTGACGTAGAGAGCATCCGAAAAATACGGTGCACGGCTCACCACACCAAGGACTTCCGCTGTAACAAGGGAAGACCAGCACAGGCTACATTCAGTCAGGTATCTAGTACCGTTCATCGCAAAGTAGAGTGCGCTTCTAGACTCTAGTATGGCGCACAAGGAAGCAGCGCACCAACCCCGCGGAGATATGGCTATATTTGAGGCTATGATCAACACCGCCTTCTCCTCTTTGACTGAAGAAAGCAACCGACGATTTACTGAGCATCGCAACGAGATATGCGAACTCCGGAAAGAACTGCAGATCCGTGGACAATCGGCAGTACCTCCCACAGTTTATAGCGATGTTTTGTTCGATCGAGAGGGTGAAGGGGTTGATTCATTCGTGCTCATTCAAGCCCTTCGCGAGTTTGGTGGAAGCAGGACGCAGTACGCTTCCTGGCAGAGATCTGTCACTAGCGCTTACGTCCCTTTCACGGGTTCGGAAGGTCTTCCTCGCCATTACCAGGCCGTTCACCTGATCCGAAGTAAGGTAATGCTAGAGGCCGATGCCCTCCTAACATCCTTTAATACGCCTACTAACCTTAACGGAATACTGGCTCGGTTAGATTTTACATATGCAGACATAAGACCCTCATACGCGCTTCAACAAGAAATGCGGAGTCTCAGGCAAAGTGGATGGTCCGTATTATGACGATATTCAGAAGAGGCTCACCCTTCTAACCAACCAGAACGACATGAGCAATTCTGGTGACGCATCGCGGAAATGAAATCCTGAATGAAGAGCACAGGAACCTGGCTAGGAGCGTATTCATTTCGGGGCTCAACGAGCCCATGAGTTCATCAGTTCTTTGTGCTAGTCCCCCGGATATGTCGGCAGCCCTTGCTCTGGCCTTGGAGCAAGAAATAAACACAGCCAGACCCCACATAGACCAGTCATGGAAGCGACGGGGGCCCCAGGGAATGCACCCATCCTTCAATTATTACATCAACCAGCAGCTTATAAGGATGTATCAGCCCGACTCAGCTCGACTTGCCATTGGTCGCCAAGGAAGTGGAGTCATCGCACAGCCGAGAACTCCACCCCGATGGGACAATCCGTCTACGATACCCGCCATAGACGCTCCTCCACGAAATCCCTTTAATGCAAACCGGTTTGGAGCTTCTACCAGCGCTCCACATATGCAGAAATGATATTCGGATGGCCAGCAATTTGAAGTGAGAGAACTAGCTACAAAAAGGCCACCTTCGTCGCAACCACCTTCACATGATTGGAAACACCCAGGAGTCAATTACCTGGGAACTAAGTTAATTGATTCTTCTCCTGGTGGCTGGGGCAATGGAAGCCTCAGGAGTGAAGGTCGTCGTCGCAACCGAAACTACAGACGGGGTGATGCCGGTGCCGATGTTGAGGGAGAAACAACTTTCGCTAAGGTGAATTTTTTTGGGGAGAGGCCACTTCTTCCATACCTTCAAATGACTCTAGCATCACAGCGTTTAAAGTTCTTGGTGGACACCGGCTCTGCCAAGAATTATATTAGGGATATCCCTGATCTACGGGGAATAAAGCCGATAATCAAACCAGTTAAGGTCAAAACTGTGGTGGGGAGTGTGCATGCCACTAGGAAATGTGGAATCAATATGCTGAGAAGGACATCTAAATTTTACATACTTCCCACTCTAAACACCTTTGATGCTATAATCTGGTTTGATCTGCTAACGGACGTCTCGGCTTGTGTCAACTTAGACGTGGGAACCCTCAGACATGCGCGGGGAATGGAAACACTGCTCTTTCAGGAGTGTGAAGGGATGAATTACAGAGATTCCAGCATAGACGAGAATGAAAAAGTAGAGCATACCAGCGGCAACGATCAAACGGAAATTTCCTCAGAAGCCACTAACCAGGTATCTGAGGGGGAAGAATGGTCATATAGTAGCATCAAAATCTAAAAACACTTCGATTGTCCTCGACGCGGATGCATTAGACGCCTTTCGGCGTGTGAGGTCAGCACATGCTTTGCTCCTCTATCCAGATTTCGGAAAACCATTCGATCCTACTGCGGATGCTTCATCCTATGCCTTAGGGGCTGTACTATCGCAGGGAGGTCGGCTCATCACCATGATCTCGCGCACACTCTCCAATACAGAGGAGAACTATGCGACTTATGAACAAGAGCTGCTTGCAATTGTTTGGTCATTTCAGAAGCTGAGAAATTACCTATACGGAGTCAAGGACCTAATTGTTTTTACAGACTATCAACCCCTTACCGTTTGTTAATTCAAAATTTGCTTTGAATTTATGTTTTGATTTTCCAGTACTTGAACTGGGAATTCACGATGATAAATTTTAATTCAAGATATTAATCTGAATTTATGGTTATGAATTTTCAGTACTTGAACTGAAGATTCTCGACGAAACAAAATTGAAGTTAACTTAAAACTGACCTTCTAGTACTTGAACTAGAAAACCACGAAGAATTGATAATTCAATAATTGTTCTTTTTGAGTTCTGATTTTGAACGGATTTTATTAAATTATTGCATGCGTTTTTATACAAAATTAACATGTCAAAATCCATAGCAATACAATATAATACATATAATACAAATGATCAGCAATACTGTAGTTCGATGCAAGTTGCACAACATATTTGCTAGAATAGCATATTATCATGAGACTAAACACAACCAACAAACGTGTCGAATTTCCGTTTGCTTAATATACAAGAGAATTTAAACTGTTGTTATGCAAAGTGCAACGAACTTCTGTTATTATTGACGCAAAGAATAAATTGAACAGAAATCAAAATTGCAGTTTTAAACAAAATGAAAAAAATATAGAATTACAATATACGCACATTAACACCTTCGATCTCTCGGACAGAAATGTTAACTCAAAGATGAAACGATGGCGAACCTTCATTGAGGAGTTCGCCCCGAAGTTCCAATACAAGCCAAGAAGACCAAACATTGTCGCGGACGCGCTTTCACGACAGCATATAAATGCAATAATGAAGAAACCTAAGTAATGTGAAACCAAAAGCAGTGCTGAAAAATCGCTGGGATCACCTATCCCGACTGTCGATAACCCCGTCAATGGCTTCAGAAATCAGCTTATCCTCAAGATACAGAGAAGGCGAGGAAAACTTCCTTCATAGTACTCCAGAAGCAGCTCAGGTATGTCCTAACTTATGCCTCACCTTCGGACTTGCCCCAGCTGCTAAACGAGTCCGTTAACGTCAATGTTGTGAATGGAATATATTGCGATCGAGTTACATTGCAATATATGGATGACACCTTGCAGGATCTCTTCCCATCCATAAGGTTCCGACTCAGTGAGAGAAGGGTAAAGGATATCACCAACACAAGCGAGCAACAAGAAATCCTAGCTAGACAGCACAACAGAACCCACCGTTCGCCGAATGAAACTACACGTCAGGCTTTGCGGAGGACATATTTCCCCGGTAACCGTAAGCAATTCAAGCAGCTGACATCTGCCTGCTGCATATGTCAGGAAGGTAAATACAATCGACACCCACACGCAATCCAAATAGGAAAAACCCCTATTCCCACGCATCCGGTTGAAATTTTGCATCTGGATATCTATTCCACGGCAGATCACCACTTCCTCACATGCCTGCACAAGTTCCGCAAGTTTGCCATCGTAAAACCAATAAGATCCAGAAGTATAGTGGACCTTAAAGGACCCCTACTGGAAACCCTCAATGTCTTCAAGGTTACGCGTGGTAGTGCCCCAGGGCGGGACGCCCGTCAGCCGAGGACGGCTGATCTTAAGGGGGGGGAGGAGTTAGCAACATACGTGTTGCATGTCGTTGGCGCCGTGCGCTTGCGCAGCATTGTAGGAAATACGCTGCAACAGCGTCTGCTGCCATCCGCTGCGCAGGGGCATGGTAGACGGTGTTGGTTCTCGGTGCGTGAGAAAACACAAGGCGGAGAGCATTGGCGCCATGCGCTAGCGCAGCGGTGCAAAGCATTGTACAAAATGCGCGGCAACAGAGTCTGCTACCATCCGCTGCCATCCGCTGCGCAGGGGCACGATAGACGGTGCTGGTTCTCGGTACGCGAGAAAACATACGAAAAGAGCATTGGCGCCATGCGCTTGCCCAGCAGTACAAAGCATTGTACAAAATGCGCGGCACAGCCGCTACGCGTAGATACGGTAGACGGTGATGGTTCTCGGTGCCGGAGGAATTGGCGAGACATGTGTTGTATGTCGGTGCCGCCAAGCCCAGCCGTGAAACACTGTCGCGCAACGCCGCCTCAAAGCGCAGTCACTATGCGATTGTCGGCGGCGAAAACGTATATAAAGAACCCGAGTACGAGAGCTCGCATCTTTTGATAGACTAGAGCTCGAAGGAGAAGGACGATTAAAATAATAAAATTAAAATAAAAACTAAATATTTTTATAATTTCAGATAGATGCAGGAGATACTTAACTTATACGAGTATATGTCAAGAAATTGTTTTGACAAGGTAAACAATTTGTGAATTTGATTTGTCTCCTTCATAATACAGTACTTCTTTATTGTTTTGTTTAATTTTTTTGATTCATTTCATTTAAGTAATGTATTTACTAATGAACAGTAACAAAAAAAGCAGACATATTAAACTTAGGATACAAAAAACATAAAAAAAACAAAAATAGTCAAACAATTTGCTGTCAAGAAAGTGTTTTTACAATTCTGTTTGGAACTAATTTAGCTGCGCAGTGCATTTACCGTTATGAGATTGATGCGTCACTATGCTTTGTGCGCATTTTAGATACAAATTAATCAAAAATAGTTGTTCTTTGCTCATCGAATGCAGCATTTTTAGCAAAATTATTGTGAATTTAAGATGCCTGCTAAAATAACGTCATTTGATATGACTCAATTGCTTTACTATAGCCACCACATCCGAAAAAGTGTCCAAGAATTGTCCGAGATGATTTCTTTGACCAGCTAACTATTTCTAATATTTTCAATCGCATAAAAAAGGAAAATAGTCGGTTGCCAAAACCTTCGCACTTCCGTTCGCGCAAAATATCAGATAGAACAGAACGCATTTTGGTAAGGAAAGGAGGCGAAAATCCGCAGATTTCTACGAGAAGCCTTTCAAGTCAACTCAAAGAAGATTGTGATACTGCGGTTACTTTTGAAACAGTATGGCAGCTCCTGATAAGGTACCAGTATATGTCAAGAGTTGCTCGAAAAAAACCAATGCTTTCAATAAAATACATTGAAAAGCGATTGTCTCTCGCTAGGATGCACTGTGCCAAACCGAATGACGCTATATTTTGCGATGAGACTAAAATCATGCTTTACAATAATGGTGGCCCAAACAGAGTGTGGCGACAACCGTTAAACGCATAGGAAAATCGAAATTTTATATTATATTCCAAAATTTAAATTCGGCAAACTTTCTGTCATAGTATCGGGGTGCATCTCCAGTAAAGGAGTAGGAAAACTGAATTTTATAAAGAATAAAATGGATGCACAACAATATTTGGATATATTCCAACGTTCAATATTGATAGCAATCCGTATTTCAACTATTACCAAGATAATGACCCAACACATAAGAAGCATATGGCAAAGATCTGGGTTCTTTTTAATTACGAAAAAGTGTGGACTCACTTGAACCCCATTGAAAAATTGTGAGAACATTTAAGAAAAATGGTGGCGAGAGGCAATCAAAAGGTGGAGCAGAGCTCAAAATTGCAATACTAGAAGAATGAAAAAAAATACCAAGCGAATACGATGTGCAGAAGTTGATTTATTCCATGAGGATAATGCTACAAGTCATTATAAACGCTACAGGGGGTCCTACAAAATATTAAAACCCTTTATAATGCTAATATTCATTTCTTTATCTCATTTTTATAAAGAAGTTCTGATTTGTAAAAACACTTTCTTGAATGCAAAATTTTTGACTATTTTTGCTTTTGTTATGTTTTTTGTATCTTAAGTTTAATATGTCTGTTTTTTTTGTCACTCTTCATTAGTAAATATATTAATTAAATGAAATGAAGCAAAAAAATTAAACAAAACAATAAAGAAGTACTGTATTATGAAGGGGACAAATCAAATTCACAAATTTTTTACCTTGTCAAAACACTTTCTTGACAAACTGTATATGCGACCTTCTCCGAGAAAAGGGACCTAGTGTGTCAAAAAACGGCATCTCCCAACTGAAGGTGTGTTCACAGTGATAATGCGTTATGAAACTTTAAATGCGTTTTTCTCAAAACTTCATTTTCACACACTAGGTCCCTTTTCTCGGAGAAGGTCACATATGTATATATATAAATATATACAGTTTGTCAAGTAAATGTTTGCAAAATAAAAATGTAATGAAATTTTCACTTTAATATTGATTTGAAGCAAGAAATGCATATATTTAATTTAAAAAAATATTATAATTTAATATTTGCCAATTTTCCTTAACAGAAAACATAAAAAAAACTAATAAATAATTACAAAAAGATCCGTTTCTGTAGCAAAATAAAAAAGGAAAAGCCACTTCATACATACAAATAAGCTATTAAACTAATAGTAAATAATTGAATACGAAATGTGACTACTAATAGAATCAATAACGGCTTACAACCTTTTTGACATAGTTTTTGTATATCGTGTTATTCGGGCACCTTTTCACATTCCTTCCTCCTAACTCTTATTAGAAGCGTTCTTATTAGTTGGAACCCGTTTTGCAACTGTTTTTTTAAGGTGTGCCCATATATTCTCGATGGGGTTCATATCAGGGCTTTGTCCTGGTGTGTCTATGACTGTATATAGTCAATTATATATCATCCAGTTCCTGCACAAGAGCGATTTGTGCTTAGGGTCATTGTCCTGATACACTTTGAATTTTAACTTTTCGGAATTTTGTGGGGCAATGAAATCGAAATTCTGAACACTGTTTTTCAATTCGTTTTGAAGAATGTTTAAGTAACACTTCTTCGTCGGGATATTAGTGCACTATACACTATATATAGTAAGTAAGTGAATTTATTGTGTTTGTTGTAAACATATTCCATATCCATCCATCCACAAATACATTCATATCAACTGTCTGATCTATTTGTTCTTTGCTAAAAGCTTTGAAAAACTTTAACACCATCCATGGTATTCCCAAAAAAGTTATATGCGACCAAGGAGCTGAATTTACAGCTAATATTTTCAAAGAGTTTTGTAAAGAATCAACATCACACTACATATTTCCTCATTCCAACAGAGTAGCAGTAATTCTCCAATAGAACGGTTACATTCAACCTTGACAGAAATATATAGAATTATCTAACTACTGGAAAGGAGAACAAAATTGATCTTTGCCACGACGAAATCTTTGCAGAAACTATTAGAACTTACAATAACGCCATTCACTCGGCAACCAAACTCACAACTTACGAAGTTTTCTGTGGAAGAACCTCCAAATTTAGTAATGAATTAAATTTTAATGCAGATCAAGAATACCTCCAAAATCTAAATGAATTCCAATCTAATACTTTATCCAAAATTAGAAGACAAAGCAGAAAATTTAGTCAGCAACAGAATAGACAAAATTAATGAGACTAGGGAACAGCCAGAAGCGAAGAATCCTAATGAAACTATATTCCGAAACGATTGTCGCAGAAAAAAGAAATCTCCCCAATTTACGAAACACAAATTTAAAAGAAACAATGAAGTAACAGTGGTAACAACAAATAACCAAAAAATACACAAATCAAAAATTAAAAGGAAAAAAACAAACAAAAATAAATAGCTCTAATTAAGCTATCCTTATACTACTAAGTACATAAACAATATTTTTACATTTAATCATAGGTTCACCGAAACGTACGCTCAGCTGTTTGAAATACGTGACTTGTCATAAAGCAAGGCCATCCTATCACTCAGATTAGGACCGGCAAGTGAAATCACCGTATTATATAATTTAACCAAGACCAGTACAACAACAACGTAGAAAAAATTACAAACACACTTACAGCCTTTGAAAAACACACCAAACTAAAGACTTCTTTAGAAATTTCGAAATTTAAACTGAAATGACTAACTAGCCAACTAAAATCACTTAAGCCAACGAAAATGAATAAGACAGGACTTATGGAAGGATTGGGTACAGCTGTTATCACAGGCAACAACGATTGAAGACTGCAAAAGCTTAGAGAATATTACTTCAGAAACAAAAACGAAATAACGATCTTGAGTAACGCCACAACAAAGCAGAGATTATACAGCTATACAACGACAGCTACCATCACGATCCTGCTAATCGCATCGGTACTGTATAACCATCGAAAACACAAGCCTATGTACACCGTCGAGAGACCACTTTTACATGCTCCGACACCCGTAAAATTAGTATAAGCATTTATTGTTTTATTAGAATATGCATTTTATTGTAGTACTTCAAATTCATTGTAATTATTAATAAGAACATTCATTGTAGTAACTTTAAGTTACCCTTTGTAAAAACAATAACAGAAGAATTCAGAATTTAAAGTGATTTCAAGTGAATAAATTGTGTGGTGTTCTTATTAATTTGAAATTTTTAAATCTAAATCCCCAGTCAAGGACTTAACTCGCGGACTTTCGCATTGGCAGTGGTAAGCTGAGTTTTTAAAAAAAGACAACCAAAATAACAACGAACTGCCGCGGAATAGGCTTCTAAGCAGACTGCTTTCTACTTTATTTTAACTCATTACTTATTATTAGTTAAACAGTGCAATTGTTGGAATTTGCTTAGTTTCTTAATTTTGTTTTGTGTCTTTTATTGACAAATTTAATTAATGCCGAAAGTTGGTTTTACATCAAGAATGATAGAAAATAAGATTACGCCATGCGCAGGTTCGCTATTCCTCTCTTGACAAAAACTCCGCAGCTGATTGGTTGTGACGACATAAGGCGCTTTAAAATATTTTGTGATATGAAAAATGCATGCGCAAAGGCAATACTTTGTGTATTAAAAGGTTTTAAATTATTTTTAATAATATATAACTTAACAAATGCACTTGCAAGTAAACGAGAACAAATTATATTTGTATTATATAATATATTATATAATATATAATTATATTTGTAAGCAAAAGAAAGCATTTAATCCGAATACTTGGCGAATTTGCATGGAACATTTTGATGAAGAGTATGTAGCTTTTTTTTAAATATATAAATTCAAATTTAAAAATATTAATTACAGCTTTTAGAATGAGAAGATTCCATCTTTGAAAAATATAGAGCCCATGGCACAAGTTTGACTGAAGCGGCTGCAAAAGTTCAATAATAGAAAAGTGGTTGCTTCACAGGAGTCAAGTTTAATATTTTATTTATCTATTGTAAATATCATAAAAACTTATCCAAATTTGTTTAGCTTAAGCCTTTGTATTTATAATTACATATATATGCATGCATATCTGTGTATATAACTAAATATGAACATAAATATATAAAGAAAATGACTAAAATTATAAAATAACTACCTACTCGTATGTACATGTGTTTTTTATTTCACTTCCCATAATTATTTTCTTTTATATACCTATTGTCGCACCAAAATACTAAATAGTAACTTTCACTGTACAAATTTAACCAAAAAATTACACAATAAAACAAAAATGTTAATGCCAAAATTGTTGAAATATATTATTTCACATCTATTTATATAAATAATATCATAAAAAACATTTTGGATGTTCTCTCATTTTGTGTGCGCCTTATGACGACATGTGCAGAGTGAGGAAATTTTCGTACCAGCATTGGCGCAATCTTCTATTTTATCATTCTTGGTTTCACATTACTCATATTTATGTTTAAAATTAATTGGTCAATGTCGTCTGGTGCTAACTGGGCATTTATGTAACTAGGTGGGCATCACTAATGCTGTCTGATGCAATTTAAGCCTATTCAGTCAGAGAAATTTATTATTGAATTTTCTTCGCTTCTTTTTATACTTATCGGAGGCACCCAATGTCTTTTTTATTATTATTTAAAATTAAATTCGTAGCCGCCGCAACAACGGCTTCATCGTCATACAAGTTCGCCATTTTACGATAAACTTAATTTTGATTTACTGATGATTTGGTGTATTCGCGCACTGACTAGGAAGTGACTAACACAAAATACTCTCTCTTCTTTATCTTTGGCTAAATAGTGCGCTTCACTATTAGACACAGTGAACATTTTTTTGTTTTGTCTTGTCTGACAAATGCAGTGCGCTTCCAGACTAAAAGCGCGATTCCACCGACCCTTAACTGCAGCTTAATATCGCATTTAAAGGAACAAATTCCCATGCAAATGTTTTTGTAGATAAGTGAGTTAACTCGCTGAGTTAACTCCCTTTTGCTGCTGACATAGTGCATTACAGCAAATGTTTTGTTAACAGCGGCAGTCATAAATACAAATGTAGATATTTTGACAGCTTCCCTGCAGCCGCAGCTAGCGACGTGGGTAAATAAAGAAACGAAGAGAACATGAATTGCATTCTGTGTGGAATAATTTCTGTACAAAAAATGTCAATGTTCTTTATTTTTAGCAGAAATATATATTTTCTGCAAAAAAGAAAAAACTTCGCTTTTGTTATTTGGAAGTAGCAAATCCAAAAAAAACAAATAAAAAACATGATAATCGTAGATGCACGTTCTGACATAAAAATGCTTATGCACTGGTAACTCAATACTGGTGGAAACACTTTTTTAAATTTAACAGAGCTCTTAACTGTTGTTTACCAGTCGGTGGAAACACTGCATAAGAGTGTCATATACAAATAGCCTTTCCTCAGCGCCAATGTTCCAGTGGTGAATGCTGCTGTCAAATTTATACTTTTTACATAAAGATGTTTTTTAGTTAATGTCTCGCAAGACGCTGCAATATCACATATATATACATATGGCAACATTTATACTGTTACGAAATTGCCCTCCTGACAATTTATTCTAACTCTCAATACTCAGACTGGCTCATAAACCTTTCGAATGGTTGAAGTAGAACAGTCTAGAATATTCCCTACACTTCGAAAGCAGTTTCGAGAAGATTCTCGAATATTATCTACAATTCGTATGAAGTTTCAAGAAGATTCTAGAACATTATCTACACTTCTGAGGAAGTTTTGATAAGGCTCTAGACTCTTATCTGCATGAATTGTGTCTTGGCTTAAATACATATATGGGGTGGTGCGCTTATTCTCAAACTTTAAATGGGATCCTTAAAGTATGCAATTATTTATGTTTCACTTCACTTAATCTTGTTCGTCCAGAACAAGGATAATACTGCAACCTTCATAAGGAGATAGCCTCTCCAGATGAACGACCTTCATTGTGCTACTGACATTTCTCGCCATCTGGATGCGGTATACTACATCGTTGATCCGCTTTATAACCTTGTAAGGACCTTTCCAGTGTGTTTTCAGTTTTGAAGATAATCCCTTTTTCCTTTACGGATTATGAAGCATAACTAGCTGCCCTTCCTGAAATCCCTTGGAGTTTGCTCGTACATCATATCTGACTTTAATTTTATTACTCATCAGTTGTGTGCCCTTTTCTGATGTTTCCATGAATTTCTCGTTTTTCAGGTATATAGCTGCTGCATGGAAGTACTGCAGATGACTGTTTACTCCATTCTTCGTCTGCTTATCTACTAGTACTCCTCGCTTATCTCACTGCCAGCAATTAGGCCGCTGACTTTCCGTGCGATCTGAGAAACGAGGATGTTGTGGGAGACAGATTGTACCCCTCGAGACTGACCCCATTTAGTTTGTCGACAGCTTAAGAACATCATCCAATTCCCTGGCTTGGCGGTCCCACATGCGAGTGTGATGGAGAACGTTTGCGTCGCGTCCGACAACCACGAGCCGCGTCCAATATCCAACCGCACCGCAAGCGTGAAACCCTGTTCACTTTCGAATTCCACCGGACGGGTTCTGCATACTGGCTGGCAAACCACGGCCGCGATCTCCGACGTCAAAGCACCTGCCACTGTCTCCATACATGTAGCTTTTGGATTTGTTATCACTGAACAGTCCATTTCCGCATTGAGAATACCACATACGAAAGTATCCATCATACTTCTCTCAGCAATCTCGCCTGGACAGGGAGGATGGGTAAACCGTTTCACCTCCGCAACAACCTGTTGTAGACACTCACCACTCCTCCGCTGAACGGCATTCAGCACGCTTTCATAACAGTCTCTCTCACCCCCTGCGATAGTCGGCAGTACATCAACACCTTTCAACGACATGACCAATGGTGCCAGTACTTCGCGATTACTCCAACCATTTGTGCAAGCGGTACCCTCAAACTGCATCCTGAAGACGCCAAATGGAGTGGTTCCATCATGGGCTGGCATAGGTAATAAACCCTCTTGTAGTAGCTGCATCGTTTGTTTTATTTGCTCTCGAATTTTGTTCTGCCTTTGCTCTTTCGCTTTGAGTTTTTGTTCCACAAATCTTTCGCACGACTCCTGCCGTGTCCCAACCTCACAAACCTTCCATTCCATACAAAATGTCATACGCAAACAGTTAATAAAAATTAAATTAAATATTCAAGTTTGATTGAAACAATTCAAATAATTTGTCAATAACATGAATGTGGTAAACAGAAACTTTAAATTAATTTATGTACTCTCTCTTATTTGCATACACGTATTTATCATACATGTGTGCATTAATTATGTGTGTTTGTGTATTCCAATAAATGCAATTGTGTTGCATCAGTGGTGCAGCCGAAAAATGCTTGCAGCGGGGTCGCTTTCTTTTGGAGCATTTCATTCTTCTGCTGTGAGTTCTGTTCCGCTAGTTGAATACTCGTATATCGCGTTTTACTCGGCTGTAACTGTTCCTTGACATCCTCTTTGACTGCTGGAGCATATTGTTGTAATACCTGGTGTATATCCTCATCGTATTGACGGAAATGCTGCTGAATAGCATATCTTTTATGTAACTGCTCTTTGACTGCTTGTTTGAGAGATTTATTTTTTATGTTCACAGTAGAAATGAACAAAATTTTTTTGCCGAAGATTTTTTTCCCTGTTACTTCAAAATAACTGGTAGCAACAGTTATTAATTATGCAAAGTTAAAGTGATTTTTCATAGCCCGATCTACGACGAACCTCCTCTCGTTGTACCTGCGACTTTCCCTATGTGGGCCCGTATATGGTGAAACCAGCGACGTCAGGATCCTATGCAGCCTGCAGAACACGGTTGTGCAAATTTGCAAATACTGAAAACAAACTGATTCTGTCGTGCATGACACCGGCTTAGTTGCTTTTACAAGCTTGCGAAAGTTATTGACGAAATCTGGTTGATTGACGGCTTCACGTTTGTGCCGACAAATTCTCCCAGTATTCACGAATTGGGTGCCGAAAAATTCTTTTCTACAATTTTTAACAACTTTTTGAGATTAGTTATACAAATTTTACTGATAAAAATTAAATTTCTCAATGCTGTTCCGTTTTGTAGTTGATAATTTATATGGTCTTATTATAATTCATTGCTATTTCACCCCTACTCTGAAATCTGGCAGTAAATGAGCTGATTGCGCAACTAAAGAGGGAGGAGTGCAAAGTGGTTGCGTATGCGGACGATGTTGCTATTAGCATCTCGTGCAAGTATTTTATCTACAATAAGAGACTTGATGCAAAACATCCTCAACATTCTCTCCAAATGGGTTACAGACTGTGAGTTGTGTGTTAATCCCTCCAAGACCAAGCTGGTGCGCTTCACTAGGAAGTATAAAATTCCGTATATTCATCGCTCCAACACTAATAGGTGTAGATATTAGTCTTGTTGAGAAAGCTAAATATCTGGGCTTGATAGAAAGCTGAACTGGAAGGATAATAGAAGTGAGCGCATTAGAAAGGCTCAAGTAGCTCTGTACTCTTTCTTGCAAACAAAGTGTAGTAAAAAAACGGGGGCTACAGCCTGGCAATACACTGCTGTGAGACGACCAGTACTTTTTTATGGGGTGCTTGCTTGGTGGATAACCCCAAGTAAGTCCACAACAACAGGTTGGTAACAAAGGTACAAAGAACGACAGAGATGAGTGAATCCATCAGAACGACTCCAACAACAGCCTTGGACTTGTTAGAAAGAATATCCCACTTTGTTAAAAGATTTTGTGTTAATTAAAATTTCATCAAATTGATCAAATCGAAGCTGCAACGATAAAATTGCAATCAGCTGTGAATTCTGTGGTATCATGAACCAAAACTTAATAACGAAAAGTCTGTGAATATAGTAATTTCTTAAAGAAACACACTACACAAACCCGTTTATATAAATACAGTCACTATACCCTACGTTACCGAAGCTAAATTCCTTGGTATTACGCTGGACGCCAAGCTACGTCGGAAGGCGCACGTCAAGAAAAATCGGGAGAAAACTCGACTTAAAAGTAAACAAACTATATTACCTCATTGGTAGACACTCTACGCTTTCAACCCATAACAAACTATTGATATATAGACAAATCTTGAAGCCCATTGGACTTATGGAATACAATTTTGGGGATGTGCCAGTGAAAAATACATTAACACTGCAAATACTTCAAACAATGTATTGGGACAAATTGTTAACGCTCCACACTATCTGAGAAATTGTGACCTACATCGTGATGCCAACCGTCATTAACGTGGCGAATGAATTTGACGTGGCTCACAAACAGCGACTAAGATGTCATGTCAACGTTGAAGCATCAAGTCTACTTCAGACGACTGCACTGCGTCGACGGCTTAAACGCAAAATAGTTACAGACCTAATGGGAAACCAGTAGCAGCAGCTGTGTATAATATATTTATATAGTATATACCATACAACATGCTTTTTTCTTTTTTTTAATTTATTCTAATCAAATTCCTTGTTAGTACCTTAGATTGGATTGATTGTAATAGTTGTAATAATATAAATGCATCTAAATAGTGTTAAGCTAAGTTGATTAAATAATAAAAAAAAAAATAAAATAGAAAACTGACATTGTCGATGCTTGATAGATCAATCAACAAAAATAAAAATCAGAAAATATCAAACTAAAATATTCAGATGTTTTGTACAAGTAATGTTTTTCTCTATCAAATCTATCTACTCCATCTGTTTCTTGTGTTATTGATGGGTATCCTCGTTCCAAAACCAATCTTGTTGAGAAAGCTAAATATCTGGGGTTGATCCTGGATAGAAAGCTGAACGGGGAGGATAATATAAGTGAACTCATTAGAAAGTCTCAATTAGATCTGTCCTCTTGCAAACAGGGTGTAGGAAAAAATGGGGGCTTTTTTATGGGGTGCTTGCTTGGTGGACAACCCCAAGTGAGTCCACAACAACAGGTTGGTAACAAAGGTACAAACAACAGCGGAGGTACTCATAAATGGAGCCATCAGAAAACCTTCAACGGCAGGATTGGACGTGATGCTTAATTTGCTAATTGTTAGGCTTTTTGGCGAAAAAATGGCTGCAAATTCAGCTATTGGGCTAAAAGCTACACATCAATGGTATGCCAGGAACGCGGGCCTTGCGTCTATCTAACGATGTTTCGAGGGTGATTCTGGAACTTTAGACTACATCACACCATTTTATGCCTTCAATGGCATGTGTAGGATCTCCATTCTCTCTAGGGATGAATGGAAGGACGGAACCCCCTCAAGTACAAGCGATTCACAACTACACAGATGGTTCCAAGCTACAGGGAAGGATGGGAGGTGGTGTATTCTCAGATGAGTTGGACATTAATGTTCTTTAGGCTTCCCGACCATTCCAACGTTTTTCAGGCTGAGGTCGGGGCTATAGAGGCAGCACTGTCTTGGTTTAAGAAGAAGATATTTGGATAAGCTATTTGCATTCTATCTGAAGGCCAAGAGGAATCCATTGAACACCTGTTATGCAAGGTCCAGCGCTGTCTATAAGGAGGCGCACTTTCCTGGTTGACCACTTTCTGGACTCTGGGAAATATTCAAAATAACTACCAATCAACTACTTCTATAGAAACTCCAAATGGCTGGACCTTTGAAAGTGTTTGGGACTTGTGTCTCATGCAATATCACAAAGGGTCAGTGATGGCCTAAGTGCGCCCGCTAAGCCATGCATAATATATGGGATCAAATAAAGGACACGCCTCTCCCATATAATGAACTTTGGGGGCCCTACTTTAGGAAAATTACCCTATCTATGCTTCTAATGATCATATATGAATACAAATTGGTAGTAATATACATACATTAGGTATGCAGTAGCATGCATTCCAAATATGGGCAGATTATTACTATTGCACGCGATCTATCAACAAAATTTCAAAGGAAGGTTGCGGGTGTTATGGGCGTGTTATTTTTACAGTCACGACCATTATTGACTTAGTATTATAACTTACGACCTACACAATAGTTTTAGACGAAATTTTATATTTGTGCATATATTGACACTACAAAGCCATACAAAGAAATGGGGTCGATCAGATAAAGGCCACGCCTCCCTCTATTATAATCAACTCAAGGTACCCTAACGAAAATTAATGTAGATATGCTCCTAACGATGATTTACGAAGAAAAAATCTCCATTGTTGAAGTCGCACGCACAAGGAAAGGTAAGGGGAATTTCAAAGTCTGTCTAACCCACAATGCTATTAGTGTTACTTTTCATATTTGATAAAAGTATAGTATCCATGCACAAATACAAATATATATATATATATATATATATATATATATATATATATATATATATATATATATATATATATATATATATATATATATATATATATATATATATATATATATATATATATATATATATACATATATATATATAAGTATATATATATATATATATATAAATATATATATACTGGAATCTTACTGGATCGCTCATATGTAGAACTTAGTAAAGCTATTGTCAAATTAAAAGAAAATCATTTGACTCTCTTTACTCTCTAAACTGGCTAGCAGTACAGTAAGCTGCATGCAAAAACGATTACTGACAGCGAATCATTAACAACTCTTAATGTGAAATGCAAATATAAACTCTCAACAAAATATACAGCACACGGCATATATTGTTTCATGGTGTTTTTTTTTTATGGCATATCAAAATTATCTCAGTAGACTGACTGAAACTGAAGCATAAAACAAAACTCCTACCATCAAAGTCAAAAAAGGAATTTCGTAGGGTGTGGGGTATTATCACCCATTTTGTTGATCATCATAGTTGGCTTATCCAGATAGGCTTATTAGCATCTAGTAAATGGTTTATGGGAACAAGATTGAAATTAAGTTCTTCTAAACTCTGCATGACTTGCGAGTAAAAAGTGAGGTGGTAACCCTAAATCCTATCCTAAATCCTAAAATTGTTCGCTGCGAACTAATATGATGGCGATACCTATTATCACTTATGTAGTAGGATTATTTAAGTGTTAAGAATATGTAGTAAATAAGTGTAGCAATAAGCGTGCATATCAATAGATCATAAGTATAGAGCAATAAGTGTATATATGTATAGTGTGTGAGCAATTAGCAATAAATCCGAATTGTCGTAGGATTATTTAAGTGTTAAGAATATGTAGTAAATAAGTGTAGCAATAAGCGTGCATATCAATAGATCATAAGTATAGAGCAATAAGTGTATATATGTATAGTGTGTAAGCAATTAGCAATAAGTACAAGCATAGTATATAAGCGTGGCGTGGAATGCGGTACCGTTGGCCGCGGCGCGGAGAATAGTGTATGTATAAGCAATAAAATAAAGATCAGTTTTGAGTTGATCGTGAAACAGAGCAGACGTGCGTAGATTATTTCCGGCTACTAAAATTCAGAAGTGGGATAACGAATAAAAAAGAAAATATAAATTTTTTTATTTTTCTATGACGTCCGCAAATTTACATTGTCAAAATGAGTACTATAGAAGGAGAAGTTAGTGTAGAAGTGGAGAGGTAAACTAAGTCTGCTTAGTGTATGCTTGTCCTTCGGATGTGTGCGGTTCCTGCTGACGACCGCGGCGAGCATCCACCACCGGCAAGCGAGTGTAGTATCGCTGTTGAAGAAAATGTGCCAACTTCACAAGACGACGTTGTCGTTGGTACGGCACAGGCCGAACAGTCGAGCTGTGATGCCGAGGAGGGAGCAGAGGAAGCTTCTGATCACGCTACAAACCCATGTCAAGGGAAGGTGGCAAACAACGTCGAAAGGGAGTTCGACTTTTTAAAACGCGAAGTTGATTTGCTGCGCCGCGAAAAAGAATTGTTGGTAAGAGAGAAGGCAGATTTGCAGCAACGGCTAAGTATGAACGAGAAGTCATGTGAAGCGTCGAAGCCGAAAATTTCAGTTGAAATTATAAAAAACTTGGCACCAGATTACAACGGCGAACAAAATATAACCGTGTGGGCAGCGCAGTTGAAAAGCATTGCTGCAGCGTACGATGTTGGTGAAGAAGAGCTGCGAGTATTGTTTCTGAGCAAGTTAAAAGGATAAGCACAAGCTTGGCTCTATAACAAAGCGGATTTCTTAACTGAGGAGGTAACCAGTCTGTTAGTCCAGATGAACGATGTGTTCGGAAATAAAGAAAGCCGAGTGGCCTTACGTCGTCAGTTTGAGGCCAGAAAGTGGAAAGCTGGCGAGGACTTCGCAAAATATTTTAATGAGAAAAACATACTGGCAGATCAAATCCAATTAGAGGAAGGAGAACTGGTGGAGTATGCCATTGAAGGCATAACTGACTATCGCCTGGGTACACAGGCCCACATGCAGTGTTATATAACAAAAGCTCAACTGCTTCGAGCTTTTTCTAAAATTGAGATTTCTGCACGTCCACCCGAGCAAAAGGCCCGTGTTTTGAAATGCTTCAACTGCAATATACAAGGACATATTGCCGCGGACTGTCGTAAACCGAAACGAGAAATAGATGCGAGCTATGGGTGCGGTAGTAAGGATCATCGTGTTGCTAAGTGTCCGGAGAGGGAAAAATCTGTACAATTGCTGTTCGAAGATGAATACGTAAGAATATTTAAATTTATTTTAAGAAAAAATGTTAGAAGTAAATTTTTTCTAGAATGCCTCATAGACACCGGAAGCCCTGTCAGTTTAGTTTCGGAATCGGTCCTCAGAGGGAAAATAAAACGTAATTTTCATGTAGACGAGTTATCGAAGGTATACTCAAACTATACTGGCTTAAATAATACAAAATTAAATTGTATTGACAAGTTTTTATGCTATGTCATTGTTGATGAAAGAAAAGTTAAAATGTGTTTTATTGTTGTATCTGATGGATCGATGTGCTATGAGGCTATTCTGGGAAGAGACTTTTTAAGCGCAAGCAATTTTAAACTTTTAACAGAAAGAGAGTTGGTGGCCACGAGAAAAATCAGTGAGAATTACGTAGAGAAAACGGATTGTGAAAGTGTCGAGAGGAGTCGGGGTGTAGGTGAGCTAGGTACCAGTAGAGAAGTACACAAAGCTGAAAAAATAGTTTGTAAAGGTAAGAATGAAACGGAAGAAAAATGTATTGAAAAGTGCCAGGAAAATGCAAACGGTTGTGAAGAAGTTTTTCAAAATCCGCTCATGGTGATTGAATTGGATGATACTCCAGAGTTGAATTTGAAAATAGGTGAGGTTAGCTACGATAATAGAGTTAGGTTTGAAGAAATGTTTGAAAATTGTTATTTTAGAGCCATCAGGCCTTGTGTACCAGAGTGCAAAAGTGAAATAAAGTTGACACTTAATGACACCAAACCTTTTCACTGTCCACCTAGACGATTATCGTATGCGGAAAAAGAAGAATTACAAAATTTAAAGATGAATATTTAAGAAAGGGGTATGTCAGAGCAAGCGAGTCGGAGTACGTGTCACCAATCGTATTAGTAAAAAAAAAAACAGGGGATCTTAGAATGTGCGTCGATTTTCGAAAGTTAAATAAAGTGACAGCAAAAGACAGCTACCCGATTCCCTTGATTGACGATTTACTAGACCGACTGGCAAACAAAAAGGTATTCACAAAACTTGATTTAAAAAACGCATTTTTTCACGTCCATGTGCATCCAGACTCACAAAAGTACACATCTTTTGTGACTCCTTTTGGACAGTATGAGTTTACGAGAATGCCCTTTGGGCTTAAAAATGCCCCGTCGACATTTCAGAGGTTTATACATACAATTTTTGCGAATATGATAAAAGATGGGAAGGTGATTATGTACTTGGACGATATAATGGTTGCAACAGAAGATGTGGAGGAGCACTTTCAAATTTTGGAAAGGGTATTTCAAAAAATCGTTAAAAATAAACTTGAACTAAGAATTGAAAAATGCGAGTTTCTACAAAACAGTGTAAATTATTTAGGCTATGTTATTGATGGGAAAGGGATAAGAGCAGATGACAAGGGTTTAACAGCTGTAAAAAATTTTCCAGTGCCACATAATGTCACTGCAGTACAAAGTTTCATAGGGTTGTGTTCCTATTTCAGGAGGTTTGTCAAGGATTTTTCTGTTTTAGCAAAACCGTTGTTTGATTTCACAAGGAAGAAGAAAAAATTTTCATTTGGTGCAGTATAATTAGAGTGTTTAGAGCTTTTAAAGTCAAAATTGTTAAAAGCACCAATACTTGCATTGTATGATCCAAAAGATCACACAGAGTTACATTGCGATGCAAGCTCAATAGGACTAGGAGCTATTTTGTTACAAAAGAAAAGTGACGGGAAAATGCATCCTATTTTTTACTTCTCCAAACGTACTACTGAAGTTGAATCAAAATATCACAGATTCGAATTAGAAGCTCTTGCAATAGTCAGTGCTTTGAAGAGGTTCCGGGTTTATCTACACGGAAAACCATTTAAAATCGTAACGGACTGTAATTCGCTCGCATTGACATTAAATAAGAAGGAATTAAATCCCAGAATTGCTCGATGGGCATTAGAATTACAAAATTTTGATTATGTACTTAAACATAGAGCGGGAATTAGAATGCAACATGTCGACGCCTTGAGTAGATGTACAAACATCATGGTGTTAGAATCTAATACTTTTGAGGAGAACCTAATTATATGCCAAGGAAAAGATGAAAGATTAAAGAAATTACGCGAAGAGTTACAAAAGTCGGAGCAAACATTTTATGAAATGAGGAATGGTGTGATCTATAGGAAAAAGAGTGATGGTAGTCTTTTGTTCTGCATACCCGAAGATATGGAAGTAAACATTTTGTACAAATATCATGACGAAATGGGCCATGTAGGGCGAGACAAAGTAGTTGATTTAATATCAAAAAGTTACTGGTTTCCGAAGATGAAAGAAAAAGTGGCAGGTCATATCCAAAACTGTTTGAAGTGTCTTGTATACTCTTCTAAGCATGGCAAGACAGAGGGTCTCCTGCATAATATTCCCAAAGGAAATGTTCCTTTCGACGTAGTGCACATTGACCATAGATAAGGCAAGAGCAAACAAATATTTGTTGGTTGTTGTTGATGCGTGTAGCAAGTTTGTCAGACTGTATCCAGCTAAGACCACAAGCACGAAAGAGGTGGTTCAGGCGTTATCTGACTATGATCGGTCATATAGTCGGCCAAGGTGTATAATCTCCGATAGTGGTAGCAGTTTTACGTCAAGTGAGTTTAGGGAGTTTCTGGAAGGAAACGGTGTTCAACATATCAAAATAGCTACAGGCTAACCACAGGCCAATGGCCAGGTTAAAATAATCAAAAATGATAGAGCCGAGTAGAAATATTTATTGGGACCAAGTGGTGGAATCAGTGGAATATGCTCTTAATAATACAATACATAGAACGTTGAATGAGTATCCTAGTAAGATGTTGTTCGGTGTCCATCACAGAGGAGGTAAAGTAGATATGTTGAAAGAAAATCTATTGGAAATTAGCGAAAGCGTAGAAACGAAAGGTCTAGATAAAGTATGAAAGGAGGCAGCGTTAAAATAAGAAACCATGCAGAACTATAATAAAAATTATGTTGACAAGAAGCGAAAAAGACCGACTGAATATCTGGTGGGAGACTATGTAATGGTAACTAATTTTGACTCACACGTTGGTGTGCCTAGAAAACTCATACCAAAATTTAAAGGACCATATTAAGTTGTCAAAGTTTTACGAAACGATCGATACTTACTGCAAGATGTAGAAAACTTTCAACAGTCAAGAACTCCATATAAGGGCGTGTGGGCAGTGGAACATATTAAACCGTATTTTAAGAAACGCAAAGGTTCTGTCAGTGATTAACAGAAGATCAGGGGATCTTTACAGTCAGGATAGCCGAATTGTAGTAGGATTATTTAAGTGTTAAGAATATGTAGTAAATAAGTGTAGCAATAAGTGTGTATGTATATCAATAGATCATAAGTATAGAGCAATAAGTGTATATATGTATAGTGTGTGAGCAATTAGCAATAAATCCGAATTGTCGTAGGATTATTTAAGTGTTAAGAATATGTAGTAAATAAGTGTAGCAATAAGCGTGTGTGTATATCAATAGCACATAAGTATAGAGCAATAAGTGTATATATGTATAGTGTGTAAGCAATTAGCAATAAGTACAAGCATAGTATATAAGCGAGGCGTGGAATGCGGTATCGTTGGCCGCGGCGCGGAGAATAGTGTATGTATAAGCAATAAAATAAAGATCAGTCTTGAGTTGATCGTGAAACAGAGCAGACGTGCGTAGATTATTTCCGGCTACTAAACTTATTTTATGTAGCCTGGTCGAATAGGGCAAGACATAAAACAGTAAAATCGATCTGAAGTAAAGTAAAACGTCTTGCTTGCCTAGTTCTTATAGGAGCAGCGCACACCTATCCAACTGTAGCAATAGAAGTTTTATTAAATATAACACCCTTGCATCAGGACTATGCAAGGAAATCTCTTAGCAGACAAAAAAGTGCACCTTAGGAATCGAAATGATGAGGTAATACTTCATCTCCTGAATTCATAGTACTAAAATCTCATACAAATTCCATGCGAAGGGAATTCAACTACATATGTCCATAAATATAGTACAACGTTAAGTAATAAAAATTATTGAAAGGTTCTTACCAAAACGCATCAAATTAGAGAAAACTCCATTTTCTGACACGCGGTTCTAAGATTATTGACGGAACTGGGGCCGGACCCTTTTGGACTATACCCCTCTCACTTGGAACCGATGTATTCCTTTCGAAGTATTTATCAAGCGGCAATTCATGCTATTGAAACATGAGTCCAGTTCGAAATTGACTGGAAGTATTGGGAAAAAACATGTGACAATCAAGCAGCATTAACAATTTGGAACTTACATTTATTGAGGTCTAAGCTAGTAAGGGACTGTTTTTTGTTCACTTTTTAAAGTTCTTGAAGCCTTGTGTAGACTATCATCCAATATAATTGAAGGGCTTATGAATAAATGCATTAATGCAAAAAGAAGCCAATCCTGGAAAAAACTTCCTATATTAAGGCAAGCCAAAGCTCTTCTGGTAGACTTTAATCCTAATGCTTGATAGGGAGAACTTTTTGAATATAAGCTGAGAATATGAAAATGCCTCAACTTGATCGCTTCAAAATACATAAGTTTCTGACTGCAATTAAACTGAAAGAAGAGCTATAGACGAAACTATCCACATCGTTTTAAGTAAATGGGTGCATCACATAGATAAGAGGTCTGTTTAAAAAGTATCGCGAATTTTCGCGGGCTACGGATGTTCGATTTTCGATCTTTTTGTGGCGTTATGTTGGTACTCATGACCCTCACTTATGTTGACAATCTCGGCATTTTTAATGTTCAGTCCGTTTTTGACAGCTATTGTGCGTGGACGTGTTTTCGCTTGTCTTCAATTTTTGCCTATCCCGATAAAAGGATCAATCAATTTGTATCAAATTTTGTGTGAAAAACAGCATAAAGTGCGCGGAAGTATTCCGAATGTTGACTGTGGGGTCTATGGTTATGACGTTGAAAGCAAAGCTCAATTATCCCAATGGAAGCAGCCGCATGAGCCAAGACCGAAAAAAGCACGCCAAGTTCGGTCGAATGTGAAGGTTTTGCTGACAGTTTTCTTTGATTGCAGGGGCGTGGTGCAGTATGAATTCTTGCCGCAGGGTAGAACGGTAAATAAGGAATAATATCTTCAAGTAATGCGCAATTTGGGAGAAGCAATCCGCCAGAAACGCCCGGATTTGTGGAAGAACAAAAATTGGCTTTTGCATCATGATAATACCCTTGCTCACCTATCATTACTTGTGCTCATTTTTCCGAAGATTTAAGATCTTGGGAGGTTGACGCCCCCGGACGCATAATGACTACGGTTATGCGCTACTGAAGCAAAGAAGTCAATGTAGAATTAATGCAAATCAAATTTAAATAAGAATTATTTCGTTTAATTTCACACAAAATAAGGTTACAAATTGTGTGGAATAGCCAGCCTTCTCAGAAAAAATTGCCAATTAATCAGGCAGACTACCAACTACAATTACAATAATAATACACATACCAAAAGCAGCAAGTATTTCTTTTCTGCTAATTCGTTGTGCAACGTTTAATGGAATAAGTAGTGCAGTGCCATATTTGAAAATTAAATATATTGAAAAAAGGAAAAAACATTACGGTAAGTTGTATATTTTATTTTTACTTAATTAATTGAAGCAAATTTACCTAATTGCTTAAACTAAGAACTATTTTTTGTTTCGTAAAACTATTCAGCTCTGCACAGAGGATTTAGCAAGCGTCATTTAAAGCGTTTAGCACCAAAAGAAATGAGAGCAATTCGTTTAAGAATAGCGGCGCCAACAAACAATGAGGCACCTGCATCATCTTCTTCAACAACTATGCACCTAAATGAGTACGAAGACCATTCCACTGTGAACAGTGTGAATTGTGGGTTTTTTCTTTTTTAGGCAAAATAATGAATTTGTATATTTGTTTACTTAGGCGAAATTTATGAAATTTTGGATCATTCCCTCATCATTGAATACAACTAAGATGGAATACATGGAAAGCAGTCCTTTAAGCAATTTCATGGCTTAAATAATTGCGTATTTAGTAAGTTTCTTTTTTAATTAAATACCTTTAATTACATATATTAAGAAAAAAGTATGATTAGGAAAACAAAAATTAAACATTATGTGCATTCATAAAAATTTTAACTGTATTGTCTAATAAATATCTTTTTATATTACTTCTATATTTAAAGATTCAGGTAACGATGGAAAATTTTCCTATGCTCATATGGTGCTACCTACATTGAGGCAAATTTGTTCGTCAATTGACGTATTTCGAACCTATCTGGAGATGGGGAGCAGCGTTCCAACTAATGTGTTTGAATCCCTCAATGTATTAGAAGATTCTGTTGAGTAAGAAAATTGGAAGAGTGTAATCCAAACTAAAATTACTGATAACTTTAAAAAAAAGTTCAAAAAATAGAATTAATAATTTCTGTATAACCAATTTTCTATATAACGAAACGATTTTCTGGTCCCGTGCGAATTCGCTATAGCAAAGTTCGACTATGTATATATATATATATATATATATATATATATATATATATATATATATATATATATATATATATATATATATATATATATATATATATATATATATATATATATATATATATATATATATATGTATATATATATATATATATATATATATATATATATATATATATATATATATATATATATATATATATATATATATATATATATATATAAAGCAATTACCTCTTTGGTTTGAATCATATTGTATTCAATCAAATATTGCTTTGCAACGAACTAGAATGTGATATAAAAAGTTGACAAAAAGGATATACAATTTATAATTAGCACTACCCAGGAGCACTAGTTTTGGAGAACCGTACAAACTTCTATGTAGAAACTACCGAGAATATAGACATCCAAATACATATTACACATTGTGTTTTGGCAGCGCCATTTCTGCCAATCTTATAGATCCCCTTTTAGATACAAACTTCAAAAGTAAACCTGCCCCGTAGATAGCTATATAACCAATTAGAGAAGGTGTTAGGACTACTCTAAGATGAAAAAATTAGATGAAATTGGGTACATAAGATAAATACACTCAACACAGAATTGCCAACCATTGCTATCATACCCTATATTCAATTTAAATTACATTTAATTGAATTGTAATAATAATTGTTTGAAAAAGTTAATCATTAGATAGAGTGATGTTGGTAGTATGGCTTTTGAGTCTGGATGTGGCATAGGATATTGCTTAAACAAAAACTTCCTCAGCTTTGTCGCGCCTGCAGGGCCACATAAGTCGTTCCACGTGTTTGTCCTAGGTTTGCTAACTTATTTTTTATATAACCTAAACGTGTTCTTATATTCATCCCAGCATTCCTCATTTACAGGCACTCTGCCATGTAGCGCCTCTATAAAGATAGTTTCTCGTTCTACACCTTGTATGCACTGTAGATTTATTTGCAGTTTCATTCAGTAAATCTATATTATTTACATATGTTAGTGCCATGTGATTACGTTAGATTTAATCAAGTATAAAGTTCCTTGTTTGTAGTCATAGGATTCCGGAGAACTCTGCTAATTTTTTTAAAGTATAAGGCAACCATAAAGTTTATATATGTATTGTCAAGAAATGAGGGTATATCAAGTGCTCTCAATAAAAGTAGGAACCTCACCCCTATTCGTTATACTAAAATCACTTTGAATTATTCACCCCTGACGTTGATGTCGGCATTGTCCCACACCGAGTAATATTTATTAACATTTGATTCTATGATCAACGGTTGTCTCTCTCTGCTAGATGATGCGTTATCTTCATGAAACATACGAGGTGTGATCGAAAAATAACCGTTATTTTCATCTTTTCGTGAGTTACGTATGTTCGATGTTCGCATTTTTTTTTGTTATGTTGGTACACATGTCTGTTATATACGTTGGCAATACCAACCATTTTGGATTGTCAGTTTGTTTTTGACAGATAAAAAGGTTAGTCGTGTTTTGGTGTACTCTTTGATTTTGTACTATTCGAAAAAATGGATCAAAGAAACTGTATTCAGTTTTGTGTAAAAAATGAAATTAAATGCGCAAGGACATTTGAAATGTTGACTGTGGCCTTTGGCGAGTCTACTATGAGCAGAACACAAGTTCAATTGTGGTATAACCGGTTTAAGGAAGGCCGAGAAGATGTCAATGACGATGCTCGTCCTTGTCGCCCGAGCACGTCAACAACCAACTAAACATTGACGCAGTGAAGAAAATGAGTTTGGATAATCGCCGAATCACTATCAGAGAGGTTGCTGATGATGTTGGCATATCGTTCGGGTCATGCCAAGCAATTTTTACAGATGTTTTAGGCATGAAACGTGCGGCAGCGAAGATTGTTCCAAAATTGCCAAATTTTGAGCAAAAACAACGTAGCATGGACATCGCTCACGAGCTGTTTTTGGCCGTTATCAGGCCTCAACCACCGTATTCACCGGACATGGCCCCCGCAGACTCTTTCCTCTTTCCAAAACTGAAGACACCGATGAAAGGAAAGCGGTTTGCTACGATTGAGGAGATAAAAGAAAAATCGAAACAGGAGCTGTTGGCGATACCAAAAAAAGCGTTTCAGAAGTGTTTCGAGGATTGGAAAAAACGCTGGCATAAGTCTATTATATCTGAGGGGAATTACTTTGAAGGGCACAAGATAGTTGTTGATGAATAAATAAATACTTTATTTTTTGATCACACAATAACGGTTATTTTTTGATCACACCTCGTACTTGTATGGGCACAAGAATATGGATTCGTTTTTGACGCCGTATATCCCCCTCAGATTTGGAGAGAGATGCGCTAAGTAGAAGAAGCGATCTTACTGTAATAGATATTTATTTCAAGGGCATTTAGTATTACAGATATTGGATCCTTCTCTGGATTAGATATTACCTACACCTCACCTGCCTCCATCCCTTTCATATACTTAGAGACGCCGCTGCACAATTTCGAATTCCCCTTGTGACTCTCATATCAATTGTATTGTGGTTACCATCTGCCTGGTGTCGTTTTTTCAGACACAAGTGCACACCTCCTACGCCCACTCCATCTTCCCGAACCGTGAGTATAATACGTCCTTGGCTACCTTGTTAATCCTCTCTCCTTCATTAAGAAGGAGAGAGGATTAATCCTTTCTCCTTCATTAAGAAGTGTCAGCTTCCTTCTATCGTTATTGAGCACATCAAGACGTTTGAGTAACCGAAGAGCATTCTGTGGCTGTACCACACGAGGGATTGGGAAAAGATGGGTTCTACCTAGATTCAACACTTCCAGTGACGCGCATTCCCAAATGCACTGAAGCGTTTTTACTGCTCTCGTAACTCACGCTGGTGGCGGGTCATCTTTCTTTCGTTAGTAGCCCACACTCTCACTGCGGTAAATCAGTTTCACGACCAAGTGTCGTTTGGACATCATCCGAAATTCTGTTAATATCTGAGACGCATTTCACGGCAAAAAGCTTTATAAAAATTCCAAATTACTCAATTTACCACACAAGTCATTCTGACAAGAGAGCTCGTGGTGGTTCGGAAATAATTATAAACAATAAAGTTAAGTGCCTTGAAAGGATTATTATAGGAAAGACTAACTGCAGGCTACTACAGTAACAACCGCTGACTTATATGGACAACTTATACTATCTGCAATTTACTTCCCTCCAAAACACAAAAACACTAAACTTTTATATCTGGATTATCTTAAATCTCTTTGAAGTTTATATATTGCGAGAGGGGACTTTAACGCAAAAAATATAACTTGGGGCTCAAGAATTACAAATGCAAAAGGAAGACAACTATCGGACGTAATAAATGAAAGTAGAAACACCTTCATAGGCACTGGAGATCCAACTTACTGGCCGAGTGATATGGAAAAAAGATCTGATCTGACAAGCTTTTTCATAACAAAACGACTTTTTCATCCATCACGAACATCTGACTATTCAATCAAACTTCGAACTCTCATCTGACTATTCTCCCGTTGTATTGACATACCAAAGCATTGATCAAATTATAGATCAAAAAATATTCATAATAAACTGACGGACTGGAATCATTTTCGTACAATGTTGGGACAGAAGCTTGGCATACTTTTGGAATATATTTAATGCAATTATAACGCGAAAGTACTATCCCGTAGCATGGGAAGTTGCTGAATTTATTGCTATTCTGAAACCAAATCAGGACCTTCAGTAAAGGCCGATCAGCTTACTATCAACTCTGTAATATAAATATGACAGTTCTGTATGGGACTTTTATACAAAATGCGGTTCATGCCAACTTGTCTCTTTCGCACTTATTGTTTTATATATGTTCTTCTCGCTCCTATAATGGAATGAGGTTGCAGGCTTTATGGTAAGGTTATTGTTTGGTATGTGTTATGGCATTTATAATGGGATTGATGTACTTGAGTATAGACTCAAGTCCATCAATAGCTTTACAGTAAGCTTATTGTTTGGTTTTTGTAATGGGATTTATTATGGGATTGATGGACTTGAGTATAAAATTGAGGGGGGCGGGGACTGAGCGTTTGATGATAAGAGCTGATGAAATAGTAGAGTGTTTTGCATACATTATATATATATATATATATATATATATATATATATATATATATATATATATATATATATATATATATATATATATATATATATATATATATATATATATATATATATATATATATATATATATATATATATATATATATATATATATATATATATATATATATATATATATATATATATATATATATATATATATATATATATATATATATATATATATATATATATATATATATATATATATATATATATATATATATATATATATATATATATATATATATATATATATATATATATATATATATATATATATATATATATATATATATATATATATATATATATATATATATATATATATATATATATATATATATATATATATATATATATATATATATATATATATATATATATATATATATATATATATATATATATATATATATATATATATATATATATATATATATATATATATATATATATATATATATATATATGTAAATATATTGTGTGTATAATATTTATGTCGAAAAGTTGTGAAGAATGCACTTCCTGCTTAGATAAGAATTAGTGATCGAAATATTTTATAAAATGTGCGATGATGATTTAAAATTTACACTTCTAAATTTGCATTAAAACAGAATTGGTATACCTTCGCTTTCTATTTAAAATAAATACATAAAAATAATATATATATATATATATATATATATATATATATATATATATATATATATATATATAAATATATATATATATATATATATATATATATATATATATATATATATATATATATATATTTATATATATATATATATATATATATATATATATATATATATATATATATATATATATATATATATAATGAATTCTTTAGCTCCTATCAACAGAAACAGCAACAGGAAGAGAACATTTGTCATATATGTGGAAATCATTTGTCTTTTGAAGTAGGCGACCATTGTCATTTAACTGGTGAATAAACAGGACCAGCACACAGCCAGTTCAATTTAAAATATCAGATTGGAAAGTTCATTCCAATATTTTTTCATAATTTTTCGGCCTACGATTGTCATTTGTTTGTAAAGGAGCTTTCATCTTTTGAAGGTGACATAAACATTATTCCATTGTCTTTGTCTAAGAAAATTTATGTAAATGATAAAGATACAATTGAACTTCGTTTTCTCGACTCATATTGGTTTATGCCATCAAGTTTAGAAAGCTTGAGCAGGTTACTTAACCGATACAGATTTAAATGTTGTAAAATCGGTCTATAATAATGATAATGAATTTAATTTAATGAAACGTAAGGGTGATTATCTTGATTCGAAAGCGTTTCAAGAAAACCCAATTACCACATCGTTCGTTTTTCTTCAATAAACTAAGTAATAATTCCGGTAGGGTAGCTGACTATGAACATGCGCAAAAAGTATGGAATACATTCAATGTTAAAGCTAATCATTATTACTAGACTACTCATTATTACTAGTGGAATCCACAGGCCGAAATTCGACCGCACTCTAGGGAACTTCAAAAATTTGCTGTGAGATATTTGATTTAGATCAAAATTTGATGTATTGAGCCCATCCACTAAGTCAAGGTATACCTTATGGATGAACCTGCAATCATTCATTCATTAACATTCACACTTACAGCACATTTAAGTATAAAAACATTCATTCATGTGAGATTACCCACGTGAAAATTTTTTTATTTATTCTATAGTGGGAACACTATTACCTATAATTAGGGTTGTTATCCGTCCTCATTTTCCCGGACACTGTCCTCTTTTTTAGAGCATCCGCGGACGTCCTGTATAGTTTTCGTTTGTTTCCGGGTAAATATTGACGTCCGGGAAAAGTCCACGTTTTTCTTGTAAGTATTTAGTCTTAAACTAATTTTTAAAATCCGTAATTCAATAATTGTTTATATTTTTTATTCCTAAAATAGGGATTATTTAATTTTATTTTGGCAACACTTTTCTTAATTTATTTCATTTCAACTATTTGATAAACCCCTAGCAAATTTTTTTTCATTTTTGACGATATAAAATTTGTATATTAAAATTGTTACTGGAGCCGTTCGCAGAAATTGCTGCAAATTTTGATAAATACAAAGAGAAAAAGATCAGAACTAAAAAAGAAACAACTGAACCACTCAAACCCTACTTTTTAAGTTTAGATATTCCGCCAAAAATATTGAAGGGTGTTTTAAAAGCGATCTTAGTGAAGCTTATTTATTTACTATACATTCCACAGTGAGTATAATGTATACAAATATTGAACAAATTTAACGACATGATACCTCAATTTTTGAAGTTAAAAATATTTTGGAAATATTATGAGAAATATTTAAATCAAAGACTTGCTCAAAATTTCATACCAAACAGTTAAAGAAATTTTGAGAACAAATAAAGCACCGGATTTCATATTTATTGAATAAGTAGGGAGGTTTTATACAATAAGGAAAGATTATTTAGAGTCTTGGATTGTGCCGCTAAAGCATTTAATTGGATAGATTTTGAAGCTCAAAATCGGTAAACTGGTGTACAACCTTCGGTTACATTTTTAAATAACTGTGGAACAATTAACGAAGAAAACCCTTTTTATGAGCTCCTTTGTTTCCAAGCTTTTGTAAAGAGCATGAAAGATGAAAATATAAATCACAACAAATTTTCAGCATTTTCTCTCAAATTTCTTCAAATACGAAAGTTGCTATGAACTTAAAAAATTAGTTGAGTTTCTTTTTTGCCTTACGGCACAAAATGCAATTATTGAACGCATATTTTCTTTAGTAAGAGTTCAGTGGACGTCTGAAAGAAATAGGTTGGATCCACAGACTACATCTGATATCATTAAAACAAAATATAATTTTTAACTGAGCTGTCAGGAATTCTATGACCATTTGCTTCAATGCAGGCAACAAGTTTTGCAAGATATTGGAAGTGTAGACAAGTAAAGGGTGTCCCAACAAGAACGCAATTTTTAAATCTGGCAACATTCGAAGTGTCATTGTTTGACATTTGAACAATTGTTATTGTTTGCTAGTAGAAGGTACAGTTATCCCCCCACCTAAATGCTATTTTTGAGTTTATTAAATAATGTTAAATTCCTGACCAAAGCAACGCCTTGGTCAGCATAAATAATTGTTTATACTTTGTTTCCGCTGCAACAGAACAGCTCATATTACATCTGTATTATTCTAAGTATCCACACAGCGAGCGCTTATCAGCAACCGTTTGTGTGAAGTAAGTTATTTTTAAGCTCCCACACTTTTTGTATCTTTAGCTTTAAGTCAATTTTGAACAAATAAAGTTTTCAGTCTTCATACAAATATTAAGTGGCGCAGTCGGCTTAAGAACTGAATCGTGCTAACCGTAACCGATCTTAAGGTTTCGTAAAAGATACAGTTTCTATAAAAAATTATTAATAAAAATTAAACAAATTCAACAAATAAAAAGTTTATAAAAAAAAAAAAAAACAAACCAAAAATTAAACAGTTTAAAAGTTTCTATTAAAATAAATTTTAAGCGTGTTTTTATTAACTGTGTTTAAATAAAAACCCACACAAACAACAACTCTTAAATATAAACTCTCTTGAAAATTAATAAAACTATTCAAGTGTAGTAAATGGAATAACTATTCAAATAAAACAAAATAAAACGTTTAAAATATTTGTATGAAAAAGGAGGACTCAAAAACAAAAAACCAAAATTTAATCAAACAAAGTGAGAACAACAGGAAACAGGAAGGAAAATATACACAACATTTGCAACAAATCCGAATCAACAAAAATCAACAAGAAATAATCGGAGGAAGCATTATCGAAGTAGTATTTGAAGACCAACCAAAGAAGATCAACCATGGAACCAAGTAGTTATTTTAATTATATGTCTAAGCGTATTGAACAAATCGATAGCATTTATGGTGATTATTCAGATTTATTTAGGTTTTTAAATGCCGTCGAACGGTATAAAGAAATAATGAATACATTAAGTGCTGCAGAACAAAAATTGCTTTTGTTTGGTATAATTGACAAAATAAAGGAGAGTGCTTATAGGGCTATTGAAAATGAATCATACGAAGATTGGAAGGATATTAAAAATATTCTTATAAATAATTTTCAAGATAGACAAAGTATTGAAAATTTAACTGCACAATTGAGAACATTATCGATGAGGGATGGAATGACCATCCAGGAATTTTTAAAACAAATAGAAAACATACTGTGTAGGATAAATTCAAAAGTATTGCTAGAAACACTACAGGGAAAAGAATCTCAGTATAGTAAAGAGTCGAATGAAAAATTGGCGGTTCGTATATTTATGGATAAGATTCCAATAGGGACGAGGAACATATTGTTTGTAAGAGAAGCAAAAACGCTTGCACAGTGTAAGCAATTAGTATTTGAGGCTAGGCATGAGCTTCTAGATAGAGATGGAAATTTTAAAAAGAATTCCAATTCGCTTTATTCAAAAAAAAATATAGGTATATCAAAATCAAATAATAAATCAAATATAAATCCGGAAAATCAAAACAAAAATCAATTTTATAACCCAAATTATAATCGACAATTAAACAATTATAACAATAACAACAGAGACTTAAATCCTTCAAGAATCTTTAGAAATGCAAATAATAATAACCCATCTTTAAATGCTAGGAATTTTACAAATAATAACGTAAATCCTACAACGAATTTTAAAAACGTTTCCAATGTAAGAAAACCCTACTGGAAATTATAGGTATAACCAAAATAACTATAATCAAAACTATCAGGAAACAAATCAGAATGTTCGAAATATAGAAGTCATGTAACAAGAAATAGTACAGAATCAATGGACGTAAACAATGTGTACGAAAATAACAAGAGTGATAATAAAAACAACACTCCAATAAATTTTTGTCTAGTGACACCGACAGACTTCCCTATATAGTAATTAATACAAAAGTTAAACGTTTAAAATTTTTAATAGATTCAGGTGCTTCCACAAGTCTTGTGTCACCAGGAATATCTAATGAAAAATATTTAATTCCATATCAAAATAATATAACTGCTCTAGGAAAAAATATCGAAGTAAAGAACATAGCTCAAATCCAATTGTTTAAAGAATTTAACCAGCCCAATAAAACTATGCAGCTAGTTGTATATAAGTTTTCTGATAACTTTGACGGAATTTTAGGAAATAATTTATTAAAACCACTAAATGCTATAATAAACTATAAAGAAAGATTGTTAATAACAGATAAAGCGAAAATATCCATTTGTTTTAATGAAGAAGAGGAAAATGAATCTCTTCTTTATTATGAACAAATAAATAGTGTAATAGAAATGGCTAATAAAAATGATGATATTTTTAATGGAAATTCGAATTGTTTTAGAACAGATCATCTTTTAGAAAAAGATAAAAGTCTACTACTTAATTTACTTAGGGATTATAAAAAATCTTTTTTTTTTAAGGAGATCAACTAACCTTTACTTCTGAAGTTAAACACGAAATTAAGACAACGACAAGTAGTCCAATTTTCTCTAAACTATATAGGTATCCTGAAGTATATAGAAACGAAGTCAATCAACAAATTGACGATATGTTAAAACAAGGAATTATTGTCCACAGTAATTCTCCTTATAATTCTCCGTTATGGGTAGTTCCAAAAAAAATGGATGCCTCCGGAAAGAGGAAATTTAGGGTAGTTATTGACTATAGAAAGCTCAACAGTGTGACAATCGATGACAAGTTTCCGATCCCAAACATGGACGATATACTAGATAAACTAGGTAAAGCTATGTATTTTTCTACTTTGGATTTGGCAAAGGGCTTCCACCAAATCGAGGTGAATCCCGAAGATAGACATAAAACCGCATTTTCGACCTCCCATGGTCATTATGAATTCGCAAGGATGCCATTCGGTCTAAAGAATGCACCTGCGACTTTCCAAAGAATGATTAATTCCGTATTAAAGGAATACATTGGAAAAATATGCTTCGTTTATTTAGATGACATATTAGTATTTTCCACAACAATAGAAGAACATCTTGAATCACTTAAGAACATTTTTAAGAGATTACAAGAAGTTAATTTAAAAATCCAACCCGATAAATGTGAATTTTTGAAACAAGAGAGCGAATTCTTGGGTCATATAATTTCAAGGGAGGGGATAAAGCCAAATCCAAATAAAATAGAGACAATAAAGAAAATTCAATTGCCAAGGAATCAAAAACAAATCAAGCAATTTTTAGGTATCACTGGATTTTATAGAAAATTTATTAGGGATTACTCGAGAATTGCGAAACCTTTAACCATATATTTAAAGAAAGATACTAAGCTTAATTTAGGGGATGAGGAATATATTGAGGCTTTTCATACATTAAAACGTCTTATATCATCGGATCCGATACTCATACATCCTGATTTCACAAAAAAATTCACTCTTACAACAGATGCGTCCAATTACGCAATTGGCGCTGTTCTTTCGCAAAACTCTCATCCAATCGCCTATGCGTCGAGAACATTGAATACTCATGAAATAAATTACAGTACGATTGAAAAAGAATTACTATCAATTGTTTACGCAGTTAACTATTTTCGCCCATATTTATATGGAAGAAAATTTGATATAGAAACCGATCATAAACCACTTATATGGTTATCGAACTTAAAAGAGCCAAATTCAAAGCTACAGCGCTGGAAAATTAAGCTAAACGAATATGATTTCGATATTAAATATATAAAAGGCAAATCAAATTATGTAGCAGATGGACTGTCCAGACTAGACATTAATCAATTAAATGACGAAGATGACACGAATGAAACTATTCATACCAGTAGAAATGAAGATAGTATATATTTGATTCCGATATCAGAAAAACCACTTAACTTATTCAAATTCCAAATAACACTTAAATCTGGTAGAAATTCTACTACAAAATCAAATTTCCTGAATAAAACTAGAGTAATTTTATCAAGAGAAAATTTTCACGATGAAGAAATACAAAAAATTATGAGCGAACTTCCATCAAAGGGACTTATAGGACTTCGTGTAGACGACCCTAGGATATTTGTTAAATTTAAAAATGCATATAAGATTTTTCAGAATGAAAAACATCGAATTTATAAGTGTAGCAAAATATTGAAAGACATAAAAAATTTTGACGAACTAAAAGAACTCATTCTCACCGAACACACTAAAAACAATCATAGAGGAAGCGACGAAACGTACAAAGAAATCAAGGATATTTATTACTATCCAAACCTCTATAAAGAGATAGAGAAGCTACTTGCTAACTGTCAGGTATGTCATTCTGCTAAATATGACAGAAGAAAAAGCCAACATCATCATTACCTAACAAAGACACCAACAGACGAAAGGGAAATAGTAATGGTAGATATTTGGTATCCTGGATCAAAAAGTAACATATATTTAACATTTTTAGATAAGTTTTCCAAGCATTTGGTTATTAAGAAAATCAAGGATAGAAATCATACAACCCTAATAGACACATTTAAAGAATATTTTTCACACCAAGGAAAACCTTTAGTTATAAAAGGGGACGGAGAGTTTGGTAGCAAACTTATTCAGGAATTCTTACAATCGGAAAATATAGAATTAATTATTTCTCCAGCAGAATGCTCAAATGTACGAGGTTAGTAAAAATGGAGCACTACACGAATGAACAACGCATTCTCATTGTGAAATTGTTTTACCAAAATGGTGAAAGTTTTGCGGCTACAGTTCGCAAATTGCGATCAATTTGGGGTCAGAATAATGCTCCAAAAGAGTCAACTGTAAAGCCATCTTGATGGCTTCGTCAATAGGCAGAATTGTCGCATTTGGGGTGAGAAAAATCCTCGAGTGATTCACGAGAAGCAAATGCATCCTCAACGTGTCACTGTGTGGTGTGGTTTTTGGGCTGGAGGAATCATTGGACCTTTTTTTATGAAAATGAGGCAGGTCAAGCGCAAACAATCAATGGTGTTCGGTATCGTGAAATGATAACCAGTTTTTTCTTGCCTCGAATTGCAGAAATGAATGTGGAGGGCATGTGGTTCCAACAAGAAGGCGCCACATGTCATACAGCCAGAGAAACAATTCAATTGCTGCATCAGTCATTTCCCGGTCGTGTTATTTCGCGTTTTGGAGATCAGAATTGGCCGCCTAGATCGTGCGATTTAACACCATTAGATTTTTTTCTTTGGGGTTTTTTGAAGTCGATGGTTTACGCGAATAAGCCGACGACGACTCAAGCCTTAAAAGAGGAAATTGGACGCTGCAATAATGAAATACCGCAGCATTTATGCAAAACGGTCGTTGAAAATTTCATTAAAAGATCGCGTGCATGCCAGCAAAGCCGCGGCGGCCATCTGCACGATCATTGTTCCATACATAACCTCATTCTGTCTACTTTACGATATAATAAAGTTTCACGATTTTTTTTTAAATATCTGTGTTTTATTTAAAATTTTAAAATTGCGCTCTTGTTGGGACAACCTTTATATGCAAACTGAGCAGTGAAGGAACATTAATAAGTTGCGTACACATTTTTTAATTTATGTATGTATATATAAATGTCCTTATTATATAAAAGTTCTTAAAATTGTTTCAAAATTCGTGTAAATTTAACAATCGTAATGTAAAAATGATACTTTGCACTAACATATGTTTGCATACAAACATTATTAAATTAGCAAAAACTCTTTTCTATTAAATTTTGTAAAATAAATGTTTTAAATATTCATAATCTCTTGAAAAATTTATATTATTTTGTGCGTCCTCGATTTTAGTCAAAATGTCCTAGTTTTTTCAGCTCGCTGTCCTCGAATTCAATATTTTGGCATAACAACCCTACCTATAATATATTGCTGCAGAGAAGCTTGTTCTTCGAGTTGAGCGAAATTATTTCTATATAAACAATGTTCTTCGTAAAGACCATATTATTATCATTGGAACAATGCGCTTGGTCAGAAGTATCTGAAATATGGAATCGCAATCTATCAAAGGATCGAACTCTACTGACAGCAACATACAATTGCCATGAGTAAATACAGGTTGCCGTAACATTATACGAGTACCTAGATTGTCGAATGTTTAGCCTTGTGATTTATTTATAATCATTGCAGATGCGGGAATGATTGGAAACGTTGAAACGTAAATGGAAAATTGTTCCGGAATAAGTTAAGTAAACGCGTGGAATTAAGATTCATTTGCTGCGCGCAACCAGTCAAAACTTTGCAGTCAAATGCATTCGTTTTACACGCATTCGAGTTCCATTCACCAACGCGTTCCCTGTATTTAAATTACATATAAGCAATACAATGCAATTCTCTACCTAAATCAAATTGTTTGGAGGGAAACCACTAATAGTCAATGTATTCAAAAATTCAACAGGATAATTCGCTTGTTCTCGATCATCATCACAAACAATTTGTATCATAACTGATGCTTTTTCCTCTCCTGGCATACGATTCAAAATTTCAATATTTATAGGGCAATCGTCATTTTTCGGAGCTAATACAACTGAATTAAAAACTAGATGAGATAAAATAGTTTCTGAAATATTGCCAAACATATCTTCATTAATATTTTCAGGCACAGCAATACGTTGATTAGGAATTTCAATGACATCTTCACTGTACTGAGGAAAACTTTGCATTTCACCATTAGCAAATGTTTTTAGGAATAGAACAAATTCGACTTTATGGGGGAGAGCTCTCATGTTCAGTGTAAATGCTACTTTATGAAACTTAGAAAATTCATCCCACGATGTAATACAATTTTCAATTAGAGCTACACACCACAATAAAAGTGTCTTGCCTCTAAATAATTTATTTTTATTTCGATTCAAACTCATTTATCTCAACAATTTATCAATTACATTTAATATATTAAGTGGGAACATTGAAACTTCATCAATAATTATCAATGAAGTTCTATTAATGAATTGAGGGTGCCGACTGTTAGCTCTAATATTTGACACAGAATTATCTAATACTGGAATCGGTAGTTTGAAAACATTATGAAAAGTTCGGTCACCAATCAAAAGAGTTGAAGCTATACCACTGAAATCAGTTGGTATACATACAAGATTTAACGAATTTAACTTATGAATTATTGCTGCTATTATCGTATGCGATTGAAAGTGCATCGGAAATTCAAATATACGCCATGCAGCTTCTGTTGAACCAACATAACGACCATTCAAGAAATTATGAAACTCATTAATCTGCAATTCATTATTCACTTCAGGGTGAATTCTTTATACACGTACCTATAAATATATTTCACACTCTTGAAAGTCGTACAGACTTCAACATTTAAATGACATTAAGATTTAGCTAAAAGATAGGGATTGTATGGAACAACAAATCTCTTGTCAATAGTATGTCCACGCACGCGAGTTGTGATTCTATTATCGCGACGTTTATAATCTCGTTAGCCTTTAACACAATTACGGGTTTCACCACAGACATCTCTTTTAGAACACACAACATCCCTCATACAGACTGAATTCGGATTAAGAGTTCCACATGATACATGAATCATATGAAGCCTGACCAATTCATGTAATTTTGGATGAGCTTCTGGATTGGGAATTTCAGTAGAAACTGCTTTGTCAGTATATGCATTAACAGTGAATCTGTCCTGATGTGCCAATGTCATCAATATATGCATGCGGAAGGCCACGTTTTTGGAACTCAATGTTGTAAATAATTGCTTCTACTTTGTCAAAAATTTATTTTCGGACAATTGAATTAATAAGCTTTTTAATCTTACTTTTGGAAACGCGCACAACAATTTCAGGACGGAAATAAGCTTCACTGCCATTAAGAGCCTTACAAATTTCTAGCCATTTCGGATTACACGTCGTAGTCATAAATAATGATGGTTTCCCAAAATGTTGAACAATGGACACTGCGTCTAAATAATTTTGATACTTATTTCGTGGGGAACCGGTAAACAAAGATGGTAAAATTATTTGACGTCCTGCTGAATTGCTATTATTACTGTGCACAAAATCAGTTAAATTATTATAGAGTTCAGCACGAAGCATTTTCTGATTTTGACGAATAGAATGTTATCTTGAACCTTCAAGACTAACATATACATCGACCAACCATTGAAGAAATAATTTTTCCGAACTATGCAAAATACTACATTCGTCACGAATGGCCAGACGATTGCAAATATATTGTAGCATTGTAATTTTTATTCGCGGAAAAAGTAGAAGCTATGTTGTGAGATCGATTTATATGCCAACCTGTGTCACCGTTTGGGAATAATAATGGATAAGCCAATGGATCAAGAGCTGTATCCAAAACAGAAATGTTACGAACTGCATTCGATAATTTAGAAAAAACAACCATATTTCTTTCAAACGGTGGCTCTCCGTCATCATTTCTAAATATTGCTGCTACATCAGTTTGCACAGTATGATTGTACCGTCGAAGATGTCTCTCTTGACAACAATAACCATAGAAACATTAGCCTCTTCTTCTTGTAAACGCGCCCTATTATGTCACAAACAACCAAATCCATCGTGACCTCAAAGTTCCTACAGTCGCTCAAGAAATAAAAAAGCTCTCTACTTCGCAGAATCTGAGACTCCTAGTCCACCGAAATCCACTGATATCGGAACTCACTTCCAACCCCTTCACTTTCATCCGACTGAAGAGAAAATCCACAACAGATCTCCTGTGCTAATAGGCAATGGCTGCACCACTGGGTGTAGTCCATAAAAGACAGTAAATACAAAAATTAGTCTTAAGTTATTAAAAATTGCTGAATGTGATTGAATGTAACAGATTGCAATAAAATATTTGGATATTAAAAACAAAAAAAAAAAAAAAAATTTTGTGGCTGTCGACAACAATCGGCCATCGACTTAAAAGACCGAACAAAATTATTACAACTGTCCAATTTTTTCGCAAATTTACGCATGAAATTCAAATTACATTTAACATTTTCTCCTTCACGCATCCTATATCTTACCGCTGTATCCACATCATAAAAATACAACTGTGCAACAACATAGCACGGCTGACGACCGTATTCAGAAGTTAACGCACCAGCACGATGGTGAAATATGTCATGTATTTTAAAATGATAAAAGCCATTCAAAATTGTATCAGACAACTTGGCCTCAGAACTAACCATGGCAAAAGAAGAATTATAAGAACGAATATTTGAAAAATAATTTGTGGAACGTTGCTTAATTTTTGGGTCATCTGAATTAATGCCGATGAAAAGATATTGAACCATTTTGATTAAATGGTGATAAGTGAACTGAACTCTGAACGGAAATGTAATGTACCACAGAATGAACAACATAATGATAAATCACCGCAATTAAATGAATCGAAATTTCGCAAATCTAAATTTAACGCCACCTTATTAGAATCAATTAAAATATCGTTCGAATTATCATTCACTATTGAATTTGCGAAACTACTTCTAGATAATCTCACATTATTTCGATCGCTGCTACGTTCTACGCGACCCGTAATTGTTTTCGGCGCGGCATAATTTTACTACATTTCGAATATTTTGCGAACTGCAGAAGTTGTTCTCGTCGTTCGTAAATGTACATTTTGTCCGTAAGATACTAATCGCTCACATTAATTTACGTACAATTTTAAAGCAGCTGTTTGCTTCGGAATTTATGTTTTACTACTTCGTTTTGATACACGAATATTTATCTTTTATTTAATTTAGAAAAATTAATGACGTTCTTTCTATATTTATTAATACTAAAATATATATGCATATTAAACATGTTAAAGGCGCAACCACTACTTTCTTTCATTTTCAATACTTTCCCTTTTTTTCCATACCTTTTCACTTTATTAATTTGTAAAAGAAAATTCGAGCAGGCGCTAAATATTTGTTTTCATGGGCGCTCTTTTTCTCTTTCTTCACGTCAAGACTAATCGCTACACAGGAAGTTTTTGTAACGACACGTTTGGTTTGTTTCGTTGCATTTGTTTCGTCAAGACTAATTAGACCTTAAACGGGGCTTAATACGCACCTACTGTGTGCATTTTGCTTTCTCAAATATTCATTTTTCTTTATGTCATGTCAACACAGAGCGTTCAATCCATTAATTTCAATAATTAACTGAAGTTCTTCACAACATTTTATTAATTTTTTTTTAAATTATTCGTCTCCATGAATTTTTTTTTTTTTGTATTTGTGTAAATAATATACTTATCTCCAAATTTGCCACACCGGGCACCTGTTCATTATCGCTGATCGTACTCTTTTCATATAAAGTGGTGCATACTTTTAGACAGATATTTTAGACACAGTGGCTGTGTGGCGGATATATGTGTATATAAGTGTGTTGCATAAATATATTTTTTATTTTCACGATTTGATTATGAACAATTTAAATACAAGAAAAAAATATATATGTTCCGCACATCTGCAGCACAAATGCTATAAGATGATCCAAATTTCAGAAAAAACGGACCAGTAGTTTTTCTGTAATCGGTACGATAATAATAGCCTTTGCCGATTAATATAATGATATTTGAAAGTAGAGCATTTCAAGAAAGCCCATTTACCACATCGTTCGTTTTTCCTCAATAAACTAAGTAATAATTCTTGTAGTGTAGCTGACTTAAACAAGCGCAAAAAGTATGGAAAACATTCAAATGCGAAAGCTTATTAGACTATTTACTATTATTTGAAAGTAGATGTCTTATTACTATCTGATGTTTTTCAAAATTTTAGAAAGTTATGTTCGAATATTTATCATTAATTATCATATATATTTATAAATTAATTATCATAGTGCAATCAATCTCTGACGTCATGATGGCAATTCAAATGAATAAAGTTGGCGCTGTTTACAATAAATCAATTAACGTTGGTTTTGTGGTTTTACATGAAATCTAAGTATCAACAAATTATTAGCCAAAACTACATGGATACTGATTCATTTATTTATGTTATTAAAACAAATGATTTCTATGATGTTATTCGTGATGATATTTATTCACATTTTGATATGTCTGCATTTCCAATACAAAATGTTTTTAATTTTCCATTGTTAAACAAAAAAGATTTAGGTATGTTTAAAGATGAATGTAATGAGAAAATAATGAAGGAATTCATTGGTTGGGAGGCAAACATGTATTCTTGTAAAATTGATAAGAATGGAAATGAAAATAAAAAAATGAAAGGTGTAAAACAATCTGTAGATGATTTTAGAAAGCGCTTGTTTAGATCTAAGTTAAATCAAGTATATACACAACATATTTGTAAACTAGTATTACGTTTTTTGGATGATAAGAGATTTGTAAGAGAAAATGGAGTTGAACTATAAAATAAATAAATAGTGAAAAAAACAACAATATTATATTTTTTAAATAGAAATTTTAAAAATAAATTACCACAATTGAGAGTGTTGAATTTTTGTTTTTGTTTGTAATTATATTCAATATTTGTTTTTAAATAATTACTCGAACATGTATTGCATTAATATTTTAGACGGTAATGACGTAAGTAATTCAAAAGGTGTGAAGAAATGTGTTATATCTAAACTGTATATAATCGATTATAAAAAATGTTTACTACAGAATAAAGTGTTCGATGACAAAATGTATATCTTCAGATCAAAAGTGCATGAAATTTATACACAACAATATATAAAAAATATTATTAAGTAATGATTATGATAAACGCTATATTAAATAGATAGAGTAAATATTTACGCTTGGGGGCATTATAAAATTAATTTGTATTCTTTTATTAAAATATTGTTATTATTTTATGTTGCATAATATATAATAAAGATTTTTTTATTTTCAAAATAAAATCAATTATACATTGTTTTGTATTTTTAAATCAATTTTTTTTTTTTTTTTTTTTGGTAGAGGGGGTAAAAATGCCTGCCGCATCATCAAAATTGTCGTCACAGATTTGGTATGTGAGAATTGCACCCACTAAAACATCCCCCTAACTCGCTGAGAACATCTCCCCAAACAAATTGCGGGGCTAAGCTCAGGCTACCGTGGGGGTCACAGGTGGCGGATAGTGAACGGCCTACCAGAGTAGGTTAGCTGCGAATAACCAATAAGTAGCCCCCACCAAGAGCGGCAAGCGAGGAGAGTGCGACTGAAAAGGTCTGCAAACTCTGAGAAACGCATGTTACAAGACGAGTAGGCACCGTCTAAAGAAGTGCTCCCCATCCATTCACAGATGGCATCGTGGGAGACACAAGTAAATAGAAACTGACGCGGTATGCCCCTAAGAAAACGATTTGAAAACATATATGAACTGTCTGCCTTGGGCTGGTAGCTGCAGTATTCCGTTACCTCAGTACACCAGAGTGATACCGGGTGGAAATGGCTTTCGGGCTAATGCTGTAGCTGCCTCCGTCCCGTTAAAACCGTGGCGGGTCTTCAAGTACGTTCGATGTTGCGTCACCATTAAGTTGGCGGTACAGGCTCAGTTGAGCATCAATCCTGACTAACGCTTATCCTGGCTCTGAGTACAAGTTCTCATGAAGACTTGTGCCAACCCTCGGTGGAACTCCCTGCTTGCATAGACAACCACATGGATATTTCCAAAGCGACTGTACAACGAACGGAAATAGCGGCTTGAAGCGGGGACCCATATAAAATGAATACACCTCAAACAAAGCAACAAACTCAACCTAAAACTCAAATACAGCAGAAAGTAACTCCAAGCGATCCAGAAAGGGGAAGCTGCTTTAGAAGAAGTAGCAAAATTATGCGATCGCCAGAAGAGGGAGTAACAAACCAGCAACAACCCCAAGTAAGTAACACACCGGTAGATGGAGCGTGTTACAAATCGCGCACCATCCCTGCCGCGAACCAAACGCCTCTGGGCGCAAAAGGGAACCAACAACAGCTGGAGTCTTCTGGAAATCCCACACCTAAATTGATAAAATGTCCCGTCAGCTCACCCAGACAGGAATTCATCATAAAGATGAGAACGGCAGAAGAAGAAGTTCTCACGACATGTCAAAAAGTCTTGATGAAGATGAAGCAAGCAATGATAAAGCAGAAGAACGTGAGCATGGACGTAAAGACCGGAGTTTCCGAGCTAGACGAGCTTTTCGACGTAATGGAAAGCTATCGGCGAAACTGGACGGAAAAAGAGAACGAGTGCAAACTTGTTACGGCACCGAAACCGAGGCACACGGCCCTGACAAGCGCTTCAGCAACACCGACGATGGCTAGACCCAAACGAGCAGCTTCTAGCCCAGCAGAACCAGAAGATGGGAAAAAATTCTGCGAAAGTAAGGCCGATGGGTGGCAAACTGTCACAAGGAGTAGACGTGTGGCAACACGAAGTCAAACACAGGAAAATTCAACAGCAAAGAATTCCGTGGGAGACAGCGATAAGTCACGAAGAACAATGCAAGGAAGCCATAGGACGAAGGAGACAAAACCAAAGTCTGAAGCCGTCCTTATCAAACCAGCAGAGGGTTTCAAATATGCGGATGTCCTGAAAAGCATCCGCTGCAATGTCAAACCAGAGGATGCACAGACCAAGGTGCGATCGATCCGGAAAACAAGAGCAGGTGGGCTTCTGTTGGGGCTGGATAAAGGAGCAAAAGTGACAACGGGCTTTTGTGAACTTTTAAAAGGTGCACTACAGGAGTCAGCAGTTGTGACTGATCTTAAGCCAAGAGCCACTATAGAGATACGAGATCTCGATCTGCTCGCCACTAAGGAAGAAATACACCAAGCCGTAAAGAAGTCACTTCCCGAAAATATGAGAACAGCTTCCTATGAGGATATGGTAACAACTATAACAGCACCAAATAGTCGAGAGCAGGTGCGAGCCTATGTAACGATGTCATCGGAGCTCGCCAATATACTGCTGGAGAAAGATCGCATCAGGATCGGATGGGGTAACTGCAGTTTAAGGCCAGAGCATAACACAAAACGGTGTTTCCGGTGCTTTGCTCCTGGTCATCTAACATGGCAGTGCAAAGGACCTGACAGGAAAGGTCAAGGCCTGTGCATACGATGTGGCGAAACGGGGCACAAATTAAAAGAGTGCAGTAACACCCCAAAGTGCTGCCTCTGCGTTGATGCTCAATGCAGTCCGGTAGACCATATCCCGAGCTCAAGTAGATGCGCGATGAGCAAAAAATTGACATCTAAATGAAAGTGCTGCAAGGAAACATGCACAGAAGCAGAGTGGCTGACGCATTACTGTAGCAAATTAGTATAGAGCAGAAAGCAGACATTGTAGTAATCAGTGAGCAATATAGGGAAAAAGTAAGCGGAACATGGCTTGCAGATACGAGCGGAACGGCGGCCATATGGTTTGTAGTAATTAGTTCAATGGTATATAATTTACTAAAATGCATATAGATAATGGAAACTCTTTAAATAATCTTTTTTTTCATTATTTAACGGTATATTTTCAATAACTCTATCATGAATGAGTACACAATATTCTTGAATGTCTTAAATTCGATTTTGATATCAATTGGTCATGTTTTCACAGACACAATTATTAGAGCAATAGTCTTAAATTCATCATATAATAAAGGAGGTTAAGGCTCACGGGTGTAATAACTTTGTTGAAACTTTGAACTTCGTCATATGGATATGGAATTGAGTTTAGATGTATTTTTTCGTTCGTTACATCACAATGTTGAAATTTGTTTGCATTTTGGAATCCGATCAATATGATCCGCTGTCCTTCATTCTGTGTTGAAAGTTCAACATTCAACGAGTGATATTTTCCTTGTGATGTTACGTTTAGCATTATCTTTTCCTCTCACCTAAATCCACGGATAGCCTCCCGGGATTTAGAGGAACACCTTAAAAAAATAGAAAGTTGGCTAGCAGATTGTCGCATCAAAATAAATGAGCAAAAAAGTGTACATGTGACATTTACTCTTAAGTCCAGTTCTTGTCCGGCAGTCTCCTTAAATGTCATTGTAATCCCACAAGCAACAGAGGTTAAATACTTAGGAGTGCATTTTGACCGACGGCTCACCTGGAAAAAACATATAGAAGCCAGGAAAATGCAAATGAAACTCAAGGCAAGTTCCTTGTATTGGCTTACCAACCGAAAATCAAAACTGCGTTTAGAGTATAAAGTACTTATATACAAGGCTGTAATTAAACCGATTTGGACTTATGGTATTCAGATATGGGGCACTACTAGTGCATCAAACTTGCAAATAATTCAAAGGGCTCAATCGAAAATTCTGAGAACGATCAGCGGCGCTCCATGGTTCGTCAGAAACGAAAATATTCACCGCGACCTTAATATAGCACCCGTTGAAGAAGAAATAGCAGTTTTAAAAACAAAATATCAATCCAAACTCCAGTGTCATCCTAACGAACTAGCAAGGAATCTGCTTCACAGGATGAATACATCTCGTCTTAAAAGGCCACTTTTTAAAAATAGAGTTTCTTTATATTTATATTTTTATTTTTATTTCTTTTTGTACATAATTTACATAATAAATGAACTAAAATTGCTCTAAGCACTGGCGCGGAGCATCAATTTATTTATTAGTTGTAAGCTTTGTAAAATTATTGTTGGTTTCGATTGAAAAGATGCAATCAATAAATCAATGTTAAATTTAAAAAAAAAAAATCTTTTCCTTTGAATCACTTGAGGTCACAACATTTTAATCGCTTTGAACGTAATAATATTAATTCATGTTTAGACGTACTTTGACCTCTCATTTATTTATTGGTGCGCGTCGTCATCTGATTTCACCGCTTATGCACGCGGAAATAAACCCAAAAAGTTTTAAATTCGTGTAAGACTGTTGAAAGGTTCAAAATTTATAAAATTGCGAATTATTCCAATAAATTATTTAATTTTATTATTTTTTATAAAAAAAGCTTCAATTATAGAAAACAATTTTTTTGGTGAAGAATATAGTACCAAGAAATTAGCATAAATAACAGCACTGCTGACAGTAACTGCCAAACTAAATAAAATTCAATTAAATTCTATTGCTAAGTGTGGTTCGGGTAAGAGATTATATGTGGATTTATTTTTTACTTTTTGATATATTAATAATTACGATCCACAAAAGTTCACAAAATTAGGTCGGGTATTTGATAAAATTGTTTTCCGCACCCTCCCAGGGGGATGGAATGAAGTAAGCCCACAAGTAAAAAAAAATGATACAAATTCACAAACAAGATTGAATCTGGACCCAACAGCAATCAACACACAGAATATACCTTTTGTAAAAACCACTACTAATACTACTACATCAACAACAGTTTCAACATCAGTTATCATGTCAGCTTCACTATCAACAATGACATATGCAGCAGCCCCAACTACAGTCTTAACCGAAACACTGTTTGTAAATGCTGCATCTACATCTATTATTATTATTATTAACAGGCTGTTGTGCAGCCTCGTACCCAACTAAAACAGTCCTAGACTGTTTATAAATCTCGTAACTGCTGTGGGCTTAATTTTAACTAGGTGATTTGGAGATATGAAACCACTGCCTAGGTAATTATGTCTGCGTCTTGCCACCGCTGAGCAAGTGCATAGAATGTGTTCTGCCGTTTCCTGCTCCTCTTGACAGAGTCGACAGGAATCGTCTTCTACCACGCCTATTTTTCAGGTGGTAATTTAGTCTACAGTGTCCTGTTAAAAGTTCAGTGTAGAGTTTGATGTCATTTCTGCTGAGGTTTAAAGAAGCATTTACCCTGATGTGTTCAGGATCAATGAGTAGTCTCGACTGCCGCATGCCTTTTTGGGCTCTCCAGTAGTTTAGCAGACCTCGTTTTTCCTGTTCGCACAACAAGTTATTTGTGAAGCTACTGTTTACCCCACAGAAGGGTTCTGGGCCTATAAAGGCAGTGTCTGCACCCTTTTTTGCTAAAGAATCTGCCATTTCGTTACCCTCATGTCCCTCGTGTCCCGGTACCCACATTAGCGTAACAGAGTTTCTCGCTGCTAGGGTATTGAGAAGATTACAGCATTCCCAGACCAGCTTTGATTGGAATGAGAAGTTTATTAATGATTTTAGAGCTGCCTGGCTATCTGAGAGTATGCATATTTTGGTGTTGCGTGTACCCCTGCGTAGACATTCTCTAGCACATAGCATGTTTTTCCCATTTATTTATTTATTTTTTATTTATCTCTACAAATTGATCTTAGGACATTAAGGTAATAACCTTTTTAAGATGTCCTAACGACATGAAGTATATATATATTTTCAATAATTAACTTAACTGGAACAATTCAATCCAAGGTAAAATGAAATATAAATTATAAAAGAAATTGATTTACACAAATAAAATTATAAAGTTTTAAAATTATAAATTTATATAAGTGGATGATTTAAACAATTAAAATTAAATATTGTTAAACGTACTCTCCGTTCTTTAAATATTAAATTAAAAAATATAACAACAAAACAATAAACAATAAGATAAATACAGATCACAATTTATGAACAAAGCAATACAGATTGCCCAGAAATTCACCGCGCCCGAAAGTAGCCCTCAAGTTCATTCCTGAACTGTACAGTGTTGCCAATACTTCGCAGCCGTACAGGAAGTGAGTTCCAGAGTCTTACTGCATACACGAAAAACTGACGATCAGACATAAGAGACGAGTGCTTGCACGGGACAAGTTGGTTACAACGACAGGAACGTGTGAACCTGAGACATCTAAACAAATATGGAGGTTCCCGGGTGTAAATAATCTTGTGAAGAAAGATGATAGTCTTAGACTCCAAGAGTTCATCGAATGTGATCCCAAAAACTTGCCTTGATAAAGTGGATACATGATCTGTTCTAGTCAAGCCATAAATATACCTTGTTATATTATTAAATAGGACATAAAGCTTTCGTTTGCTAGCTGCATCACAATTCGCAAAAATTTCACAACCATACAGCAATGTTGGGAGAAAGTAGGCCTTAGCCAACAGCATTCTGATTCCTTGTGGGGTGAAATATTGCGTTGACCACAGTGAACGCAGCATACCGTAAACTTTGCCAACCGTGGCAGCAACGTGGTTACTCCATGTTAGAGTGCCATCAAATATAACTCCCAGGTTTTTAGCCGTGTTTACACGTTCAATCACAGACCCATTCAATTTAATACTGCGTAGTATTGTGGTATCAAAGTGTTTCTTGTAAGTCACTAAACATTTTGACTTAGCAGGATTAAGGCAAAGCCCATTTTTCTTTGCCCAGTTATAAACATTAAATAAGTCATTATTAATTTGAGTGACACAATTAATAATTTCGTCCCTTTTACAGCTTATGTAAATTTGGACGTCATCAGCATACAGATGAATGTCACAATCATGCAATGCAGTCGGTAGATCATTTATATATATACAAAAAAGAAGAGGCCCCAATATGGACCCCTGAGGTACACCTCGCACTACCGACAAGAAATCCGATGCCTCATCATCACACTGACTGGGTTGGTAAACCGCTTGGGTTCTATCTGTAAGGTATGATTCTATAAATTTCACTGCGCCGGATGAGAAATTGTACATTCTCAGAAGCTTCGTACATAAAATATTGTGGTCAACACAGTCAAATGCCTTTGAATGGTCCAATAATACCAAGAAAGACACCCTATTTAAGTCAAGTGATGCGCGAATACTCTCCACTACATCAGTCAGAGCCGTTACGCAGCTCCTCCTTGGCATGAACCCAGACTGTCGTTCCGTTATAATGTTATTGTCTGCTAAATACTTTTTTAATTGTTTCGCCATTACTAGTTCAAATACCTCGGACAAGTATGGTAAAATTGCTATTGGTCTATAATCGTTATCAGACTTTAGGGTTGGAATAATTTTCCCTAACTTCCAACAATTAGGGAAAGTTGATGTCGTTATAACAGTATTAAAAATATGAGTTATAACTGGCAGCAGCTTAGGAAGTACGGCCTTAACAAAAACAGGGTGAATCTCATCAGTACCACAAGCATTTGACTTTATACCCAGAAAGCACTCCAATACATCTGACTCGTCAACACCAGAAAACCCAAACATAATATCAGAGGACACAGAACTACAACAGTTTGCATAAGCATTCTTTTGCACTGCTTCAATTGGAAGATTGACAAATTTCCTATTTAAATCATTTAGGTCCATGGTAATGTTCCCAAAAGTAGCAATATTCCCTATACCTATGCTGCGAATATGTCTCCATTTGTTTGTTTACTGGTTACTGCACTGCTAAATGTTTTTCCGAAGTGGGAGTATTTAGCGGCTTTGACATCTTTAGTAACCTGCCTTCTAAGATTTCTGTAAGTTTCATATAGAAGAGGTATACCATTGCAATTGCTTTTTGGAAATTTGGCCCTACAATTCCAGCTCCTGCAATGCCATCTTCCATTTTGGACCCATCTGTATACCACAATTGTGAGTCCTGCTCTATTATAAATTCATTGTTTCTCCAAGCTGAACGGTCACTGATGACCACTTTGAATTGCTTTGAGAAGCCTAATTTTCTGTCCATTTTGTCGAAGACCATGAGGCACGGAGAATTCCAGACAGTGTCCAGAATCTTTGCGTGCCCCGAAAGGTTGCCTTCTTTAAGATCGGCTAGATTAGGTAGCCTTAGGGCCGCGCTGGCCGCCATCCTTTTAACTACAAGGTGTAGAGGAGTCAGTGCAGTGATCATTCCCAAAGCTCGTGTGGGGCACGTTCTCTTTGCTCCCGTCACACTCAAACAGGCTATACGGTAAATCTTGTTAAGAGTCATCTGAGCTCTTGTTTGGTTTACTTTTGGCCACCATACCAACGACGCATAAGTAATCATTGGTACTATTATTGTTTTATATGACCACGCCATCATTTTTGGCCGTAGTCCCCATGTTTTACCGTACAACCACTGGCAAGCATAGGTTGCCCTTAAGGCTTTACTAGTTATGTATGATAAGTGGTTTTTCCAAGTTAGAGTTTTGTCCTGGATTACTCCCAGATATTTCATTTCATTGGACATTGTCAAGTTCGTGGTCCCTAAACTTAAGGTCCCCAGATTCAGTTTCCTTCTTTTGGTGAAGGGTACCACGTTTGTTTTATTCGGATTTATCGATAGGCCTTTCTCCTGACACCAGTTTTGAGTGATGTCAAGAGCTAGTTGCATGCGATCTGTTATGGTAGAGTCAAACTTGCCTCTGACCATAATTACCAAATCATCCGCAAAGCCCTGAACTTCGTATCCGGGGTCATTGAGAGTTTGTAAGAGCTCGTCGATAACCAATAACCATAGGAGTGGCGATAGGACGCCCCCCTGGGGACATCCTTTAGTTGACCTGACAATTTGCTTTCCTGTCCCTGCTTCAAAGATTTTTTCCATAACTTTTAGCAGGAATGACGTCAGGCAATGGGCCGATAGGCTTTTGGCGTGTGGTCCGCCTTTTTGCCTGCTTTCGGTATGAAAGCCACCCTAGCCTTCGTCCAAGGTTTAGGCACTATGCCTAGTTCCAGGCTTATCCTGAAAATGTTTGTTAGCACAGGTGCTAATACATCAACACCTTGCCGAAGTAGGCACGGTTGTATATTATCGACACCTGGCGATTTGAATGGTCTAAAAGTGGAGATAGCCCATTTGGTTTTATTGACGGTGAAGATTCTGCGAGCCAGTGAGAGTTCCCTCCGTGTAGGCATCAAGAAACGAGTATTCTCGATGATTTCACTATCCTCTCCGCTAGTGGCACAGCCTGGAAAGTGAGTGTCCAACAAAAGCTGTCCCGTCTCTTCCAGGCACTCCGTAAAATTTCCGTCAGGCTTCTTGAGTGTAGAAAGTCCGTTTGAGTGATCTTTATTGAGTGATTTCTGGAGTCGGGTAGCTGCTGGGAGGGTTTCCATCTAATCACCGTACTTTTTCCATGAGTCTCTCTTAGATCTTCTCAACTTATTATTATAGGCCGTTAAGGCCCTTCTATAAGATCCCCAGTCACCATTAGACTTGGCTCTATTAAAGAGTTGTCGGGCTTTTTTGCGCAAAACATTTAGCTCCCCGCTCCACCAGGGTACGTTCCTAGAACGTTTCTTCACAACTAAATTGCAGCTACTTTCAAAAGCCTCGATTATTATATTATTAAATTTGTTAACTTCAAGATCTAGTTCCTGAGAGTTACTTATTTTTTCACTAAGGCACGCAATATTTTGCTCTAAGTAAAAGTTATATATCGACCAGTTGGTCTTCCTAACATTTCTCATTTCGAAGGTGCCTCCAATCTCCCCCCCCAGATCAAAGCAAATGTACCTATAGTCCGACAAGGAGACCTCATTAAGCACCCTCCAATTAGAAATGTTATTTGATATGAATGCGCTAGTTAGGGTGAGATCTAACACCTCCCCCCTTATCGCATTCATAAAGGTAGGCTCGTCACCCCTATTTACCACCACCAGATTGTTTGTCGTAATAAAATCAAGAAGTGACTCACCTCGCACGTTCGTGTCCGTGTTTCCCCATACCGTGTGGTGCGCGTTTGCGTCGCAGCACACCACCCACTGTAGACTGCGAGTGCGACAGTACTCCGTAAGCTGCTGGAGCTCGCGCGATTCCGCGTCCTCTGTGTCGCCAGGTAAGTACATGGAGGCCAGGACTACCGTTCTCCTCCCTTTGGCACTAGGCACTTCTGCCTGTACTGCCACCAGATCGCGTTGTAGAAGCTCTGAAATTGGGAGGAATTTAATATTTTTGTTGATCATGATCGCTGCCCTCGGTCGGTCAACATTATTATCATAGATCAACTTACATGTTTTTGTCTGCAGACCATTTATGCGCCCATGGTTCTTGAATGGCTACGAAGTCCAGACTCTGGTGTTCCACCAAGGCACTGAGCCTGTAAGAGGCTGCTATAGCCCTGTGGAGATTTACTTGGAGACAGTGAAGCTGCTTCCAAAAGTTTTGCGTTCGTGATGGGGCCTGGGACATTATTTCCCAGACCGATCCTTGCGGATCTTACCACCCTTTGTGCTCCGCAAATTTTCCGCAGCCTCCGGGTCTTTTCTCTCCCATTTCCTGAGCCTACCAGAGAGAGCAGATGGTTTTGGACGTTGGACACGTGTGTTGCCTCTCTCCGCTCTCGGTACTGGCTTTATAAAAATGGGCCCCGTTTTCGGCTTCTGGCTACTCTGCTTTGCCCGCGCTGCAACAGATGTTGTTGGTTGCTCTTCAACACCAACAGCAGATTTTGCCCTGTTCCCCTTCAGTCTAGGTCGGAGCTGGGCACTGCCAAAGCCATAGTAGACTTTCTTACCCAGTGTGTCAACCCTTTCAGACGAGATGGGGTCCAGAGCAATTGCCAGCTGGACCTGGTCACCTTTTTGTAGGCGATGGAGCACCCGCCACTCGCTGACACTAATGCCCGAATTCTGCGACTCCACTTGCCCCAAAATTCGGTCATTTTGCCAAGATACCGAGCCGGGAAAGTAGCCAACGAAGATCTTGGCCTTTGGCACTTTTGCCTCGTCCACCACCTTCAACTCAGCCCCCTTCCATGGCTTCATGGCTGGTATCCTTTCTTCAGCCCAGGCTACGGTTTCGTCGTCCAGACAGTTGATCGTCAACCATCCAGGCTTGAAACTACAGCCTGCAAAGTATGGCTTCACTGGGCCCCCACGAGTCTCGAACATCTTGTCGAGAATACACCGTTGTACCTTCCCAATTTCTTCAGTGGACCATATGCCCTCCGGGAAATTGCTAGGTATAACCCCTATCTTTTTGGAGCAGACTGTCTCCGCTAGAGTAGGCTTTGAGCAGGGGACCCCCAAGGAGGCGCCCTGCACGCCATGTCTTTCAGAGACACTCGCCACCCTCTTGCTGGGACCAGGTTCGCCCCCAAGTATGGTCTCCACCTCCTTCATCTCACCACACACCGGCGGGTCCGCTGGGGGCACTATTGACATTTTATCAATGTTTTTGTTGCCCTCTTGTGCAAACCGCTTTGTCGGCCTGGAGTTCGATGTCGGCGTGGAGCCATCTGAACGGGATCTTTTAGGGGTCCATCGCGCAGACACGTTCGCTGGATTTGCCGCCAAGGACCGAGCTGTTTCCAGCGATATGCCCCTGGCCAGCAAAGCCTTAAAACGTTTACGTCCAGCGCCGGACAGCTTCAAGTTTTGGAATCTTCTCTGGAGCAGGTTCAAGAAGATTTCCTGTTCCTGTTCCGAGGAGATAGACACCCCAGCCGATTCCTGGCCAAGTGGGATGTTCATCTCCTCCGGCCTGTCGGTTAAGGGACCAGGTGCCCCCCCCCCAAAAGGTCGTGCTCCATGCTTTCATTGTCGATGGGACCAGATGCCCCCTCGGCCAATGATGGCTGTTGGCTCATTGTAGCCACACTATGCCCATTTGAAGGTGTGCAGTCCATTTTTTTTTCATATAGGCTTAAGTTTTCCATATATTTTTCTTTAATTTTCCTTTGCGTTTTGGTCACCCACGGGCGCCCCCGTGGTAAGGCTAATTAAAACCGTAGGTTCGCCGGACCTCGTACGGAGTTCGCTATTAAGCTTGACTCTACCCCGTCAAGCAAGCTCACTGGCATAGCTGTTCCACCGTGAATTTTTTTTTTTTGGGTCAATAGGTCTGGTGAACCCTGCCCCAGGGAGTTTTCTCTCTCCCCCGCCCGGCAAATCGGCGACCCAAGTCCAGCAGAGACATGACCGTACTGTAAGTGGGCCATTGGTCTGTAAAGGAATTGCCGCACTTCCCCGAAGGGCTGACCAATTGTTAGTGTCTAGGCGATCCGGCGGTCTTAGTGAGACGTTCGGTATTGGCCAGTACGACTACTAACTAGCCTTAACGACTGAGCAGGAATCGTAGAAAACTACTTTCAACCTGTGCGTTAGAGGTAGTTCTTAGTTTGCGTAACTGGACCATGTCACCGTCTTTCATGTGCCATGTTCCAGCACCCAGTAAGCCCCTACATCGCAACAAGGTGACCCATCGTAGGAGATCTACATCTAAGCCTGAACAGTGTGACTACTTACGTGGCCAACGTGGAATGATCCTCTCACCGGCTATTCCCGTGAGAGTTGTTCGAGAGCGATGCAACTCGCTAAGTAGTTTGCCCATGGAACGCAAAGCCCATCAAAATTGCGAAAAGTAGATAGTTGTGAAAAACCAAAAGCGGCTTCGCCAAAGTCCAGAAAAAACTAAGAAGCCACAACAAAAGCAGAAAACCTTAGAAGCTTACTGGTTGAGCGGCAAAGAAACTTCTGCTTACCAGTATGCGCTTCTCGATGATGAGGAGCCCCCTCCAATTTTTGTTGACCGAGTGAGTGATATTAAGCCGTTAATCACTTTACTAAATGAAAGTGTTAAGGCTGAGTTAGAAATCAAAGTCAATAGTCCAGATAAAGTTAAAATACAGTCACAAGCCCCTGAATCCTATAAAAAGGTTTATAATAAAAAATGCGGAATTTTATACGCACAAGCCTCAACAGGAAAGAAGTTTTAAAGTGATCCTGCGAAATATGCATCCTTCGGTAGACACAACCGACTTAAAGACTTCTCTTGAAGAATTGGGACAGAAAGTTACAATGGATTGTGCACGCAAAGGTAAGCTTAACGATGTTAAATGTACGCTATGTCAAGAGAATCATCCCTCTTATTACAAAGGATGCTCTGTTTACAAAGCGCTGCAAAGTGAAAAATATCCTCAGCTTATCTTTTGCTCTAAGCTGGTAGCTGTACAAAACACGCAACCAACTTCTCCCTTAGAAAAGCAGCAAAAATAAACACAAAACTATGCTAACGTAGTTAAAGGGCAACCAAATTCAAGCAACAAGTGTGCAAAAACGATCAACTCATATTTGGAAAATTTTTTGGAATCAATGGTATCACGTTTTTATCAAATGATGAATCAGATGATGATCTTGACAAACCTGCTAACTACACTAATCGCAAAAACCACTAAATCATCATGCCCTTAAAAATTGTAGTTTGGAATGCCAACGGACTTGCTGAAATTGTCGAGGAGATATCATTGTATTTAGAACAGCGTCATATTTATATTCTACTTATCTCAGAAACACATTTCACAAACAAAAAACTTTCTGCGAATACCAAATTACAACTTTTACAAAACAATGCATCCCGATGGTGGAACAGCGGTAATAATTAAAAAAAAAACTTAAAATATTCAGAATCTACGCATTTCCAAACAGCTGCCATCGAAGCCACAAATGTGACTACCTACTATCAAGGCAATGAAATTGTAATATCAGCCTTTTATAGTCCACTCAAATATAACATAAAACGGGATGACTATACTTCCTGTTTTAAAACGCTAGGCAATCGGACTATGGTTGGAGCTGATTTTAATGCTAAGAATCCATCGTGGGGCTCCAGGCTTACAACAACCAAAGGACGCGAGATACTAAGCACCATACGTTCCCTACGAATTGGCCTACAGACAAGTCTCCAGATTTTATTGATTTTTTTTATATACAAAGGTATACCGATCTGACAACACCCTGCACTACATAGTGCGATCCTTTTGTCCGACCACTCGGCGGTAGTTGTGACTTTAGCCAACAATTTTGACATAATACCGGAAAAGTGTCTTCCTCACACAAAATCTACAGACTGAGACTACTTTCGATACTTTCTTTTGAGAAATATAGAACTCCATATACCACTCAAAGCAGATGAAGACATTGATGCTGCAGTCGAGTATCTTACGAGCATTATACAGGAATCTGCATGGCGTGCTACTCCACACAAGAAAAATACTTTTAATTCGTCCGCGCCGAAATACACCCTTGCAGTGATTGACAAAATTGCGGAGAAACGATGAGCGCGCAAACAATGGCCAATTTCAAGACATCCGGATACCAAAGCCGAATTAAACAGGATTATCAGAGAACTCAAGCTTTTGACGAAGAAGGAGAAAGATTCCAGCATTGCTAAGACACTCAGGAACTTAGACGTAACAATCCAAACGGACTATTCATTATGGAAAGTTTGTAGAAGGACATGTAATAAAATAATACATGAGCATCCCCCCTTACTAAGAGTTGATAAAACTTGGGCGAAATCAGACACCGAAAAAGCGTATTTATTCGCAGCACACTTAAGTTCTGTGTTCAAACCAAATAAGATTGGATGTTCCCAGAAACAGATTGACTTAATAGTGAACAAGTTAGACCAATGCCATCAATTGGAATTGCCTATAAAAAACATCTCAAGAACTGAGTTAATAAGTGTACTAGCAAACTTGAATGAAAGAAAGACTCCAGGATATGACTTAATCACACACAAAGTACTCAAAGAGTTACCTTTTCGTGTATAACACTTTTAAGAAATATACTCATTGCTGCACTGCAAAGAAGTTATTTCCCAGCAGAAATAAAGATGATTCTAAAGCCTGGCAAAAGTGGTGTCGATCCGACATCTTTTCCCATCAGCTTACTGCCAATGATTTCAAAAGTGTTTGAAATACTTATAATCAAGAAGCTAATGCCCATTGTTGAAGCGAAAAAATTATTCCACAACACCAATTTGGATTTCGGAAGTATCATGGCATGATTGAACAAGTCCAGGCTAGTTGAGAATATCCACAAAAGCTATGAAAATAAAGAATTTTGTATAGCAGTTTTTCTTGACATATCTCAAGTCTTTGATAGAGTATGACATGCGGAGTTGCTGTATAAGTTATTAAATATGCTTCCAGTAAATCTTTATCTTGTGATTAAGTCCTATCTTACTAATAGGAATTTTTACATCAAACATGGTGACGAAGTCTCCACTTTACAAAAAATCAATGCTAGAGTTCCTCAAGGAAGTGTCTTTGAACCAATTTTATCCCCTTTATTTACGTCAGACCTGCCTGCACCAAGCAACGTCGTTGTGGGCACTTTCGCAGATGATACAACTATCCTGTCCTCACACCAAAATGCCTTTACTGCTGCTAAAAAATTGCAAGAAAGCGTCGATGACGTCACAAAATGGATGAATGACTGGCGTATCAAATCGAATGAAAGTAAGTCTGTACACATTCCCCTTACAGTAAGACGCGATTGTTGCCCTGGACTTAAGATGAACAGTCCCACAATTCCGCAAGCTACTGATGCCAAGTATCTAGATATATAGTTGGACCGACGGCTTACATGGAAACCTCACATACTTGCAAAAAGTAGAACTCTGGGATAAAGTTTTGTTCCTTACACTGGTTGCTCAAGCGTACGTCAGTGCTATCCACTGAAAACAAGTCGCTGATGTATAAAATTATCCTGAAACCAATTTGAACTTACGGAATTCAATTGGGGGGCGCTGCTTCAAGGTCCAATAGTATTGTTACGAAATTGCCCTCTTGACAATTTATTCTGTTACGAAATTGCCCTCCTGACAATTTACTCCAACTCTCTGTACTCGGATTCGTACCACTGGATCGTGTAGTAATTAAACAATCGCTCGTTAAGTTAAAATAGCTAACTTTATTTAATTATTGCTATTTACACATTTAATACTAGGCTTAAAGTTTACTTTATTACAATTTGCACTTTATTTACAATTGCAATTCATTAATCACGATTTAATAATTAATTTCACCACTTTACAAAATCACAATTACAAATACTACTGCACGATGTACACACTGTTCCGATATCTGGTCAACTGTGTTCGACTTTGAATAGTGTGGTTCCTTTTATAGCTTTCGAATGGTTGAAATAGAAAATTATACGTTATTCAAGAAGTTTCTGGATTATCTAGATACTTATATTCGCCTCGAAGGAAGTTTTTATTTTCGAGAACATTCTTTACACCACTATCTCTACAACGAAAGAAGTTTTTATCCGCATGGATTGTGTCTTGGCTTAAATACATAGGGTGGTGTACACAACCTCAAACTCAAGATGGGACCCTAAATGTATGCAATCACGTTTCAGTAAAGAAATTAAAAATATTGAAACGTGAATGCATACTGAAACGTGATTGCATACTCTTAGAATCCCATCTGGAGTTTGAAGTTGTGTGCACCACCCTATGTCGTGGTAAGATAGTGGTGTATGGAATGTTCTCGTTCAAGGTGTATATAAGATTCGTGGTGTATATAAATGTCTAGAATGATCCAGAAACTTCTACACTAGTGTTCGAAAGCTATAAAAACGACCACACTATTCATAGTCGAACACAGTCGTTCGTATTTGTAATTTTGTAAAGTGATGAAATTAATTATAAAATAAAGTGATTAATGAATTGTGAAATAAAGTGCATATAGTATATATAAGTGTATAAATTGCAATAGTTACTTTAATTTAACCAGCGATTGTTTGATTATTACACAATCTAGTGGTACGAATCCGAGTACAGAGAGTTAGAGTAACTTGTCAAGAGGGCAATTTCGTAACAATATTATAAACAAAAAACTTATTTTTTTGTTTCTAATTATAAGGCAAGATTGTATGTAAGAGATATCTGTATATATGTAGGTAGTATTATAATTGTAAAATGTTTTTAGTCTAAGACAGAATGGAATAAAAATTGATTAATAAAGAAAAAATTTTATCTAATCATCAACGTACCTATAGATTGTGGCGTTCTAGCGCTGTCACCAATCAGTACGTTTTCCTTCTGTGCTTTTGTTTATTAACTCTTTTAGTTTGGCTAGTCAATGCACTCACAAACTTGAGCTTATTATTTACTATATAAATGCTAGGATGCTCTAGCGCGGTCACTAGTCTATTAGTTTATTATATTTATATTTTGAATTCTAGATGTACAAGCTGATTATGGTCCTGTACACTGATTGTTCTTGTCTATTCCACAATGCAGATATTCCCTCTACATTCCTCGCATAGATGGATTGCATTTATTTTATGCCACTATACAGATATTCCCTCTGTATTCTTGCTCGGATGGGTTTAATAGAAGTGCAAGCAGTACACGATACAAATTTTAGGCACATTTAATAATAATAGTATTATTTTCAATTGTATATATGTATATTTTCCTTTCAATATTTCATAATAAATTTTTATAATATTTCGTCATTAATTATGAAGATATTTCGATAGTGGTATTTTGTATGAATATTTTGGTTATATTTATTATATGAGCCTTTAATAATTGTTTTTTTTTAAATTTTGTTTATATATAAAAAAAATGTTTGGTATTTCGTTTATTGGAACTCGTATTCAGCGAATCCAACAAGTATAAACCTTATTTTTAGTGTGATTTTGGGATTACAATAGTTGCCACATATTTTAAATTATGTTAATTTTGAGTTACAGACATGGCACACATATTAATAATAGCATCATTATTGTGTTTTATTCTGGGTTGGGGATATGGTATATGAATAGTAACCTGTCATTTATAGTTCCTAGCCCTTGATGATGAGTGATGATCGTGCTGGTTGGTGAAGATGAATGATGATGATTGATTATTAGATTGATTGTGTTTTCCGTTGATCAACGATCATTAGGAGTTGAAACTCTACGGTTGACATCAAATATTATTTCGATACATACATTCGTGTGGTGGTTCAGTTCAGTTCTCATTTGTATTTAACACCCATGCTCACTCGATGTTACTGTTGTGTTACACTTCTTTAGTTTGTTACAATGCGTAACACCGATATTCACTCGATGCCACTTTTGTGTTGCACTTTATTAATTTGTCTTGAATCCTTATCACAAATATACCGCCGACTGCGCCATTTATGTGATGAAATAAAACTCAACCTTTCAGTTTCACAATCAATCTAATAATGGTTCCAATAAATTGAAAGTACAAGTATTTATATCTTAAAATATGCATACTCTAAGGAATTGAATTTGATGTTTTTAATGACAATATGAATTGGATAATTTTACAGTGAATTTGGGTTGGATGATTTTATTGATAATTTACATTTGATGTATTATTGTTATTGCTGGTATCAGTTAGGCAGTAACCGTACCTCGCGTCTTGATCACACTTACTCAGGCAAACGACCTTCACATATTTTAGAAAACAAACTGACTGTCCTACGGCAATGGCGCTTGACTATTTCTGATTCTTATGAGAAAATAGGACAAAGCCTCACAGTAATAATGATAAAAAAAAACTATGGAATACACAGGTAATAATTATCTTATAAATTCATTGGCAAATAAGTATCGTCTAGAGGCACTGCGCATATTCATACCGGACATGCATAAACCATGGTGTGACATCTTATTTTCAGCTGGATGTCAAGACCATCAGCTTTAGCTCAAGCTCGGGAATTAGAAGCTAATCAGCAAGGATATGAATTCGCAAGAGCGTTCGACGAAGAACAAAATAAATCTAAAATATTCCAAAATCGAAATAATCCACAATATAGAAATGAAGCTAGTGGGGTAGCAAGGCCCATTCAAAATAATCGGGAACGAAGAAAGCCAATTCCAATGGACATCGATCCCTCCTCTTCTAGATACCGAGTTAATCAAGAGTCATTTAGGGACGCCGACTATGCTGGCGAGATAAATTTTTTAGGATAACTTCGGAATTTCCATTTATCAAAAAGAAGCTATACAGCAATGCGCTGTTGAGAATCTTAGTTGATACTGGCCCCGCCAAAAATTATATAATAAATTTGAATGAACTTTTGTTAAAACTGTGGGCCATTTTTAGCCAAAACTCGAAATGGTTATAAGAGAATCACCGAAAAATGTAAAACGCATTTATTCTGTAAAGTTATTGAATTTTTTATACTTCCAGCACTAAAAACTTTTGACGCAGTTATAAGGTATGATTTTCTCTCGCAGAATGGAGCTCAAATCGATACGAGAAAGTCTATTTTAATATATCACAGTGGCAGCGATCCAATAGAGTTATATCAATGTCAATAGGTGAACAATATCGAAATAGCTATAGAATCCGTCCCTCTAGGGATAAAGTATAGGTTTGAGCATGTGATTCAACACGTAATAAAAGTTTTTGTATGCCCTGATCAAAAACTTACGTTTAATATTAAGGCCACTATTAGGACTTTGGGCAGTGTATTCAAAACCGTGGCGATACAAACATTTTTAAAGGATGGGATAATACAGCCTTCGCGGTATCCATATAATACCCCGGTGCTAGTGCTCACAAAAAAAGTCCCAGCGAAAATAAAGTTTCAAATATAGGCAAGTTTTCGACTCTAAATGTATCGGAAACTAAATGTTAAAACGGTGTCAGATCGTCATCCAATATCCGATATTTCGGTAATCTTGTCTAATTTGGGCCAATCAAAGATTTACACCACAATCGACTTGAAGGCAGTGAAAAGACAGCATTTTCCATAAATAACGGAAAACACCAATTTTGTAGACTACTGATTGGTTTGAAAAATGGTCCAAGCGTGTTTCAAAGAGCTTTAGATGATTTAGATGATGTGCTGCGAGACGAAATTCTTAAATGCTCTCATGTGTATATCGATGATCAGATGTTTTCTTAAAATCAAAGGACGAGCATGTGAAGGATATTGACACAATATTAAGAAAACTATTGCAAGCAAACATGCGAGTTGCACCTCAAAAAACATATTTTTCCAACACAGAGGCAGAGTTTTTGGGGATATAGAGTATCTGGCGATGGAACTAAGACATGCCCCACCAAAATTAATGACATAATTAAGAACGAAGTACCGAAATCACTCCTAAGTTTGAGATAATTTTTAGGGCTTGCTACAGACACTACAGGAAATTTCTTAAGAACTATGCAACAATTTCAAAACTCCTTACAAAATACCTCAGAGGAGAAAATGGAAACGTAGGAGCAAGGAAATCCAAAAATATAAAAATTCAGCTCAAGTTATTCTAGCTATTTATACCCAGATTTTCAGGAACCATTTGATTTGACAATGGACGCCTCAACAGACGCAATTGGATCTGTATTGTCACAGAAAAGTCGACTTACAACGATGATCTCACGGACACTAAGCAAAACTGAGAGAAATTACGCACTGAACGAGCATGAAATGTTAGCTATAGTTTGGGCCTTACAGAATTTAACGAATAATTTGTGTGGGGACGGATCACCAATCTGATTCTGTGTCTTTGTCCACACTATACTTTTGCAAAGTTTCATTAAGATATCTCTAACGGTGTAGAAAGTAAGTGGCCACAAACGGACAGATGGACGCACAAAATTGTTCAGAAAGTGATTCTGATCATATCTGTATACATATGGCCATTCCTACCATGTCTCCTACGTATAGTTGAAAACCCTCTCAACCTGTTACCTTCTTTAATAGTAAAGGGTATACAGACTTGGTAATTAAGGATTTTTGGTATATTTAAAAAAATTTTTTTAAAATATATTTCTACTGAATAAGGGTACGTCGCATAAAACTCCAAAATTCGTATGATTGGATTCAGTCAAGCTTCCATCGGTCCACAATTGTAGAATAATGGCGTAGGATTTTCCGAAGACGAATGGCCTCAAATAAACACTCCACGTCACCATAGAAATTTTCCCAGGCACTCCTGTTCCATTCTCTGACTGCTGCATCTTCCGTGGTGGCTAGGAGTTTCCTCGCAAGACACGTGAATTACATGGTGATAGCTAGTTAGAATTGAATCCATTTGTGAGGCATCCCTCCGCACCCTCGATATCGTTAAGTCAGCGAAGTTGGGTCAGGACACCATCAAGCATAAATGCAATAGATGAACGAAAGGAATTCCAGTTCGTTGATCATGAGCTAAATAGATACATATAAACAAAGATCCTAGGACCTTGCCCACCAAAAGATACAATTTTATAGCCTCGAAAATTGATTCCACGGACCCGAACATTTGTGACCCATGATTTCTGAAACAGAATTAGTTCCTCCCCTTCCTGCGACAGATAGAGTAGTAGGGCAGCCGGCGTTGCAATAAAATGATGGAGGTTAATCTGAAGAATCTGCACCATTTTCAAGAGAGCCGACCACAGTAAGGTCGCATTCATTCGCGTCCGCATCATCGACCTCGGACAGGGTGGCGTCCTCGTTCGTCTGCTAGCGTAGTCCATTGTAGTAAACTCCCATAAAGTCGGAGGGGAAGATGCTACTGTCTCCTTCGACGGAACGTTCTATAAGCCCAGATCGAGTTGACACATGAAGTCATGCTTGAGTTGGACGCAGCATCTTGAATTTAAACGATAGTCGGTTGGGCTGGTTTCTTCGCTATAGCTTTGGCGCCATCTTGCACACTTGAACTGCCGGGGGGCTGCACCGAAACAAGGGTTAAGGAGCTCTTAACTTGGCGCTGTCTGATATGGGGTGGGATTTTCAGAGCCGAATCCAGTAGAAATCAGGAAAAACTACACTGCCGCATGTACCACCACGAGAAGGCGATTTACGTTTGCATCCCAAATATTCATATAAATAATATTAAATTTTAATCCTTTATCATCAAAATTATAATATTTTATCAAATATCGGTCTCATAAAGTTTTGATTTGAATTTTTGATCCTGGGGTGTGGGTTCTCTTAATCGGAATTTTTTTTAATGATATAATGTGGAAGCATATACATATTTTTTACGTTATGAAAAACCGACAAAAATTATATTCAATATTATATTAGCAGCATAGGGTTTTGCTGTGGATTTCTGGTTTAAATGCCTAATTCTACTATCTCATTATCACACTTGGGAGGTCTTGGGTGCGAATCCTGTTTCTAGCTTGGTCTCAAAAATGCTTCTTTCTAACTCTGTGTCTCTTCGAGTCGAAGGACAGAACTTATTCATTATGGTGCAAGGTATAATAATAATAATAATAATAATAATAATAATAAAACTATCTCGTCAACTCAGTTAAGTTAAATTTAACATTTTTCCGACAAATATGTTGTATTCCATTAACAGTTTCTAAATAACCACTCAAAGGAGTTTTTGGGACATGAATTTATTAATTTATTTCTGTTTAATGTAATGTGTGTGCCCAAAATAATGAAAATCCTAAAAAAAAATGTAATTTACACTGAACGCATATTATTTTATTACACCACATTTATAATTTTTCATTATTTATTTTGATATCATTTTAAAGCAGTGAGAAGTCGTCAACTTGGTGCTTTTCAAGGAAGAGTATTGTATAAAATAAAATTTTTATTTAAGTATATTAAACTAATTTATTATATTTTCAGACTTGACATCTACATACTTTTTAAAGCCTTATTTTGTATTCCCAGAATTTCTTCAGTTCGTTAGCAAAACCCTATAAAGTATTTCAAAAAAATATGCTGAATTTAGTTCATTTAATGCAATGATTTTTCATTTAATTCACTATATTTATTGAAATATAAATACAACCTACAGGAAAATTATGTGCGACAGAGAAATCCTTTCCAGTAAAACGGGCAAACGTTTTGCAAGAGTGGTTTTCCTCTACCAGGGCCACTTGGTTTCACACATCTGCTTATCTATAAAAATCTATGATGAAACCGCAGACAGCCATGACAATGACTTAACTTTGGTAATACAGATGACAAATATGAACCTAGAAGAGGATGCAGAAAATGGTATTATATTAAAACGAACGGCGAGGGAGTCACATGCGCATCTAGCAACACAACCAAACCACAATAGCACATCAATGACGATCATCGGAAGTAGAGCCAATAACACAGATGCTGGGTCAGCACTATACTAGAGTCGCCCACTGGTCGAGATTCGACCATATAAACAATATTTAGCATTTATTTATGAATAACACAGGTCAGCACTATGTTAATATTTTAGTAAGTAAGAATTAAATATTGTAAATTAAGCGAAACGTTTTTGTGAAATTATTAGTTAGCAAACTTTTATTGTTTAATAATAAATACTAGAGTCGCCCACTGGTCGAGATTCGACCATATAAACAATATTTAGCTTTCATTTATTATTTTTTAAATTGATTTTATTAAAATTGAAAGTAAATAAACCGTTTATTTTAAAAATAGTAAATTTGAAATTAAAAGAATGTGCGAAGCTCGGTCTCCCGTGCACTTAACATTTAAATTGAAGAAAAATGATAATTCTTTTGGCAGTTTTAATTATACCACTCAGAATATACTCGTACATACTGTTACGAAATTGCCCTCTTGACAGTTTATACTGTTACGAAATTGCCCTCTTGACAATTTATACTGTTACGAAATTGCCCTCCTGACAATTTACTCTAACTCTCTGAACTCGGATTCGTACCACTGGATTGTGTAGTAATCAAACAATCGCTAAAATAAGTAACTTTATTTAATTATTGCTATTTACACATTTAATATTAAGCTTAAAGTTTACTTTATTACAATTTGCACTTTATTTGACAATTCATTAATCACTTTATTTTATAATTTATTTCATCACTTTACAAAATCACAATTAAAAATACTGCTGCTTCGATTAAAATGCACGATGTACACACTGTTACGATTTCTGCTTAACCGTCCTCGACTTTGAATAGTGTGGGCGTTTTTATAGCTTTCGAATGGCTGCAGAAGAAACTTCTACACTAGTGTAGAAATTCCTGGATCATTCTAGAAACTTATATACACCACGAATCTTATATACACCTTGAACGAAAACATTCTATATACCACTATCTTACCACGACATAGGGTGGTGCACACAACTTCAAACTTCAGATGGGATCCTAAAAGTATGCAATCACGTTTCAGTATGCAATCGCATACGAGTATAGGTATATAACATTACATAGTAAAATTTGTCAACACTTCGGTATAAACAATATTTTTTGTAAATACACGTTCATCTTTTACTAAATGCCCTTGGTCAGTAGTGTCACAAATATAAAACTTGAGTGCATTAAATGACCTAACTCTGCTTGCAGCTAAATATACGAGTATCTGCCCATGCGTGAATACTGGATTTCTCAACATAATGCCAACTTTATCAAATGTTTGGCCATGCGATTTATTAAAAGTCAGGGATAATTCGATATTACGGTCGTTGGAAATCGAATGGCAGCAAACTTCCAGAATAAGTCAAGTAAATGTGTGGGATAAGAATACGTTAACCTCGTGTTATTCCAGACAAACATCACAATCGATAGCATTATTATGTAATACCTTGATACGCATTCTTGTACCATTAACTAAAGTTTCCTTTGCATTTAAATTTCGTATCAAAGAACTATGGAATTGACTTTCAATGTCAGTTTATGTGGTAAATGCCACTGGATAATTGTTGACTTCCGCGTTATTATCTCAAATTATTTTGTCGTAGCTATAATACATTTGTTTTTGCCCCCGGGATTCTATTGAGAACATCTCGGTTTATGTAAGCACAATCCTCATTGGTTGGTGCTCAAACAACGGTACTCAAAATGTGTTCTGATAAAATACTTTCCGCGATATTCTAAAAATACATCATCAATTGCATTACTTTCATTTCCGACTAAATATTGTGGTATATCGATCACATTTCGACAAACTCTGGGCATTCTCTTGCCTCTCCATTACCGATAGTTTTCAAAAATTCGACGAATTCGATTTCCTCTAGTCTGACTCTCATATTTTGGGTGAGGATCGGATGATGGAACGAAGAAAACTCGTTCCAAACAATAACACAATTTTCAATTAAATTGGAATGTGTACCATGTGGGACAACTGGAAATATTTGCCGAAAATCTCCAGATAACAAAAACAGTTTATTTTTATTGTGATCATCTGAACAAACAACAAACCTCGCAAGAACTTATCTAATGCTTTCAATATTAAAACAGGGTACATAGAAATATCATCGATAGTAATTAACGAGGATGTCATTATATACCTGTCATAATGACTATTTACGGAAATGTTTGGTACTGAAGTTCCTTCTTTTTTTTTATTAAAACATTTATTTGTTATTGTATCTTACTCCATTGGAAACTAACAATAAGTTATCAAATCTTAAAACTAATGTATTAAATATGCTCTGTGCCTATTGCTTGGAGCTACTTGGGTTCTACTAATGTTTTCATATATATATTAATTAATTATAATTTTAAAAAGAAGAGGGAAACAAAATTTTATATAAATACATATTACAGATTAGTTTGTAAATAAGTTTAGAAACATGGTTTCTTTAGACATGAAGCAGAATTCTGCTGGAGTAGACTTCTTGCAAGTATGTTCGGATGATTTTGTAGGCGATTCAGATATTTCTGCTTTAATTCTACGATTTCTTCTTTTATAGTGGATATATATATATCATTGTGAATGTTTTTATTCTTGATAAACCATGGTGCGCCGGTAATTGTTCTTAGGATTTTCGACTGTGCCCTTTGGATAAGTTCTAGATTTGAGGTGCTCGCACTCCCCCAAAGTTGCACCCCATATGTCCATTGGCAACTTAAAAGCATTGTGTAAAGCTATTGGCAACTTAAAAACATTGTGTAACGTTTTGCCGCCAATTAAAAGACCAGCAGCAATACCACTGAAGGCAGTTGGTGTACATGCATTGAATGCATTTAACCACTGAATAAGGGAAGTTTGGACCAAAGTTTTTCCACAAGCCGCAAGAGTGGTCAAACTAAATACATTTGAGCCAGTATCATGAAATTGAACTTCACGACTGGCACGATCAATTATATAACGCTGTTCTTGATTAGCATTTTCATATAGTTCTTTAAATATAAACTGTTCTTCCGCTTGATCAAAATTAATTACTATCGGCACATCTGGGATTATGATGGGAGCTGGCAAACAATTGATTTACATGTGGCAATGTGAATAATCAAGACTTTTTCAATATCCAATAGTCTTCGATTAAATGAAATTGCTTCAGTGTAATCTCTTAAGAAATTTTCACTTTGTCTCTTTTAAATTCGTCCCACAATGCTACCGCATTTGCCGATAACAGTAAACAGATGACGCATTTGCGATGGGAAATTAAATTTCTTTGCTTCCTTTAAACATTCACGCCATTCGTTATCATTAGATGCCACACCGCGAGCGTGACATGCTCGACAAATATATTGGATAGTCTTAACTTCATCGAATGATTTTGGACCCCACAATGAAAGAATTCACTGTTCTTCGGTGAGACTACACAAATACTTTATCACCACCTCTCTGTCGCATCTTCCATCTCTTTTCTTCATCTACCCTAGTAAAGTGTATAGGAATTTCAGTGTATTTGTATGCATTGGCCATTAGATCCTATCGATTCAATTAAAAGCAGGCTAAAGTTTGGTACGCTTGATATTCTCAACAGCTTGACATTCTTGGCCAGGTCTAAAATATAAAGCTTGATTCTAAGGTAAATGAATATCAAGACGAAAATTCGATTGCTGGTGCATCGGCATTTCGAAAATTCGCCACATTTGCTTCAGTGGATCCCATATACGGACCATTCAAAATATTTTGGATCTCGTCTATGACAAAATTTTCTGCCCCTACATTCCCCACTTCAACAGTTGCACTACCATACCCTTTATATATGTATTTACTAGCTGAACCCCGACCCACTACGCCAGGCAAAAAAAAAACTTTTTCCAACAATTTGAATGAAATTAAAACATTTATTGCAATGCTTTTAGATAAACAAAATTCTTGGTTTTTTTCATCATCGCTCGGGTAAACAATATTTTATGCAGATGGTTTTCCGACTCGGGAGCATGCAACGTAGAGTTGGCCATTCGAGAAAATTAGATTTCCCAAATTTACACCGCACATTTCTAAAGACTTTTTGATGGTAACGGCGAATGCAGTGGCTTATCCGATGGAATCATTGGGATGCGAGGAATCAAAACATCTTCGCCTTTGAATTTTCGATTCAAAATTGTTTCTTCTAACAGATTTCTCCATATATTTTTGACGGTTAGCCTGGTGCCATTAGAAAGTTTTGATTTGTTGATATTGCGAAGCATAATAATAAGCGCTCCAATTTTTAGCTGCAATACGTGTGGTGGTATTCCTGGCAAATCAAATGCGTTTAAAAATTCTGTGGGATAATTCATCACCACATCCTGATCCACTGATTTGAATGTGAATAATAGACCCGGTATTTCTTTCCAAATAGCCTCGTTAAGATCACTGACATCTTTGTTCTTTACGACCAGTATTGCTCGCTCGCTTACCCAAGCATCATTTTTGTACTGTTGTGCTATGTTTGGGTACAAGCTATGAATTAGTTCTTCTTTTGATTGAGTGAAACAGCCAAAATCGTTTGGTAGTTTTATTATTCCTGTGTGTGTGTTCCTATCAACTGACATTGTACCACACCCAATTTTCAACAATTCCTTTGAAATTTCAGCTGCTGATGGATCGTTTTGCAATTGAACGCGTACGCTTGTTGTTGTGTGAGTATTCTTACATTTTTCCACAGAATTAAAGATTTCAAGTATGCGTTTATTTCATCTGCAGCAGTAGATTTAGGAATGACTGGTAACGTTTGTCTAAAGTCTCCAGCTAACAGTATCAAAGCACCGCCAAACAAATCTAGATTTCCGCATAGATGCTTCATTGTGCGACAGCAATCCCAGAAGATGCCAATGCCAGTGCTATTTTATGTTGCTAGTAGTACCGAAATGAAAATTGTCTTACCATTTCCTCCAGGCACGTCCAAAAAATACATTCCACCACTTTCATCGTTAACTAAATGCATAATCGTGTCGTATGCATATTCTTGATCAATGTTCAATTTTGGAATATTTCCTTTAGCAAATGCATCTAATAAGTTGCAATCGTAGTCTCGTTCACGCTGCAAATCTAAGTTAAACAGATCATGCATTGAGCGATTTGGTGACACTACGCCAAGTTGTGCCAATGCTTTGTTTCCAATTGTTAAGAAAATCTCTTTCATCATGATCAATGCTTCATTATGCATTTCCGGTATGTACAGCAAGTGTGGATTTGACGTACTACGGCGAAGTCTGTTCAAAATATCTTCCGTCGTGAAATCTTGATAATTTCTCCATAGTCCAAGTGGATTTGATGGGAAACATGATGATACAATTACTGCATATAGTGTTCTTATTTGGTGAGGAGTAGATGAAACTGCCAGTGTGCGTCATCTTCCAGTATATGCAATCATTGACACGCCTCACGATATGTTGTACACAGTAGTCTACCAACTGTTTTAAGACTCTGAAATGATTTTGGACTACAAACGTTAACTAACAATAAACACAAATAAAACCACTCAGCATTGTTGAGGTGAACTGTGTAAATAAGCCCCAAAGTATCTGTCGAGAATGCATTTGGGTAGCCATCAATTGGTTTTCCTTGCTTACGTCTTTGAAACATTTTTTTCGATTTATCCCAAGTAAAATTATTGCGGTACTTCTGAGAATAACAACGTTCTGGCGAATGTATCTGGCACACACAATTCAAAAGTTCGGTTAATGTTGTGGATGGTGGTGTCGTTGCTCTTTACTGTGCGTTTTCAGCGGTAAAATAAACGCGTTGACCATTTTCAAGATGGACAGCTAAATGAACTACGGTTGGATGTCTCTCATGAATTGCGATTGTAAAAATCCTCGGCACCTTACTGCTGACATAACGCCCTAATTGCAATTAAGTGATTTCGTCGTTTATATTTGGATCATGTACGAGTACACGAAACACAGCTATGTCTCGACCTTTATTTATGTACGTACTAGCTGACCCGGCAAACGTTGTTTTGCCTAAAAATGTCCCATGATCTGTACTATAGATGTACGTACATATATGTACATATTTGGGACTAAAACATACATTGATCATATCCCTCCACCAATGAAACTGAAATGAAAAATGCAGATAGAAATTGATAACTGTCTCAGTCAGTACTATATATCTTCAGCCTTCTTGCTCTAAAGAACTCATTTGCCACGTCCCTCCGCTGACGAACCTAAATTAATAATAAAATCCGGCTTTAAACTGATACTCCTAATCGCCCGTACTTTATGTGTACTTACTCGTATGAAATTATTTTTCCATTTATTGAATTGTATTTCCCCTCATTGAAGCACTCTGTGATAAACGATATTTCATTTTGTTGTCAGGTGCGAAAACGATCAAAGCAGATGGTTTTCCGACACGGGAACATGCGACATACAGTTGTCCGTGTGAAAAACATTCATTTTCCAGATTTAGGCCACAAACACTCAATGATTGGCCTTGTGATTTATTAATTGTCATGGCGAATGCGAGACGAATTCGAAATTGTATTCGCTTAAACTCTAATGGCATATCAGTTGGGATCATTGGAATTCTCGGATTGAGAACTTCCTCACCTTTGAATTTTCCTTTTAGTAGTCTCGCGTGAATCACATTGCTCATGAGTTTTGTGACCGCTAAACGCGTTCCGTTGCATAATTTTGGTTGGTTGAGATTGCGAAGCATGATAACGACTGAACCAACCTTCAATTATAAATTGTGCGGCGGCAAGCCATGCACATCCAATGAATTCAAGAACTCAGTTGGATAGTTGGTTGCTTCGTCTTCGTTTGTTACACAGTCGATAGATTTGAAGGAATGCTGTGACCCAACGATTTGATTTTGAGTTGTGAAGCTTAAGTGATCCACATCCTTGTTCTTTGCCGCTAAAATTGCTCTTTCACTCAACCAATCGTAGTTTTGGTGCTTAGCAATGATGTTCGGAAACACTTTGTTGATGAGCTCCTCTTTCGTTGAGACGAAATTGCAAAAATTTGACGGGAATGAAATCAATCCATTCGATGCGTCGACAGGAACACGACCATTACCGATAGTTAGCAGTTGATTGGAGAACACTTCGGCAGATGGATCGTTTAGTAATGCAACTCGCATGTTTGTCGTCAGCCGAAGTTTCTTCACATAACGCCACAATGGTGATGATTTCAGGCAAGCATTGATCTCATCGGCAGCGGTCAATCCTGGTATTACTGGTAGTGTTTGCGGGAATCGGCTGAGAGTAAAATCAATGCACCCCCCAAAACATCTTGCGTCATTACGCAGATCTTTCATAGTGCGATTCAGAGCTTCTAACGCACGTTTATGCGACATTGTGCATTCGTCCCAGATAAAAATTTTGCTTGCTACCAAAACTTTGGCCATTGCTGAATGTTTCGCTATGTTACATGTTGGTTCTTCAATCGCTTGAAGGTTTAATGGCAATTTTAATGCAGAATGAGCGGTTCGGCAACCTTCCAGCAGCGTAGCTGCTATTCTAGAAGAAGCAACTGCTACAGCAATTTCTGATCTTGCACGAACTGTAGCCAAAATCAATGACTGGCAAGGTCTTGCCAGTGCCACCAGGCGCATCAAGGAAAATCATGCCGACATTTCCATCATCAATTGCCTTCATCACCGTATCGTACACTTCTTTTTGTTGGGGATTCAACAAAGGTACATTCGTTTGAACCAATTGGCTTAATGCATTTGTGTCGTATTCACGCTCACGCTGCAATTCTTGTTCGAAAGCGTCGTTTATTCCACGATCAGGCGATGCCATTCCTAACCTGACTAACAAACTGCCGCACATTAGGTAACACATGTCTTCCATCAAAACCAAAGCTTGGTTGTGCATCTCTTCATTCATCTTAAGATGGGAATTCTCTGAATGGACACGAACTCGATGCAAAATGTCTTCTGACATGTCATCCTTGTACTTCTCCCACAATTCACGTGGATTCGATAGAAAACATGTGGAAATTGGAGATGCGGAAACAGTTGCTTCAGCGATTGTCGTGTGCCAATGCGTATCGTTTTCTAGCAAATTAAGCTCCTGACATACTGCACGAAATGTTGGCAACACTACACCATTGACAGTTCGAAGAGATTCAAATGATGTCGGGCCACGAACATTCACCAGCAATAGTCGCAAGTAAAAACATTCATCATTTTTCGGATGAACTGTATAAATACGGCCAAGAGCTTCAGTAGAATGCACATCCGGATGACCACGAACTACATCGCCTTGCTTTCGACGTTGAAATTTCTTCGATGAAGCATTCCAAGTGTAATAACGCGGCATCTCTGAGTAAAGTAACGCATGTGCAAACGGATCAATTTGGCAAATCGAGAAGAAACTGGTCAATGTTGTCGCTGGTGGGTTTTGAGCACGTTGAGCGGCATTTGCTGCGGTGAAATAAACTCGTTGACCGTTCTCCAGATGCACTGCCAAATATGTAACACTCGGATAGTGTTCATGAATGGGAAATGAGAATATACGCCAAGACGCCTCATTCCAGCATACGTACCGACCAACTTGATAGCGCGTGATTTCATCATTGGGGTCAGGAACTTGAAGACCAAAAGCCGCCATGTCACTGCCCTTCGTGACATATTTGCAGATGTACTTGATAGCCTTCACTGAATTGCAATACTCCACGTTACAATGCGCCCTGAATATTTTGGAAAGAAGTGGCGAATACGGAACAACCCAAGAGTTGTCGACCACGAAATCATTTCCTTTTACTTTGACTGTGATTGTTCTACCGCCATCATCAGATGATCGACGTCGATACAGTGGATAACCATCGTTGCCAGTGATGGTATCAACAGTCAAATTTCGTGGATAACGCTTGGAACACTTGCCGTCGACCATGCACGGTGATTGTGGGTTAATGGCGCCACACGGTCCATGAATCATGTTTGTAATTACGACATCATGCAGGTCTGGATCGGTTTCGGGATCAGGAATCTCGGCACATATGATGTCATCAATTTGGTCTGGCTGTATTCTTTCGACTAACCAAATGAGAATGTGCGCATGCGGTAAGCCTCTTTTTTGCCATTCAATCGAATACATCCAACATCGAGTATCCCCAAAGATACGATGCCAAACAATATAGTGCATGAGCGACCGGATTTTTTGCCTGAATACACGTGCGGTGATATCGTGCCGATCACTAGATGTTTGGCCAGGAAGCAGCAGTTGAACAATTTCTATCCACTTAGGATTGCACGTGAAGGTGATGAACAGGTCTGGATGGCCGTAATGACGTACATATGTCATTGCATCTTGCGTATATTCATGCATATGACGTGGGCTGCCGACGAACATCGCCGGTAAAATGGTCAACCGACCAAAATCAGATGCATTTCCTTCGGTGCAAATTGCATCGCGTAAAAGAATGTACTAATCCGTACGTAGTTTGGTTTGATTTAAACTGATGAAAAGGAGGTGCTCTGCTTCTATTTTGGCATACATATCGACGCAAAATTGCTGAAACAATCGGCGAAACCGAAGCAAATAGTTGTCTACATTTTGGCGAATCATCAAATGATACGCGTAAAAATTCATTGCCCTGACCTGCCTGTAGTTTCCTCACCTAAATGATATCAGTGACATTAGTGTCATATTGAAATGAAAATTATTTTGATATCTATACTCACCGGTCGATGGATTTATCATCTTGATGTTGATATAATATCCATCGTCTCCTTGCCAAAACATCAGTGGGTATTGCAATGCATCGTATGAACGATGTGTTTCGGATATTCGTTGCAATTGCCCAGAGTCCCGACGTGTGATCACAATATCGCGTGATTCCCGGTTTCCGCCAACAATCACAACTGCAACCTCATCTATTGTTGGAGCGTTAAATTGGCGCTCGTGCGTTCCTGCAGATCGTTTATCCGCTCTGATCACGACTTTATAGTCATCAGTTGGCATGCGATCCAACGCAGTTTTGAATAAACGAACCAATGCATGATGTTCATGAAGCAGCTGCTGCAGATCTCGAAGAATTCCTCTTCTCATTTCCGTATTGATTGTTTGGCGCTGATCAAGTTGATGTTCCACATTGCCCATGAAGTAGATTTGGAGGAATTTATGTTGTGCGTCTTCAAGTGATAGCAATGATCCAATTCGATGGTGAATTTGGCCTTGGATCTGTAGAGTCAATGATGAAATTAGATTCAAAATTTTTTGTGCATCAAAAGAAAATGATTGGGTAATTTAGTGCCTTGAATGTCGGATTGAATCCGCGTTCATGAATAATATCTGCTCTAAATGAAGTCATTTGAAAGCATCCGTTGTATTTCTGAGCGTTCGATAGAAAATGACGTGATTCTGCTGTTTCAGCATGAAGCAAAGAACGCAATGGCTCTGTTGGCAAGGGCAATGGTGGTAATTTAGCCTTGCCACTGAGACAGCACAATCCAGGTGTTTCTCCAGCAAACTTCAATGCACCGCAATGGTTGCACACAACACTTGAAGCAGTTCTTCTTATGCGTTGATTTGTTGATTTAGATTATCACGTTGTTGAGTTGTTTGGTTTGCCCGACGATTTCTCATTGTTAACTAAGCCGTTTCATTTGCCGCCTGTCTTTCTTCTTGTGTTTGTGATGCACGAAGTCGGGCCATACTAACACGGCACTGTTCTCGTGCGATTTCTTGTTCATCCGTCGTCAATTGATAGGCGATATTCCGAACTCTACTTACATTTCGGGTTCGACGCGAAAGATTAAATCTTCTGGCTCGCGGCATTGTGAATTACACTGAGAAATGAACACACAAAACATGTGCTCATAACCACACAAAATAAACAACTTTCATTGCAACTTACCGTTTGAAAATAGAATTCCACACTAAAATGATCACTCTGAATGAAATAATCAGCGAATAAGAATTGATTTTCAAAGTAATCCAAAGTCTCTTTTCGCTGGTAATAGCAAATTCACAAAAAATCGTTTCAAAACAATAAATGTGTTTAATCAAATTTATTTACAATATAAGCTGATACAAATTTGAGAAACTGTTCAACTGTTCTGTTTGTCAGAAGTTGATGCACACAACGCCATCTACTGGCAATACCGGAACCAGCATTTGAAATTATGTTCGTTTTTATGGGTTCTTGAGTTAAGATGGCGTTGGAAAATCGCTCCATACGAAATGTATGGGAAAATGAATTTTCTTCATAATTTTTTTTTCGGGAAAATTTCCGGAATTTTCTTGGGTATTCTTCTTGTTTGGGTGGAGACCTAACCGAATTGGTGCTCATCATCGAAATCGGTCCAGGCGTTCTTGAGTTATAAGCGTAGTAACTAACGTCACTATCTTTTATATATATAGATTTACAGATGTACTTTATGGAGTTCACCGAATTTCAATACTCCACATTAATTTGGCCTTTGTACGTTTTGGAAAAAATCGGTGAATACAGCACGATCCAAAGATCATCAGCTGATAAACAGGTCTGGCCGACTATAAGAACGAACATATGTCATCGTATACTGTGCATACTCATGCATATTACGCGGGCTATAAGTGTATGAAGATGGCAATATCGTCAATTGGTCAATGTCATTTGGATTTACACGCTTGTTGCCATAATTTTTAATGGCTTTACGTAGATGTATGTACTATTCAACGCGGAACCTTTCTGATAGAACAACATCGTCAACATACTGGTGAAAAAGTCTTTGACATTTCAGAATATGATTGTCATGATTTTGACCCATCATCAATTTGTACGCATAATAATTCATTGCGCTGACCGTTTTATTTGGAATTTCCACAACTGTAATTTAATTTTAAACTTTTGTAAAAATTGTGTTACCCATTTGTGAGAATAAGTTTCACTAACCAGTTGACGGAATGACCAGCTTAATGTTAAGTTGATAGCCGTCTTCCCCTTGCGAAAAAAAAATCGATTATTGAAAAGCATCATACGAGCAATGAAGTTCAGAGACACGTTGAAGTTAATCATTTCTACGATGAAGGACGATATCGCGTGCATTAAATTCATTTTCAATGATTACCACTGCTCCATCGTCTATTGTTTGTACATTGTATCTTCTGGGGTGCTGACCAGCGGACATTTTGTCAGCTCTTATGACAATTCTATGATTATTCGACGGCATGCTGCCCAATGCCATTTTAAACAAAGTCACCAATTCGTTGAAATTGATGAAAATAATCTTGTAATAGTGTAATTATTTCTCTTCGTATGTTTGGAGAAATAGAACACGGTTGATCAATTTCATTATTGAAATTTCCAAGAAAATAAATTTGCATAAACTGATGAGAACTATCTGCAAATGGCAATAACGATCCGACTCTGTGGCACACCTTCAATCTTGGTGTCAAAAGATGTAAAGCTAAAATCTTTGGAAATATTGCAATTGTCCTTTATTTCATCGATTACCTTAAATGTTGGCATGAAATTATCTCTGATAATATTTGTAGCAATAAACGAAGTCATTTCAAAACATGAATTGTATGCCTGAATAGTCTTCAAGAATTGCTTCGATTCTAGTGACGTTCCAGAAACCAAAGAATGCAATGGTTCTGGTGGACAATTCGATGCCGGCAATTTGACTTTCCCATTTGCACAGCACAATCGTGTTGTTGCTCTTTTACTATTTGATGAGAGAGCTTTTTTTTGTTTACATTTTTATCGCTGCCAGGTCGATAAATTTTTAATAAATTATATTTGGAAATTTGAAAATTTTAAGTTTTTCATATTCAAACCTCTTTTAATAAAATGTATGCAAAATAAGTAACATTTTATAATTAAAGAAAGAAATTGCAGAGTCTTTAGTGTAGTTTGCGCACACTTATTGCACTTTTTAATTGTTGTCTCAAAATTTTTCCTAAAGGAATTCTTGGTGTGTCAACACTACACATTTGTTTACATTTTTAAAATTATTTTCATTCTGCGGAAATTAAAAATACCAATTATGGATGGTACTCCAATTAAAAAAAAAAGTGTGGACCGAAAGAAAGAAAGTACTATTCTTAAATTTATGGGAGGAGAAAATCCCAGATCTTCGTGGTATGCGCAAAAAACACGCAATTAAATTTAATAAAAATATCTTCCTCCGCATCAATTCCACACTTATTTTATTGATCAATTTTCATAAAATTTTCTCTCAAAACTAAATATAGATTAATAAGATTAATAATACACTCATCTCCTCACATCGATACTTATGTACTCCCCCTATATTAATATTTAAGTTAGCTTATGGCCTAGTAGCTACAGCTTCAAAAATCAAGTTTATATTTTATTTTACATAGGATATAAGCAGTTAATAAATAAATAAAAAATAAAAAATAATAAATACAATTTTTCCGATTTTATTCAACTTTCTGTATCTTGTAATGTTTCGACAGGAAAGATTTTGGCTTAACTTAACCACAATTAAACCTTTTTTTTCGGTGGGAACGATTGACAGATAGTCACGAGTTTCGCTCTCTCAAAAAATACTTAGCCACTGTAGAGCTTTAGGTGAGAACATAGCATAAGACTAAATTCTCTTGGCATGATTCTCAAAAATACTGGTAAAATAAATAATTATATTTTCATTATCCACTTATATATACAACACCACAAAAAATGCACTCACTTCGAATTAACTTTAAACAATTTCAAACGTAGACAAACGATTTGTTCGAAGGATTGAAAAACAAAAAATCACAAATAAATGTGTGTATGAATTCTTTTTTACTATAGCTTTTGCTCGCGAGCATGCATTTTCTGAGTTCGCTGAGCATAAACAGTTAAATCGACGGATACGTGCACACGTACCAGAGAATACAGAGAAACACCTCTCGTTTTGCGCACACTTACTCAGGCGCAAAACTGCAGTAGTGTGGCTGATTTTCTTCAAAACCAATGATAAAGAAACCTTTATTCAGAGATGATAAACAAAGCATTTTTTAAGGGTTTGAAAATTCAGCGTTTAAGTGTCGCTTCTCTGTGTTCTCTGAAACACACATTCTCTCATAAATAAGCGTGAGAGTAATTTTATTAAATTTCTCTTTCGCTTTTTATTAAATTGTTTTTCAATTTGTTTCAATATTTTTTACATTTATACATTGCCTATTTCCTGCGTACCGTAATTGTCTTCATTTTAAAAAAAGAACCAACTAATTGGGTTGAAAATTTCAGACAGCAGAAGGAAACATACACTTTTTGCCACTTTGTTTTATATATAAGAAGATTCTCCTACGCTGGGTAGTCACCTTGTTGCGGTGTAGGGGCTTACTGTGTGCTGGAACATGGCACATGAAAGACGGTGACATGGTCCAGTTACGCAAATTAAGAACTACCTTCAACGCACAGGTTGAAAGTAATTTTCTACGATTCCTGCTCAGTCGTTAAGGCTAGTTAGTAGTCGTACTGGCCAATATCGAACGTCTCACTGAGACCGCCGGATCGCCTAGACACTAACAATTGGTCAGCCCTTCGGGGAATTGCGGCAATTACTTTACAGACCAATGGCCCACTTTCAGTACGGTCATGTCTCTGCTGGACTTGGGTCGCCGATTGCCGGGCGGGGGAGAGAGAAAACTCCCTGGGGCAGGGTTCACCAGACATATTGGCCCATAAAAAACACCCTAAATTCACGGTGGAACAGCTATGCCAGTGAGCTTGCTTGACGGGGTAGAGTCAAGCTTAATAGCGAACTCCGTACGAGGTCCGGCGAACCTACGGTTTTAATTAGCCTTACCACGGGGGCGCCCGTGGGTGACCAAAACGCAAAAGAAAACTAAAGAAAAATATATGGAAAACTTAAGCCTATATGAAGAAAAAAATGGACTGCACACCTTCAAATGTGCGTATTGTGGCTACAATGAGCCAACAGCCATCATTGGCCGAGGGGGCATCTGGTCCCATCGACAATGAAAGCATGGAGCACGACCTGTTGGGGGGGGCACCCGGTCCCTTAACCGACAGGCCGGAGGAGATGGACATCCCACTTAGCCAGGAATCGGCTGGGGTGTCTATCTCCTCGGAACAGGAGAGAATTCTTCTTGAACCTGCTCCAGAGAAGATTCCAAAACTTAGGGTGAAGCTGTCCGGAGCTGGACGTAAACGTTTTAAGGCTTTGCTTGCCAGGGGCATATCGCTGGAATCAGCTCGGTCCTTGGCGGCAAATCCAGCGAACGTGTCTGCGCGATGGACCCCTAAAAGATCCCGTTCAGATGGCTCCACGCCGACATCGAACTCCAGGCCGACAAATCGGTTTGCACAAGAGGGCAACAAAAACATTGATAAAATGTCGATAGTGCCCCCAGCGGACCCGCCGGTGTGTGGTGAGATGAAGGAGGTGGAGACCATACTTGGGGGCGAACCTGGTCCCAGCAAGAGGGTGGCGAGTGTCTCTGAAAGACATGGCGTGCAGGGCGCCTCCTTGGGGGTCCCCTGCTCAAAGCCTACTCTAGCGGAGACAGTCTGCTCCAAAAAGATAGGGGTTATACCTAGCAATTTCCCGGAGGGCATATGGTCCACTGAAGAAATTGGGAAGGTACAACGGTGTATTCTCGACAAGATGTTCGAGACTCGTGGGGGCCCAGTGAAGCCACACTTTGCAGGCTGTAGTTTCAAGCCTGGATGGTTGACGATCAACTGTCTGGACGACGAAACCGTAGCCTGGGCTGAAGAATGGATACCAGCCATGAAGCCATGGGAGGGGGCTGAGTTGAAGGTGGTGGACGAGGCAAAAGTGCCAAAGGCCAAGATCTTCGTTGGCTACTTTCCCGGCTCGGTATCTTGGCAAAATGACCGAATTTTGGGGCAAGTGGAGTCGCAGAATTCGGGCATTAGTGTCAGCGAGTGGCGGGTGCTCCATCGCCTACAAAAAGGTGACCAGGTCGAGCTGGCAATTGCTCTGGACCCCATCTCGTCTGAAAGGGTTGACACACTGGGTAACAAAGTCTACTATGGCTTTGGCAGTGCCCAGCTCCGACCTAGACTGAAGGGGAACAGTGCAAAATCTGCTGTTGGTGTTGAAGAGCAACCAACAACATCTGTTGCAGCGCGGGCAAAGCAGAGTAGCCAGAAGCCGAAAACGGGGCCCATTTTCACAAAGCCAGTACCGAGAGCGGAGAGAGGCAACACACGTGTCCAACGTCCAAAACCATCTGCTCTCTCTGGTAGGCTCAGGAAATGGGAGAGAAAAGACCCGGAGGCTGCGGAAACTTTGCGGAGCACAAAGGGTGGTAAGATCCGCAAGGATCGGTCTGGGAAATAATGTCCCAGGCCCCATCACGAACGCAAAACTCTTGGAAGCAGCTTCACTGTCTCCAAATAAATCTCCACAGGGCTATAGCAGCCTCTTACAGGCTCAGTGCCTTGGTGACTTCGTAGCCATTCAAGAACCATGGGCCACAAATGAGCGCATAAATGGTCTGCAGACAAAAACATGTAAGTTGATCTATGATAATAATGTTGACCGACCGAGGGCAGCGATCATGATCAACAAAAATATTAAATTCCTCCCAATTTCAGAGCTTCTACAACGCGATCTGGTGGCAGTACAGGCAGAAGTGCCTAGTGCCAAAGGGAGCAGAACGGTAGTCCTGGCCTCCATGTACTTACCTGGCGACACAGAGGACGCGGTATCGCGCGAGCTCCAGCAGCTTACGGAGTACTGTCGCACTCGCAGTCTACAGTGGGTGGTGTGCTGCGACGCAAACGCGCACCACACGGTATGGGGAAGCACGGACACGAACGGGCGAGGTGAGTCACTTCTTGATTTTATTACGACAAACAATCTGGTGGTGGTAAATAGGGGTGACGAGCCTACCTTTATGAATGCGATAAGGGGGGAGGTGTTAGATCTCACCCTAACTAGCGCATTCATATCAAATAACATTTCTAATTGGAGGGTGCTTAATGAGGTCTCCTTGTCGGACCATAGGTACATTTGCTTTGATCTGGGGGGGGGAGATTGGAGGCACCTTCGAAATGAGAAATGTTAGGAAGACCAACTGGTCGATATATAACTTTTACTTAGAGCAAAATATTGCGTGCCTTAGTGAAAAAATAAGTAACTCTCAGGAACTAGATCTTGAAGTTAACAAATTAAATAATATAATAATCGAGGCTTTTGAAAGTAGCTGCAATTTAGTTGTGAAGAAACGTTCTAGGAACGTACCCTGGTGGAGCGGGGAGCTAAATGTTTTGCGCAAAAAAGCCCGTCAACTCTTTAATAGGGCCAAGTCTAATGGTGACTGGGCATCTTATAGAAGTGCCTTAACGGCCTATAATAATGAGTTGAGAAGATCTAAGAGAGACTCATGGAAAAAATACTGTGAGGAGATTGAAACCCTCCCAGCAGCTACCCGACTCCAGAAATCACTCAATAAAGATCACTCAAACGGACTTTCTACAATGAAGAAGCCTGACGGAAATTTTACGGAGAGCCTGGAAGAGACGGGACAGCTTTTGTTGGGCACTCACTTTCCAGGCTGTGCCACTAGCGGAGAGGATAGTGAAATCATCGAGAATACTCGTTTCTTGATGCCTACACGGAGGGAACTCTCACTGGCTCGCAGAATCTTCACCGTCAATAAAACCAAATGGGCTATCTCCACTTTTAGACCATTCAAATCGCCAGGTGTCGATAATATACAACCGTGCCTACTTCGGCAAGGTGTTGATGTATTAGCACCTGTGCTAACAAACATTTTCAGGATAAGCCTGGAGCTAGGCATAGTGCCTAAACCTTGGACGAAGGCTAGGGTGGCTTTCATACCGAAAGCAGGCAAAAAGGCGGACCACACGCCAAAAGCCTACCGGCCCATTAGCCTGACGTCATTCCTGCTAAAAGTTATGGAAAAAATTCTGGACCAATATATCAGGGAAACTTATCTTAAAGATTCTCCTCTTCATATTGAACAATACGCTTACCAATCAGGCAAATCGACTGAGACACCCATACATAGCTTAACAAGCAAAATTGAAAAGGCGTTTGAGGGTAAAGAAATAGCTCTCTGTACATCGGTTGACATTACGGGGGCTTTTGACAATGCTACTTTCAGATCAATTGAGGAGGGGATGAACAGGAAATGTATACAAAGACTGATCATAACATGGGTTCTCAATATGCTGAAAAACAGAACGACAATCTTTGAAACAGGGACAGCAAAGCAAATTGTCAGGTCAACCAAAGGATGTCCCCAGGGGGGCGTCCTATCGCCACTCCTATGGTTATTGGTTATCGACGAGCTCTTACAAACTCTCAATGACCTCGGATACGAAGTTCAGGGCTTTGCGGATGATTTGGTAATTATGGTCAGAGGCAAGTTTGACTCTACCATAACAGATCGCATGCAACTGGCTCTTGACATCACTCAAAACTGGTGTCAGGAGAAAGGCCTATCGATAAATCCGAATAAAACAAACGTGGTACCCTTCACCAAAAGAAGGAAACTGAATCTGGGGACCTTAAGTTTAGGGACCACAAACTTAACAATGTCCAATGAAATGAAATATCTGGGAGTAATCCTGGACAAAACTCTAACTTGGAAAAACCACTTATCATACATAACTAGTAAAGCCTTAAGAGCAACCTATGCTTGCCAGAGGTTGTACGGTAAAACATGGGGACTACGGCCAAAAATGATGGCATGGTCATATAAAACAATAATAGTACCAATGATTACTTATGCGTCGTTGGTATGGTGGCCAAAAGTCAACCAAACAGGAGCTCAGAGGACTCTTAACAAGATTCACCGTATAGCCTGTTTGAGTGTGACGGGAGCAATGAGAACGTGCCCCACACTAGCTTTGGGAGTGATCACTGGACTGACTCCTCTACACCTTGTAGTTAAAAGGATGGCGGCCAGCGCGGCCCTAAGGCTTCCTAATCTAGCCCATCTTAAAGAAGGCAACCTTTCGGGGCACGCAAAGATTCTGGACACTGTCTGGAATTCTCCGTGCCTCATGGTCTTCGACAAAATGGACAGAAAATTGGACTTCTCAAAGCAATTCAAAGTGGTCATCAGTGACCGTTCAGCTTGGAGAAACAAGGAAATAACAATAAAACAGGACTCTCAGTTGTGGTATACAGATGGGTCCAAAATGGAAGATGGCAGTGCAGGAGCTGGAATTGTAGGGCCAAATTTCCAAAAAGCAATTGCAATGGGAAAAACAGCTTCCATTTTTCAGGCGGAGGTCCACGCTTTAGAGTTATGTGCTAGAGAATGTCTACGCAGGGGTACACGCAACACCAAAATATGCATACTCTCAGATAGCCAGGCAGCTCTAAAATCATTAATAAACTTCTCATTCCAATCAAAGCTGGTCTGGGAATGCTGTAAACTTCTCAATACCCTAGCAGCGAGAAACTCTGTTACGCTAATGTGGGTACCGGGACACGAGGGACATGAGGGCAACGAAATGGCAGATTCTTTAGCAAAAAAGGGTGCAGACACTGCCTTTATAGGCCCAGAACCCTTCTGTGGGGTAAACAGTAGCTTCACGAATAACTTGTTGTGGGAACAGGAAAAACGAAGTCTGCTAAACTACTGGAGAGCCCAAAAAGGCATGCGGCAGTCGAGACTACTCATTGATCCTGAACACATCAGGGTAGATGCTTCTTTAAACCTCAGCAGAAATGACATCAAACTATACACTGAACTTTTAACAGGACACTGTAAACTAAATTACCACCTGAAGAAAATAGGCGTGGTAGAAGACGATTCTTGTCGACTCTGTCAAGAGGAGCAGGAAACGGCAGAACACATTCTATGCACTTGCCCAGCGGTGGCAAGACGCAGACATAAGTACCTAGGCAGTGGGTTCATATCTCCAAATCACCTAGTTAAAATTAAGCCCACAGCAGTTACGAGATTTATAAACAGTCTAGGACTGTTTTAGTTGGGTACGAGGCTGCACAATAGATCTTTTAGGTCGCGGTGTTCTTTTAGCCTGTCAATAATAATAATAATATAAGAAGATGAATATATTTCACACTCTTAAGCGTAATACAAATATCGACATTTATATGGGAATTAAATGTCGCAAGTAAATATGGGTTATATGGCACAACATAATGTGTATCGTGTATGGCCCGCTTAATACTCCCATCCATACATAAAAATTTGCATACAAAACACAAACGTTGAAGTGCGCAAGCAAGGATGTATTTTTTTTGTGAGCACATCAAATGCAAAAAAATTTGTTTGTGAATATGAAAGACATTTTTCTCCTCTCTCAATATCCCCTTCACACATCAGTGATGATATTTCCGAATTTCCGAAAGTACTTTTTTACTCAACACAAAGTACTTTTTCCGGCTCGAGACTACTTTTTTTTCTGATAAATCATAAATGTAAAGCAAAAACAATTGGTGATGTATACGTTTGTCGTTTTACACTCACACACTCTCAATGTTTGACCGGCATTTGATGTGTCTGCAGTCAGCTTTAGAACATAACATAGGAATTTTGTGCATCGGAGAGTACTTTTTTTGGGTCGAAAGGACTTGGGGACTTCTTAAAATCGAAAGGAGGTAAAAAAGTACAATTCCACTACAAATATCATCACTGTCACACATACGTGCGTACATACCTGTGATTGATATACATTCATATTTAGTCGTGTTGGTTTTTTACATTTACATACATTAATAACTCAGCTTAATAGCAAGCAAGTTCCAAGATTCATTTACCATTCGGACCATCTACGCTTGGAGAACTTTCAATGGTACCAATTTTATCAAAATGAGTTCTCTGTAAAGTGTACGAAAAGAAGGATGCTAAGCGTATTAATGAAAGTGTGCAAAATGCATAGCCTGGACCTTGAGACAGAACCGAATAGCTATATGAACTCAATCGGACAGAGGACACGCCTACCTTCCATATATGAAATAATAGACACCTCGTATAAATTGATTACAACTTCGGTCCAACTGATGGTAAATTTTAAGTAACGTACACTGTCTCAATGGGCAGCATACTTACACTGCCCCGCACATATGTATTTCACATATATATTTTATATTAGATAGCAAACCCGTTATCGGATTACGGCCTCGCCAAGCGCCTATACTAACCGAGCACTGTCAGCAATTTTTGACACTGAAGAGCTCATGGTTCATTATGATGCGAACTTTGTCTCCAACATGTAAAGATCCCAAGATCATACGAAGTACTTTTCTCTCGTATACTCCAAGAGCAGCAAGATCTGCCTTCCTCATGACCCACGCTTCTTGCGTAACGAAGCATAGGTAGGATGAGCGTCTTGTAGTGTCATTTTTGTACGTCGAGAAATGCCTCTACTAATCAATTGCTTATTGAACCCATAGTATTTTCAAAAGTTATTCTTCGCTTGATCTCCATGCTGACTGTTAACGGTGGTGCTAAGGTAAATAAACTCGATGACTCCCTCGAAAGTGAAAATTTCGTTCCATGACTCTGCGAATATTTATACGTTGACAGCATATACGCCAATTGCCCATGTTAACCCCTAACCCACCATGGTTTTACCAGCATGCCTACTTTTTTGTTAGAGCGTGTATTGATAACAAAGACACGACTCTCTCCACCCGTGTCATTCATCAGATCGGCACTTGGTTTCGTCTAAAATTGTTGCTCTCCACGTAAGCAGGTGGGGTGAATTTTGACGTATGGGTGTTACAATTTACAAGTGGTGGCGACGCTTCCATTCTAAATGATCATAGGCTGCGCATTCAAAGCATTCGAATCCAATATTTGTTCTTGAAAATATTAACAGCTTAATCTTACGAATAATGCCTTTACAGAGCAGAGAAAATAAAAAGACTGCATCTCAAGTTTGAAGCCCGAAAATTCGCGATTTGGTGCAAATGGTCTTGCGTAATTGCAATTGCAAAATAGTGTTGTAAATTTTCGCAATACAAAACAAAATACACAGAATTGCAATTGCAACATTTTTGCGAATTTGCAATAATGGAAACCCATAGCTTCTGTGCAATCCAAATTTCCTAATCGAATTGATCAACTGATTCGATTCGAACAGAATAAACAAAAGTGAAAATTGGAGTGAGAAAAGTGGACAGATGATAAATTACGTAAATTTGGGAATATAATTGCAGGAGTCCGCGAAAATAGAATATAAATTTTTCATTCAAAATGTTCTGAAATAATTTATGGATTATTTTACGCTTACCTTCTAAAAATAAAATTTCTTAACCAGCGAAGAGCATCCACAAATCGTGCTTTAGTGCTGTTCTTCGACATAACTTTATTGAACGACATTATTGGGACGTGGAAAAATAATTATTGAAAACAGCTGCTCATAAATGAGCTGTGCGCTTGGTTTGCAAGGGTATTGTAAATTAATTTACAAAAGGCCGCTCACGATTCATTGGAAATATTTCAAACTGCACACTTTTGCAAAATCATTTGCACCATATCGTGAATTGTCCTATGATGTTATGTTATGTTTTGTCGTCGTACACTAGAGTACCAAGACCCGAGTACTTCAGACATTTGCAAACGCAATGATGAAGCAGACACTAAGCTTTAAAAAATTTTAGAAATTCACTAAGATGTGTTTTCAAAAAGTCTCAGACCCTTGCAGTATGGAAAAACTGATATTCGTCAGAGACATTGGCAGATGTTAAATGGTTGATTCCTAATCGCAAATGGGGAACGCATTAATAACATTTGTTCCTGGGTAAATCATTATTTTATTATACATTTTTTGTTTCTAATAAATATAAAAGATAATCTTATGTACTGGCATTAGCGACTTATTAGCCTTCCGCCTTACGAAATCTGTAACAATTTCTTGTTCAATAATGTGTTTTCATATTTTTTATAATATTCTGGAGCATTTGAATAATGTCGATTATTATTACTTCTGACATATTATACCAGCATTATCGCTCCAAATAAAATGTATTTTTATATTAAGATATAACGGGAATGTATAGAGCCAAGGTTAACAAGAGGTCTTTTGCTTATTATTTTTTTTAATTAAAACAATATTTAAATTTTTACCAAACGTTATTACTAGTAATTTCTCATTCATAGTTCCGACCAAATACTGAAAATGGTATTTCGAATACATGGGAGGATGATGTGGTGAACATGGTAGTCATAATTATTTAATATCATCATTGATTGGTGTCTACACATAGGCAGAAGTGGGACTGCTCAGTGACCGTGTACTCAAAAATATTGTGAGAATTAGGTAAAAATATGCCCCGAAATTATGATATACCGTGGAATCGTAGTAGAATTAGATTTCTACTGAGTAAAAACACCCTTCCCTTCTTCTGCTTTACCTTATCAATTCATTTAAGTTCCAAACAAAACTTTCACGTGAGGCAGTTAGATTTCCAGCAAAAAAACCTGCTGATACCGTCATTACATACAGCCACATCTTCTTGCGCTAAATCTAACGGTTTTTGTTCTTTCAAATCAGCCCACAAGGTTTGTCACATCCAAACTTTGGAGTATGGTATGGCTGCAATGCCCTAGAAGACGAATACCTAGCCTGCGAGCCATGTTTGTTATTTAATTTTCCACGGTGGCTAACCTACGTCTCTGTGGATAACAGTTTTTCCAATTTATCAAGCAGCATTTATGATGGCTCTTATAACTGTATTATGGAATAATTTTAGAAAAGTCTATTACTAGGTTTGGTTCAAGTCCAGAGATGTATACCTTACCGTAAACACTTGCTTATATGAAAGCAGTTTTGCTTGAAATATATTCCCACTAGCCAATACACTTGTTTAAGACGATTTTCAAATTCCTCATGCTTCTTCGTGTCATTATTAGATAGTTACGTCCGTTTGCATATAATATACATACATATGTACCCAGTTAAGGAAATCTAGTCGCGTCAGACTCTGTTGAAGAGATGTCAAGAAAAGCGCTAGGGCAAATCTTTTCCTCCTCTAAGGCTTTTTCAATTTCATTGGCCATTCTATAAACCTTTTATTGACCAGGTCTATTGCAGGCGGAGGACGTAGTGAATATCCGACTCTCAGTTTTTTGGTATGCCTGTTCTTTGAGACGCAATTGAATTCGCGTTATAGCTCTTCTTCGTCTGTGGGATATTCAGCACTAGCAGCGCTGGTATCATTTCGAAAAAGCGAGTTCTATAAAGCCTTGTTCTACCACTCTCTTAATATCTTCGTAGAATAGATCCATTTCAGTAAGCTTAATACGGGGTTCGTTGTTTTCCACCTTTAAGCCCCTACATCTCAGTGAGTCCCGTTTCTCGGACGCTTGATATTCCTCAGACTTTCTTCTATTCTTACTCCTACCAACAAAAGGAAGTGTTACAAATCAGACATCCATATTGTGCAAATAAGCGGAGAATACAAATTGGAATTCAAATTTCTGTCGGTTTTTGTGCTCATATCTGTTATATACAGAATACAGAATTCGGTTCAACGTTATAGCTTGGCAGAGTTAAGCTTAACTTGGCTAGTTTTCACCAATTAAAAAGAATCTAATTATTGTTAAAGTTTCTTATTTTGATGTTAGTGCTTTTCCATATACTGGACAAAACTAAAATTTTAATTCAGCATCTCTCCAGCTTCGGTCTCCACAAAAAAAAGGTTCTGGAAAGTTCCATTTCTAGATCGTTCTTTTTTTAATCTTTGATGTGTGTCCTACAATACGGCGAAAGACCCCTTAAAACAGTGGATCCGCATATTTCTTGGCATTTATTTTGCGGAGGAGTTTTATTAGAAGTTTATTGCTCTCATATCCAAGAGTAGTAATTCCTAAGTGGTGTAGAAACGAAAGTCTAATGAGGCAGTTATTTCTTACTATAACTTACACTTTTTGTAATATTGAGGAAAAAACCAATTTATTACGCATTCTACTTCCTAAAAAATATACATACATATATAAACATAGGTGATTGCCATGGCTACCATCTTAATATAATCTATGCGTGTATAGCCGACTAGATTTAATCACCATCGGCACGATAGGGTTCAATAGCCTCCCTACTATCAGTTGGCACAATTTTAAGAGTAAATAAATTCGAGAAGCATCGATAATCAGCAGTATTTGACAATTTGGGGAACGACAAAATCCGGATGACTAATTTCTATAAGACTTCTGCCAAAAAAAAGTTGTCCATAGGATTCAAATAATTAGAATTGTACTATTTGGTTTAAAACATTTCGTTGGAGGTAGTTAAACCTAATAAAAAGTAATTTTCTCTATAAAACTTATTATAGCAATGTTAATACTACCTTACATGTAGCCATTTTCTCGTGTGTCTACCGCCACTGACTGTAGCGTACATAAAAAACGAAGGAAAACATCACGGGAGACATTTCTGCAATTTAAAATATATGGAATTGTAGAAGCGCTGAATTTAATAAAGTAACGTCTCTAAAGCGGCAATTATGCAATTGAAGCTGTTGTTGACAATAAAGCGGGCGACAGATGCTCTTAATGATACAACGGCTACTCTCTCTTTCCATCTGCCTCTCCACCAGAACTGTTTTTACAGCAAGTATCTGTTTGTCTTTCATTTCTATACGACAAGCTGCAAGGCACAAAAACATTAACAAAAAAAGTATATGCATTGTTTTTCTCCAAGTTCAAATATGTTACCCTACACCCATATTACTTTCTAATCAGTTATTTAAACAAACTGTCTAAGCTGGCTATGTTAGCGCACGACAAATGCATTCTCATATTTTACTAGTGGGCCAAGTAATGAAATCGTTACGTTTGGAAACTCCGCGCGACATTGTCAGAGCTCGACGCACTTGAATCTAGAATAATGTCTTATCACAAAAATCTAAGTTAAAAACTGCAGTTTTTCACATACATAGATTTCCATTCCCTATGTGCATACATGTATTTGCCTATTCAATTAGTTTCAACTATAGATGCATTAAATAGATTTACTGGTACATATGTGTATGTGAGAGAACAGTAAAAGCATCAACACTCCATTTAAAATAATCTTTTATACTGCATTTTTTAAGCTTAAACCAAAATGCACCTCTAATATCACCGAGACTATCACACGAGCTGTTTGCATGCATGCCAATTTTCCACAATGTTGCTGCATAAAATGGACAGAACTGTCTGTCAAAAATACTATGTCTTTTGTCTGTAAAAATATGTCAAAAATGCTTTGCTTTAGTGAGTTTATTAATTGAAATAATTAGACGACCTCTACGGACTAGTGGTAAGCATGCTAAACTCAGACTCGTGGGGTCACGAGTTCAAATCCTACAAAGGGTATGGTGTGTAAAATGCTTCTTTCTAAATTTGTTTCTCCTTCAGTCGAAAGCCTTAATTAATAGTACCAAATACTCTCTAAAATATTATATATTATAGAGTATTTGATAGTACTCATTCCCCCACCACTTGCAGAGATAATAAATTATGGTGTAGGGTGTAATAATAAAAATCATATAAAATAATAATAATAACATAAAATAATAATAATAATAAAAAAAAATAATTATTATCAGTATATACTATAATTTACTGTATCTGCAAGTATTTAGGGGAGTAGAAAGAAGCATTTCGAGACCGTGCATGAGTGGGGTTCTAACCCGCGACCTTACGACTGCAAGATTAACATGCCGGATGTCCACAATAAATTGCCATTATTGGAATTTCATTAACAGTTTTGAAATAATAGCAATGTTAGTTAATAATTTGTCATGTGTTTCCTTTTTGGCAATTTCATCAAAAATGTTCAGTTCGTTAGTTTAGTCGACTTCGTGGATACCATAGGTGTAGGGTACTTGCTGCAACGCCACATGACACACACACTTCAGCCATACGAATATGTACGTAGTCGTATTTAAAGAGAACACGTTAATAAATGCGATAGTGATCTTCACAACTTTTATTTTATTCATTTTTATCACATGCTGTATGAGTGAATATCTCATTTACTCTCTTTTGGAATTACTGTATAACAGCGGTTCTTAAACTAGCCATACTCTGTGGAGTCGCGGCAATAATGAAGAAAGATCGGCGAAAAATTGTACAGTTATTAACGAACTTGTGTTAATAGTATAAATTTAATTTGTTTGCCCTCGCTTTCTTTCGGATTGATCTTGGTACCAGAATCACTCATCGTCGTGTGTTGTTTACCTGGAACTTGAGCTAATATTTATATATATACCAGTTATTTGAAATTTCAGTTAACTTAAATATACACTTGAAGCCGTAATTTTAAGTTTTAATTCTGTTAAAGTTATACGCATTCCTGCACATATGCACACACATAATTATGGTCTAATTTGAGTTCCCTCTCACACTTGTGCGTGGATTGAATTATTGAATCCACTCCATCACATGCTGTACAGATCGATAAAAGAAAGATTCATTCTAATAGAATGTGAATTAGATGGCTTTGGAAAATGCTATAAAGCTTTTGTGAGAAACCCACTATAAATCTCTAAACTTGGTGGACTTGCTCACTTCTATGTAGCAACATTCCGGAGCAGTTAATAGAGATAAGCCAAATCCTGGAGAGATGCCTGAAACATGTGGGTGTTTTGGAGCAGGATCGTATGTTTAATACTTATCACATTCAAGTATTCATATATATATTAAACTAAAATTATAGTATTTTTACAGATTTTGTAAATTTAAACTTAGAATCAATATTTTAAATAAAATAATTGTTGCTTCGCACTTTATTTTTTAAAGTGCAAGAAAAGCCTCTTAACGGTAAGAAATGTCTTTAGTTTATAGCTACATATATTTTAGGAAAGAAAACTACAATTTATACTAACTCATCAGATATCATCAAAATAAGGTGGGGATTGCAATAGCATGCAAATTTATATTAGTTGAGTCCCTATTTTTATTGTAGAATAATGGACTATTGGCTAAAAACTGGTGTTTAAAACTGGGAAACTCGCTGAAGCAACTGAATCAATGACAACCAGCATCATTAGAGACGATGAAATATCCCAGCACACAACTGCGAGTCCATGCCATCCCAGTTTTATCTGCGTAAGTTGGCGGATAGTACACTTAAAAGCAAATAGAAATCTGGGGAAAAATAAGAAAATATGATCCTAGCTAAGGACAATTCGTTAACTGTCACACAATTTTTGCAAATGGCTGCTGGGTTTTATCTAATTTAAAATGATATATAGGATGCATTCATTCTGATTCAGTACAGAAAGATGAATAAATCTTCAAGCACGTTCATCCATAATGGAGAAAATTTTTAGAAATGTAAATGAAAACGCAACTGAAGCTTCATTTTTTGTCATATTTCCAAGATCCTGATTAAATCGTGCATGAAAGATATTGTAAGTTGCAAATCAGGTCTAGAAATGGCCAAGGAAATTTATACTGAGTAGCTGTCACATAGCACTTGCGGAAAGCGAATATACACAATTTTCTCTGGAGAACTAGTTTATAAGAACATTGAAAGCTTGTAAATTATTTAGTTTACAGCTGGAGGAAAATGCCGCCGTTACGAGACTTGCTGTTCTTCTTGTGTTTGTAAGGTATCCTTTCGAAGTACAAAAAGAATAATAACTTTTGATGAGTGAACTGCTTCAAAATAAAACCACTGGTGGGGAAATTTTCAAAGCTATCGCCAAATATGCTATTGAAAAATGATTTGGAATGGAGCAAGTGTGTGAATATTTGCAGGGATAGAGCAGCTGCAATGGTTAGAAAAGGGCGCCCTGTCCAGGATGAGAATTGCCACCAACAGCCACTGTATCATCCATCCACATTCTCTGGCAACTAGAAGGATGCGGCAAGATTTAAAAGTTGTATAGGATACCGCTGTCAAGAGCCTCCCGCTTCAAGCACGAATTTTAACCCGAACTGCAACCCGAAATAAATACCTCCTGAGATGACGAAAGAATATTTCTAAATCTAAATGGGATCATCGAAGACAGCAATTTAAAACACAAATGACTTGAAGGAACCCAAGAAGAAAACAATGCAGTTAGCGAGATTGTATTTACTTAAACTTTATAAACTCTATGGGTCTGTATTGTTAATGTATTACATAAAAGTGATTTGTGGTGAACTTAATTGAACTTCCCATAACATAAACGAAATAATGAGAAATCAATGCAAACAGTTTCATTCACTGCATCAACATTAAATTTGCACTGTTTTTCTTCCTTTCCTAAGTATTAAACATCTTTAGAGGTAAGGATGCCTCGACATATTTTTGAGCCCGATAAGGGTGGCATGTGGAATAAAGTTTGAGAACCGCTTTTGTATGCAACCGAAGCAGTGATGCCATATTTGGAAATTTACACTTCGAAATGTACGATAGCGATTTCAGATCGTATCATTGGTAGCAAAGAATTTTAATGCCACTTTTTATTTGCAAGTTATGTAAGAGCTGATTTACTCGTTATATATAATATATTATGTATTAATTTGATGGGTTTTTCCTAGGCACCTAATAAATTATTACATCCGATCTGCCGAACTTCCGCCCAAAATTGGATTTTATAAAATTTTTCTCGATTTTATCTTATTTTCATTATATATATTGAATTTTTAAACCGGGAGGTGATAGGCCAGCTCCGGAGAAGAAAAAAAGGATATACTGGAAAGGGTTTATCATAGATTTCATGCTATAATTTATGAATTACTATAACTACGAAAACTGTCTAGAAAGAAATCTTAAGAAAAAATAATATATATACATTGTCCTATGACTTGATGAACGCAAAACCCTTCAAATTAAAAAGATTTCTTCAAATACGACTCTTCTTGAAATGCCAGAAATGGGCAGAATCACACAAATTTGGCAGTAATACACATTTATCTGTACTAATCTGTGTGCAGAAAATGAACAGCATAGTTCCACTGCCACTCATTTTCATAAATGGATGTCATAGTAATATCTATCAAACAAATTTAACATAATAGTTGCACCTTAAAATACTAAACTCGGATTTGATTAAGCAATTCCAGTACCATATGCACAATTCACGTGTATGCATAAGGCTAAATACATTATATACTCCAATTGGCGCATAATTTTGGTATAGAACTTAATGTAATATATCAACTACCACGTCCATCTTAAATGATACTTTACAAATGAGATTATGAATAAAAAGGTTCATACAATCAGTAATGTTGAGTAATAAATGACTCGTGTTCATATTATTACAAATATATTTATTTTGTGGTTTCGGGATATAGAGTCTAATCTGATTTCAACATTATTTACTTGTCTTGTATAAAGTTAAAACACAAATTAATTTTTTGAATCTTTTATGAAAAATGTAATCATTGTTTTTTTCCGGCCTTCGAATGTTTTTCAAATGCGTCATTTATTTCAAAGATAAAACTATATTTTATTATTATTGATTTTATACTAACATATCATAACCTGTGTTTTTTTTTGGAACTTTTTAAGAAATTTGTAAATAAGGGTTTCATACATGTTTTCGGGATTTATTTAAATAATTATCTGACAACACTGTATATTGTTATGTATGTATAACCATTTCGCTCGCATGCGAGAATATCTGTTGATCACCTAGGATGATACGCTAAATACATACTACATACAGGCATATTTCATTAATTTCACTTGAATTTTTGCAGATATAGTAGATCTGAGTGCTGCTGTGGCTTATCAGTTTCGGTTTTTCGCTTCGAACGTATGGTTTAATTTCCAGTCCAATTCTACGGCAGAAGCGGCATTAAAGCTTGCTAATTTCAATTTTGCTGTAGTTCAGTAAAGAACTGATTGTAAATGTGTGTGGCTGTATCCGTATCCACATATCTATAGCTGTCGACAGTATCAGTCGCCAGTGTAATGAACTGAATTTAGTGTATCAATTGAGTGCGGTAGAGAAGCGCTCACCACTCTGCGTCGCTGTGTGAATTGTTTAATTTCCATACATACACATGAAATCCAGTGTAGAGCGCTGCGGTATTCAACCACGACGAATCCGCACCCCCTTCGGCAATTATAAAGACATTATTGGGTTTATTTTAACAGTACAATGCGATCACATGCTAATTCCTTTTATCTCTTTTGATTTGCTTTTTAAGGCGGATGCTTCTGTTTGCATTCCATTCACTTAATAAAAATTATTAATATGCTACTTAAGAAAAGTGTGTAAAAGGGTGAAAAGTTCAATCGATTATATCCAATGGCACTAGGGCATTTGCTCAATATTCAGCAACCATACAAGCCTGTCTACAAACTTCAATTGATTCTCTTTTCTTCTTTTCATCTGGTGAATTCGAAAGTTCTGGATAAGCATTGACGACCACATTCTAAAACATGCTAAATAGAATTATATAACGTTTAATTTTTAGCAAATACTCATAGTATTTAGAGCATTAGAGAACATACAATTCTAAAGGTATCTCAAAAAATTTCCTTTTTTTAGGACAGAAATTTTGCGGCCGTCGAAGTATGTTATAGAGTTGTTTAGCTGCGGTTGTTTAATATCATAGAACGATGCTGTTTTGCTTTCGTTTCAAAATAGAAGCAAACGAAGAACGGTGATGCAGAGGACACAATCTAACATGTTTGTGAATAAGAACAGCTTAGTTGACCAAATTTCACTTACCGGCAGTTGATTTATCTAAATCTATTTCAACTACTTTTGTTTTTACGTACATATGTATGTATGTATGTTTATTTATTTATGTATGAGATAATTTGCGTCTGCCGGGAGGCAAACCTTTTGTTCCTCTACGATTGCTCTGACATCCTGAGTCGAAATATTGATGGTAGTGCCAAAGAGGGATTTTTCGAACGTATTTATAATTATATTCGGGGTGTGTTCAAAACTTTTGAAGTGAATATCTTGTTAATTAAGTTAATTTATTTTCGTATGGATCAACAACCAGGAATTTATGTAAATGTTTGAACGGCTGCGACGTTTAGCGAGCAGAGTTTTACAAGAAACTGCGGTGAATCGACGTCTGGTCATTTCAGTACATCACCTTACAAGAAAATGTTTAATATGCATGAAATAGAATGTGATTTCGAGTTTCAGGATCACCCTTAGAGAGGTTCCTGAAGATATGGGAAATTCATTATTGTTAAAAGAAAATAATTTTACACATGAGCATGGAGGGGCATAACATTTATTTCATACTGAAGACTTTTCTGCCAAAGTGTAATGCAACAACCGGCATAAATCTAGAACCCCTGCGAATATAGTTCTCGAAGAATATTTAGTTAAAATACTTTATAACACTCTCATTTGTTCCAATCATCGTTTACTTCTCACTCAATTGAGAGTAAAGTATTTATACTAGACAGACTTTAGTAGTGACAAATTACATGAGAGTGAGTGGGAGGCCTGGACAATTACCAGAGACAATTGTGGGTACATGTGAGAGAGTTGCAAAGTCTTTATAATACATTGGACTGTGTTTTTAGTTAGTTGGTTTGCAAAGCTTGCTTCCAGGCATTTCGAAACATTGAGCACCACCAAAACCAAGAACAATCAGATTTTTGTCTGTTCCACTTCTCGAAGAAAGGCAACAGAATATAATTTGAGCTACACAGTTGCGCCCTATGAGGGAGGACAATGCTTTCTGATCCAATTTTGTTCTGTTTACGAGTAGCTTACATTTAGATAATCTAGAAAAGTATTCTCTTATTTAGATTTGGGGCATGAATAAATATTTGGAAGTATATTGAAATTGATAATTTTTGAAAACTTGATCACAGCAGAGTTCCGAGCAATTTCAAGGAAGCGTTAAAATAATAATATATACAAATTTAATAAAACTAATAATAAACCAAAAATAAAATTATAATAATAATAAATGGTACAAAAATACAGTGAATGAAAACGAAACTAAAGAAATTTCAAAAATTTCCGCTTAATTAACATACTCCCAGCTGACCAACGTGTCGATAGAAAAGTAACTCCCGCAACTTTGCTAACGAAATTGTCCAATTATTAACTTGAAGCACACAACGTAAAAAGGTAAGAAGAAGAGTACTATAAAAATGTTGTGATAGCTATGACAGTCACAGATTGCAGAGACTTTGAAAATGAGTTTCTATTACAACAGATGAAGTAAATTTTGAAAATTAGTGTTAAGGTTTTTTAATGTTCACATTGTTGTGATCGTTTTTGAAGAAATATTTTATACCGCAACTCCTTCGACTCCAGTGTAACTCAAGTCTTTATAAAACTGTGCACAATTCCTGCTATATACATACATATAAAGTCGTTCGTGAATAAACTTATTACAATACTTTTTGGCAATTAAGACGAAAATTTCCAAATGAGTTTGTAATTTGGTTGCATGAAAGACTTTTAACAAATTATGAATCCCAAAAAGTTTATCTTTTTCTATTTTTATTATATTTATACTATTTTCTTTCTTTATCGTAACGATTATTAAACAATTCTTGACGTATGTCTCGAGGACAAATTACAATTATAACAAATATTTTTAAAATCAATCAATTTAAACATCTTAAAGACATTTTAAAATATTTTCTTTTTTATTTGATTTATATGAGTTAAAGTTTTTTATGCAGTTTTATTATAGTGATTTTTTAATCCAGGAATTGATCATTATTTTTGTACAGATTATTATAGTGCAGAAATTTCAAACATTTATTTTGTGAAAATCAGTAATTAGTTCAATCAGTTCCGATTTATGTCTATGAATTATTTTTGCAATAAGTTTTTATGTTCAAAGTGTATGCTGTACGAGTATATTTGACAGTTAATGCTTACCAAATTATTCACCATTTCAGAAAAGATGGTCCAGGATGCTTTGTGGTTATAATATGTGAAGGATGTGCGCAGAAGGCTTTCTGATAAAAAATTATAATTACATGGAATTTCCTTTTTATTAACAATTGAATTTTATTGAATATTCTAATATTAAACATATGCATGTAGATCTAAAATTATCTTCAAAATAATTTAATATTGTGTTTCTGTCCACGAATGCGTTAATCAACTATAATTACAACAAAGATGTTTTTTATGGTGAAGAATTAAGGACTTAGTTCTTGCAAGCGAAATTTGTCCCTCCTCTTCATTCGGCTATTGCGTACACTGTGCAGTCCGTTCCTTACTAGAACATTAGGATGCTCTTCTCGCTTCCAGATGTATGCTCTCATGGATTTTGACACTTCTTGGGGAACAGTGCACATTTTCAAATCTTTGTGTACATTTGAACTTTTTATACCAATTTTTGATTGAGCTCGTTGCAGATTTTCCAGTTTCGGGGGGATTGCGGTACCCCATGGATGTCGTAGGTCTAGTAGAGCAACACTATACTTTAATTTGAGTTTGCAGTGACTGTTTAGAATTCAGTTTCAATCATTTATCTTTAATGAGATCTTCGTGATTTTGGGCTGGATGTGTTTCGTTCATGTCAATTTGCGGTCGAGGGATTTTATTTCGGTGCACTGGGGATTGGGATTCTATTTATTTGATTTGATACAAGTGAACGTCATATGAGCACATTTCGTTTCATTTACTTTAAATCTCCAACAGCCTAATCAGCTCTTTAAAAAGCATAAGTGCTCTTGAAGAAATAAGTTTGCCATGCTTGGACGTGGTCGAGAACGTAAAATGGCTGTGGAGTTGGCAAATATTGATGTGATGGTACAGTCGCTGGAGGGTATTTTAGCTGCTTGCAGCGTGTATAGCAAGACACTGACTTGGGGAACTTCAGTTTCAATTGGGTACTGTTAAGAATCGAATAGTTTATATCTAATGAGGAACTTTCTGTAGAGGACATTGTTTTAGGGGATGGTGAGCTTTTTTGCCAACCGCTTGAACTATTATATTTTTAACGTAACGACCGATAATGAAAGACTGCTACTACGTGTGGTCAAGGTATATGATCAACTAGGGAGAATTTTGTTTGTAAAGTGCAAGCTATGCTAATGCATTAAATATACATAATAAGAATTAAAGGATAGAGCGAGAGAGAGAGTTAAGTTAAATTAAGAGAGTTAAACATTATTATATTAAGAGAGTTAAATATTACTAAATTAAGAGAATTTAAAATTAAATATAATGCTGCTGCGAAAATCCTCCCCCCCGTTGGAAGGGTCACACTTTGAACATTGCCAGGATCTGTGAAAAGGGAGCATAATTTGGTCAGAGCTCGTTTGAGTAGACCACTTGATGTGCGAAGAACCGCCACATTGTCATTACCCTTAATTATTTCCGCTACTCTTGCCATTTGGCACTTTAATGGTGGAATATTTTCGTCCCTTATCAAAAGAAGAGCTCCCACTTGTAGATTTGCAGAAGAGAGGTACCATTTGGTTCTTTGCTGTAGAAGAGTTAAGTACTCTGAACTCCGTTTTCACCAAAATTCTGGTTGCATATAGGAAACGCGTTGCCAACGACTGATTCGATTGAAATTCAAAGGAGTGACATCAGGTTCATAGGGTGAAGGGACCGCCAATAAGAAAATGGGCAGAAGTTAGTACGTCTAAATCGTCGGGATTTTCTGAAATGGGGCAAAGAGGATATTTGACACACAAGGGTGCGGAGCTCTTCGAAATCTAGAATGTTTGAACCGACTGCTCGATAAAAATAAAACTTGACGATTTTAATAGCTGCCTCCCAGAGGCCTCCAAAGTGTGGATGCATTTCCAAGCAATTCCATCGCTGAGGCATTACTGCTCAACTGCCCTTACGTGTCTTTCATTGAAGAACAACCTTTTTAGGGAAGCCAATTAATTTTTCGCTTTTGTAAATATAGCCGAATACTCGTTGCAACCTTCCAAAGGAGTTAATAAATTTGCATTTTAGTGATAAGTCCGACATGTTTGATGTTGAAAGCAAAATATTTTTGCGCTTCCCGGGTAGCTCCTTAACAAAACTTGGGGAAGCTGGCCACGTATCTCGATCGCCTTGAAGAAAAGGAGGGCCACGCTTCAAAAGCTTAGATTTTAAAAATTCACGTGGTATGGACAGGATATCTGCAGGATTCATTAATGTTGGTACAAAATACCATTTCATTCCTACCGTGATAATTTGAATATTATTTACTCGATTTGAAACGAATACTGTGAAATTTTACGGTTCATTTCGTAACCATAATAGTACCACCATGGAATCTGACCAGCAGTGAAAATCACATTAAAAAATGCCTAATTACGAAATTGAGCTTACAAGTTCCGATAGGAGAATAGCTGTAGATAACTGTAGTTTTGGGACTCTCAGCGTTTTTAACGGCGAAACTCGCGATTTCGTACAGAGTAAGTCTACCTTGATTCAATTCTTATTTTGTGATCGAATGTAAATGCACGCGCCATATACGGACAGGCTTGCATCACAAAATGCATAAACCTCCACCTTCGAGCATTGCAACAAAACCAAGCCACGAAATTGCGAACTCTCTACTGTTTTAAATTCTTCCAATAAATTTACCCAAGCTGGATAAAGTATCTGGGGTAAGCTCTCGTCCAAGTCAATCTTATCCTTCAAAAGTTGCTGAAGCAATATTTTGGCTTTAGTGATGACAGGACCAATCAAGCCTAATGGTTCATAAAATCGGGCATTTTTGTAGAATACCGATCGTTTTGTCACCTTATCCAGAAGTGGGTGTGGCGTGAACGAAAACGAAAAAAAATCTGCCACGGGGTCCCATCCAAAGCCAAGAGTTTTGGTCACGTCGCTCCCATCACTAAATCTCAAATATTTTTCTTTGTCTTCCTTTGGAACTTGATTTAGCACCCTAAAATTGTTAGAACACCATTTTCTTAATTTGAAATTTCCTTTATTAAGGGGATCAGTGGTTTGACGCATAATCTCCGCGACTTCGTATACAGAATTCCCTCCTGAAATGAGGTCGTCAACGTAGAAATCTCTGCACCGATTGGCAGAACTTGGTTCGGAAGCATAGTAGAATATTGAAAAGATTTGGCTAGATTGTAGGTCCCGCCATCAGCAAATCGTTAAGCGAATACCCAGTGGAAGTTAATGCCGTCGCGTTAAAAACAATTCGCAATTTTGTTGTTGTGCTGTCTATGTTAAAAACGCAATGATGAGGCAAAAAATTCGTTGGGGTGCCAGAGTAACAATCGTCGGCAAGTGACATGTAATTTAAATCTCTGTACTCCTTAATAAATGATGAATATTGAATTCGTAATGCAGTGTTTCGAAGAAGCTTTCTTTCTAAAGACTTAAAGCGGAATAATGCTTGCTGACATGATTCACCAAGGAGGTAAATGCTATGTTTTGTGGAAGACGTACAGAGTACTCGCCAGAACTTAAACGTTTAACATTGTTTTTGAAGTGCAATTCGCACTGAGAGCTTTCATTAGTAGCCTTATCCTCAGTCTCAACAAAATGGTCTACCTCCCAAAACTTCCTTAATAGCTGCTCTAAATAACCATCAGAATCGTTTTCTGCATTATCTTTATTGATGGCTGCTAGAGATACAATTTTACTAGTGGAAGGTTGCCTGCCACCACATACAATCCAGCCTAGCTTTGTTTTCTGAAGGAGTTGGTTGGTTGGGCTCAATCGGATTTGGCCGACGCACATCAAATCAATGAAGAGTCTGGCTCCAATAAAAATGTCCACACGCTGAGATTTGAAGAATGTTGGGTCGGCAAGAGTTATATTTGAAGGGATATTCCATCACGTTGCATTTAAAGAGATATTGGGTAGGTGGTCGGTGATGGAAGGAGTGGCAACGGCTGTGATTGATGTATAATAACCACCATCATGAGACTGGATACAGATGTCAACAGATTGGTCAGTCATAAAATCCCTTTCGCCAATTCCAGACACTAGGGTTTTTGATTTGGTTGTTTTGAGTTTTAGCTGACTGGCGGCCCGATTTGTTGTAAAATGTAATTGTGACGCGGAATCAAGGATTGCTCTGAATTTCCTGTTCTTGGTTTCAAAAACACAATTGCAGTAGCGAGAAAAATAAAATCTTCAGGCATGGAGTTGGATGTGGCAAGTTGAGAGCTCAGAAGTGACGTTGACACCAGGGCTGACTGTAAATTGCGGGCAGGAGAAGAAAGGTTAGAACAATTTGATATTACAGCAGCATTTTGAGGCGAAGCAATGCGATCAAAATGTAAAAGTGTATGATGATTAGATGAGCACTGCTTGCAACAGACAGATTCGAAATTTTTGATAATATGCCCACGCTTTAAACAATTAATGCAGAGCTGTAGCCTTTTGGCATCTTTAAAACGCAATGTGGGAGATAAACTTCGAAAAAGCGAACAGGAACTAATTGCATGCTCCCTTACATCGCAAAATGTGCAAGGTTGATTCGATTGAATGGTGACGAACGCATGCTTAGACATAGGTTGCCCCTTATCACCCACTTGTTTGCTTGTTATCTGGCTTACCAAGACTGAGCTTATATTTTCCATCATTAGGCATATTTTTTCCAGGAACTCCAGCATGGATGCCCACGATGGTATATCATGTGACGGAGCTTCTTCCTCCCACATTGTCCTGGTTCCTGAGTCGACCTTGCTGTTGACTAAGTGTATTAATAAGCTGTCTAGTAGCTCATCGGGACCGGCAATAGAGCTCAACGCTCGAAGATGGGATTTAAATTTGTCGCACAATTGCCTTAACCCAGCAGCAGAACCATCACGAATGGCCCTTGCATTGAAAATCTCCTTTATATGTACCTGAAATTGGAGGCGTTTAATATCAAATCTACCCTTTAATAATGTTACGGCATTTGTATAATTCTGATCATTTATCTCCAGTGACCAGATGGCGTGCAATGCTGTCCCACTCAAGCAGGAATTCAGATGCTGAAATTTTTCCACTCCCCTTAAGTTTGGATGACAGTCAATTGTGGTCTGGAATAACGACCACAAATCTGGCCAATCAGAATTACACCGATGAAGCGTGGCAACTCCAACTTCGGCAAATCCGAAACTGTACAACTCGAACAATTTGAGCCCCTGCCGAACGTTTCCCTGGGAGTAGACGAGGTTGCAGTGAAAGACTTTCGCGAATTTAGTTCCTTGGTGATGGCAGCCTTGACTGCAGTAAAAAACTCAAAAAATCGTCACGCGCATCACCCTCAGTTTATTCATGGTCCTCCATCTCCAATTGAGATTGCACATCTTCGAATTGTTCTTGTAATCGATTAAGCTGCTCCAATTTGATGGATAGCAGTAATTCATTAGATGAACGTAACGCAATTTTAGTTAGCCCCTTCTGTATTAACTGCAATTGCGAGATAGACCATGCACTTTTACGGGCCAAGAAACAGAACCGCTGGATTTCTCACGGAATGTCGACCTTGACATGGTAATATTTGCTGCAAACTAGAAATCACAAACCGATATGACGAACGAAAAGTACCGATATGGCCAAGTGTAGCGACAACAAAAGGTGAACTGAGGATAGCGAGTACCGCTATGTCCGAAACCGGCAAAACTGAAACTTATATACCTTCACACTATATAATCTGCATATCTGTATTATTGTATATTATGAGGCTCATAAATGGCATATACCCATGTAACTTGCACTATTTTATTTTTGCCTCTAAACGTCAGGTACCTATTTTACACTACAAGGAAGCGTTGCATTTAAATGCACACGCTTAATGAACTTATTAAACCGACTGTTCGAACGCTAAAAACTATGTAATAGAAAGTCACGATAATCCAAAGTAACCAATTAATATGGCAATCATATAGGTAGCAGCACGATTGCAGTGAAATTGACCGAACGCAACTGTAGCGACACTAGACAAAGCAACGAGAACTCAATATATGCACCTGCAACGAAAGGTAAACGAAGACAGCGAAACTGCGCTGGCAACGGCAGCGAGCTGATAATGCTTAATATGAGAATCACACCAAGTATTTGAATCTCCAATTAATATGACACCGAAGGTCACACAAAGTCACAAAAAAGGGCGTCGGTGTATCCTGCAGCCAACCAATTTTAGCAGGAAAAGTTCCGACCAAGTAAAAGCCCGTTGGAATACCCAATCCAAAAGACGAATTAAAAGGAAAACGCGACCGATATCACGTCGGGGTCACCAATGTTTTGGGGGATGGCAAGCTTTTTTACAAACCGCTTGAACTATTAAATTTTTAACGTAACGACCGATAATGAAATATATATATATATATATATATATATATATATATATATATATATATATATATATAGTGTTTTCTTAATTATAATTTTTCTTGTAATTAATAATAATAATAATAATAATATATAATATTTAATTATGATATATATATAAACTTTAGAGATCTTAAGTGTTGCATCGATCCGACGGCTAGTGTCTAGATCTGCCACAGGATAAAATCTCAAGGTCTACTTGGGATATATTCAACATACTATCCTTTGTGATGTTGTAATAATCTACGTTAATTATGCATATTGAATTTATGAATGCTGCTCTGTAATTTTATTTCTTTCTTCATATACATATATATAAATGAAAAGTAAACAGACTTGCATTCTTTAACTGCCTTCCCTACTAGTATACAATAGCTCCGAAATACATCTGCAATAAATAATGCGAATGCGACGCGGATGCTAAAATTATGCGCAAGTTCCGCATACTGCGAAGCGGATGCATACATCCGTCATATCTCTATTGTACATATAAATGAAAAATGAAATGAAATATGGAAAATGAAAAATGCTTACCGTCAGCCTTCCGAGAAAAAGAAAATGCTAAGTATAAACATTCCATTTTGCACTGCCCGCGTACTTCATAGAAGCACCAAAAAACAAAATAGGTAAAAATATATAAGTAGATGGTTTTAGAAGTAACTTTCGTATGTTTTCACTAGATCCTAGGGGAAGCATGTATAATGTTGTATACAAATTAGTATCGGTTTTGATGTTGTCCCTGTCGCATTCTCAACTAAGCGTAGTGCAACGTATTAACTTTTTGCACAGTATAAGAGTAAATGTATAAGCAAAGGTAATAATCAGCGCAAGGCACTAGTAGTTTCTGAGGTATACATTTTTCCTGAGTTATTTGAGAAATTACTTATTGTCATTTCTGTTGTATATTTTACTAACCAGTTGGATTTTGTATTATCAATAGGCGCATTCGATTCGTAACTTGTATCGAGATCGATCGAGTTATGCGAATAAAACAGCACACGGGTAAGTGGTATACTTGGCAGCACTGTTTCAACTGTGTTTTTAAAAATTTACTTTTTATATTTTTTATACAAAGTCATCATTTGAAAATAATTTAAGTCAACACAATAATAATATTTAAAATAAAAAAACAAAACCCAAAGATTAATTTTTGTTTCCTTTAAATTTAATCAGCTAAAATAAAAAAATCCCATGGGAATTTTTAATCTCGCTGGTTTTCAGGCAATTTTTAATTTGGAAGCACTTTCTATCGAGGATAGAAAAATTCGCTCGTTTCATCCGAGTGTAATTTACTCGATAACTTTTTCCATACAAAAGTCTGTCCTATCCTCGATAGAGTGGCTAATCGAATGTGCCTAACATTGGAAAAATGTTTTTTAAGCTTAAAGAAGAAAACAAACTTCAGCGTTTTTTTCGCTGCATTCAAGAAATTTCTTGTGTAAATTGAACTCCACTGAATGGAAATATCAACAAAAATTATTAGTCGAATTCGAAGCAATTAAATCATTACTTAATCAACAGTTAAGAGTACTCAGAACACCTTTAAATGCATTCTTGTGGTCATTACTGATTTTTATTCCATTTACCTTTAAAAAGGAATAAACGGTTCACTAAGTTGGTTCGAATGAGGAGGTTTCAACTACAAGAAATAGGTTTGGTAGGTATGGACTTAAATATGCAGATATGATCAGCATCATATCACAATTTGTGAACAATTTTTATTTTGTCTGTCCATATGTCCATCTGTGGCCATTCTTTTTTCTACACCGTTAGAGATATTTTAATGAAAGTATGCAAAAGTATAGTCAGTACAAAAATACAGAACAGGATTGCTATATAGGCCGAAAGACTACGCATATATATGGAACTTTTTTATCTTTTCAAAAATGATTTTAACCTCGGACCAATTGATGGAATAGTTATGTAGATATGGCTTCTTAAACACTATGCAAAAAGTGGGCGGCATATATTAGCTGCCGCGCCCACTATTCACAAATATTCATAACTTAAGATCTACTAGAGACTCATAATGCAGTCATTAATGATGCAATGCAAGAATCTAATATTAAGTTAGTAAGCGTCTAATCGGAAATCTTAGCACGCTGGGCACATTTCTGATAAACCCGAATACAATTTTAGTATGATAGTTGCATTGGAGCTACACGTTTTTCAAAGTTAGCACTTGATATCGACTTTTTCGACTTGAAAGTGTAGGACAAACACCTTGAAAAACGATATTTTTAATTATTGAAGTGAAATGAATTGAATTCGATTGGATAATACTTGTCTATTGTTTCGATAAAATTACACTCAATAGAATATTTTTTAAAAATGGGTTCAAAATCGATTGGTTGATTACTGTGGAAGTCAGTCAAAAGCGAATGGATCAGTTAATAAATTTGAAAAAATACGACATATGAAAAAGTATGATTGGAAATATGACAATGACGACCGTTTGCTCCATATATCTGAACATCAGGAGCTAAATTATTCACGTCTTTCAAATGCTTTGCTAAAAGAGCTGACTGCCAAAAGTTTGAAGCGAAGTACCACAATACCGAAACCAGTGTTCCGTTGGGCTTGATGTTTTTCGTAATTGGTAATAATTATATTCATATATAAAGGTTTTTACAATTTTTTTTAAATTCTTAAATAATAATTATTCATTCAAATAATAAAAAATTCAAAGTCTTTCACCAACTTCATATCAGACTCATAAAGATTTCAATTTGCTTTTTGGTCCTGGGATGCGGACCAAATTGTTATTCTTATATACAATTTTTATAATAGAATTTTTTTAAATAATGTAATGTAGATCAAAGAACATATAGTTCTTGTATCATAAAGAAAACCAACGCAACATCAAGCAAAAACTGATATTCAATTCAGTGCTCTCTTAGCAAGCATGGAATTTTTCTATGGTTTTTGTTTCAATTCCTTATAACTACTGTCTCGTTAATAGTGTTATGTTAAATATAAAATTTTGCCATTTAGCACAGCCATAAAGAATTATTTGCTTACAGGTGGGAGCCAATCGAAAACTCTAATTTGTAAATCCTCTTTGCCAACAATTTCAAAAGCTAGTAAAAATCAGTGCGCCCTTTTGTTTACTGTCATTTTTTCCAAAACAGACTGATGTTATATGTATTATAGTTTCTTGACTAAAACCGATATCGAGAGTAAATAACGGCAGGAATGAAAACTACAGATATCAAATTGTCTCGTTTCTCCCTTTTAGGACATAGAAGGAACGGTAATCCAGTCCTCTACACGCCGACTGATCTACTTATTTCCTCTTCCGTTAACTTCATGAGTTCCGAAGAGTAAATTACTGTCCAACAATTGATCAGTTTCACGCATATACCCCATATACACATTAATACACGACTCACATCCCAGTCGGAAATAAAAGTTCTTCCCCATATGTGTATATAAGTTAGCAAGTTGGCACGTTGAAGTTGGCAAGTTGGCACGTTGGGCTGCCGGTGCAGTTTTTTTCCATTTCATTGCAATTGGCAGCGGGCATTTGAAACGCTTGCAACGTTGCCCTTGGTATCGGTCGCTGGTTGTTTTTCACCGCTGAACGGAAGCCGCCTGCACGCGCATTCTGAAACCGTTGATAATGCGGGTTCTCTCACTCAACGGTAGCTTGGAGGGCCGTGGACAGGCGGTAGCTGCATGCGTGCAAGTTTTGACGAAGAAATGCAAGCTCAGAGTCTGGGCCGGATTTTGATGCCGTGCGCAAAAGGCGCGTGGTAGCTTGAACCGGGACGGATAGCACCTGACGTGCTAACCTGCTAACAGTGGAATGACAGATAGTTTAGTCCCATTTTAGTAAAGGAACGGAGCGGTCCCAAAGTTCTATAAGTTAAAGTGAATTCATAGCGTAAAAAAATATATAAGAACGAAAGCGCTAACTAAATAAATGTGAAATCAAAATCTTTGCTAAAATAAGCTAGCATAATAAACTCATAGTATGAGCGAACAAATGTTTCAAAATAAAATCGAAAGCACTAATTAATGTGAAATCAGAAACAGTACATTGTTAAAATAAACGAGCATGTGTGATCATAACATATTCGTTAAACTAAGATTAGAGGCATTGTAAAAATAATATAAAAATTAACTAATGTGTTGAATAAACGATTAAGTGCGAAACATAAGTTCGAACTGTGTTTTTATTATTTAAATATCGTTCAACACAACAAAAAATTAACTTATATAACGGTAGGATAGTTTTTAGTGATTTTATGCTGTTTTGTTTAGTTCACATTTATTTCAAGTATTTTAATATACAAAAAATAACAAAAATAGCAGCACTAGCTCAAGGCCATCAGCTGGTTGTTACAATAAATTAATTACAATGGTTGCAATTGCTAGTTCAATATATGGAGAATTAAGAAAAATTAAATGAGATAAGTTACATAATGCAAGAAAATTAGTTATAAGACTTATATTTACCAAAGTTATATCAGCTATTTGTTGCGATGGATTAGCTGTGCCAAAAATCTTTTGTCTTGAATAGGTAAATTCAGGGGAGATGTCTAAAATCTGTTTAAATGATGTGCTAGGAGACTTTCAGAAATTGCACGTCGAATATCCAGATGTAAGCAAGTGACCTTGAGTGATCTGCGTGTGCCCCAAATGAAGCCTTGTATATTTCTAAATATCTGTATGCTTAGAACCAGTTGGAAAAATGGGTTTAACCTTAGTAGGATTAATAGTCGAGTAATGGTGTACGTAATTATTCCACTTCAATAGGGACTTGTTTTGTAGGTATTGCATTATAAGATGTTTCAAGACAACTTTTTCAAGAGCGTCAAAGTACAAAACAGGTGCATTGTGGACAATTTTTGCAACAGAGTCACCGAATTCATTGCCTTGAATGCCACAATGGCCAGGTATCCACATCAATTTAATTTTATTTTCTGGTTTTATGAGGAAATCTCGAAGGTAAGTTACTAAAAGGCTCTCGTTTCTGAAGTTTTGTAAGGCATTGATGGCAGATTGGCTATCAGTACAAATACAGAAATTACCTTTGGTTTTGGAGGCTATAATAGCAGCTTGATAGATGGCAAATATTCACTGGTGAAGGCGGCCCTTTCAGCCCTTTCTTCAAAACCATTTGGTCTTCCGATACTACCGCGAATGACGTTTAAAATTTATTTTTTGAGCCATCAGTGAAGATAAATTTGAACGATTTGGAGGTTAGCTGCTGTTTATACTCCAGAAAAATTTGTTGATAAAGTTATGGGCAAATATTTTGCTTCTGATAGCTCCAATAGAAGCCAAGGCGGATGTTTAGAATAAGCTTTCCGAACAGGTTTAAAGGGAGATTAATTTCCTTGATCAGTATCAACACACTATGTAACGCAGAGAGTCTCTTTGGAAGACATTTTCGGTTTGCAGCATTAAAGTTGATTTTGTAAATACCATAATTATTGCAACATAAGGTTTTTTGTAGCCGTCATGTAATCCACCCGCTCAATAAGGCTAGTAAGTCCAGATTCAGCGAAAATATTGTAAGCCCACTCCTGTTTAAGACACGTAAGCTTTTCCGAAGGGTCAGCATGATACAGAGCACAAAGAAGATTTAAGTTGCTTTTGGCACAGGTTCCATAAATTGGCAGCGCGTGATCGATCAGAGATAAAAATAATGATTTAAGAATATAACTAATTGTAGAAGTATGTAAGTTAAGTATTCTCCTGCGTGTAGCATCTATCTAAAAAAATTAATACTCTTGATTAGTTTTTTTTATTATTTATTTTAGAAATCAATCTGCATTTATCCTTCGATCACTTTTTCCGCGTTCTCGTCAATGAATGGCGCAAACTCCTATACTCTGCTTCTTTTTATAGGTTTTCACCATTTAGTAATTCCTGTACCATACGCCGTCGACAAGGGCATGAAGACAGCGCTTCGAGGCGGCGTTTCGCGGCAGCGTTTAACGGTTGCGCTTGGCGCCAATGACATGCAACAAGTGTGTGTCTAACTTGTACAAATGATTTCTTTGATGAAAAGTCTTTTACAATATTAAGGCGTTTAAAACCAACTTATTTCTAATGTTATTATTATTAATTCCATGACATTTGACACAATAAATTTCTAATGTAATTACAATGAAATTTAAAGGTGTATTTACAGTCAAAGAAAACCCCTAATATTTTCATTTGGTTAGGTTAGGTTAGGTTAATGTGGCAGCCAGTCCAAGGACCAGCTCATTTAGACCACCATGGGTCCACTGTGATACCACCGCGCCACACCGCACCTCCGATTCACTCGTCGAACCATTTCGAAGCCCTAATAAAGCGCAGGATTTGTTTGACCTTCGCGCTAGACACCTCTGTAAGAGAGCTAAAAGCGTATTTGCCTAAAGAGCCCGCTCTGCTTCTAGCCAGAGCGGGGCAACTACAGAAGAGATGTTCCACAGTCTCCTCCTCCTCCTCATCCCCATAGCTTCTGCAGTATTCATGAGAGAATACTCCCAGCCTGAGAGCATGTCTGCCGAAAAGCCAGTGACCAGTTATACAAGCCACGATCTTAGAGATATTCTCTCTCGGCAGGGCAAGCAAGTCTCTAGTTTTCCTTCTGTTAAGTTCCGGCCACATTAGCCTAGTCGTTAACCAAGTGCCCTCTTGTGCCCAAGACCCATTGGTCTCACGCACGACCCTATCCTTCAGCATCAGTTTACAGGTGACAATTGGTATTCCAATCTCACATCTGTCCGTGCCTAAAGGAAGGTTGGTACCCCGTCTGGCCAAGTCATCAGCCCATCTGGCTACCATACCAGTATTTCATATAGCAATATGGGTCTGACCACCGAAATGTATAGCCAGTGCATAATTCGTGGGGATAGCCCCCACCTGATTCCGACCGCTTTTTTACATGTGTACAAAGCAATGTTGGCCTTTCTGACTCTTTCTTCAATATTGGGTTTCCAGGTAAGTTTTCTATCTAGTACTAGTCCCAAATATCTAACTGTCTCCTTCATCGGAATTTCCACACCTTTGTATGTTAGCGGGGAGATATCAGGAGATCTATTTTTCTTAGAAAAGAGGATTAATTCCATTTTATCAGGGTTTAACCCTAATCCCTTTCTTCCCGTCCAACCAGTAAGCGTGGCCATGCTAGAGCGCAAAATATCCATAAGAGAGTTTGGAAATTTCCCTCTAATCACAATTGCCAAGTCATCAGCATAGGCGACGACATGGCAACCATCCCTCTCTAGGGCTAGCAGTAATGGATTTACCACCAAATTCCAGAGCAGGGGGGAGAGGACTCCTCCCTGAAGAGTGCCTCTGCAGACCTGTCTGCTTAAGGTGTGGGAATCTAAGCTGGCAGTTACCTTTCTGCTGACGAGTATCGTCTCTATCAGCGCTACCATTTTAGGATCCACGCCCAGAGTTTCTAACGCTCCCGTAATGGCGTTCGCATTTATGTTGTTGAAAGCGCCTTCTTTGTCAATGAACGCCGCTAGTGCGAAATCTTTCTGCTGGATGGCTTTTTCCAGTATACCAATAAGTACGTGTAACGCCGTCTCTGTCGATTTGCCCTTCGTGTATGCATGTTGTGCCGAGAGATTCTACCAATTGGTATAGCTTCCCATAAGTGTGCATCCATCAATCTCTCCATTGTTTTTAGGAGGAAAGACGTGAGACTGATCGGTCTGAAGTCTTTAGGATTTACATGAGAAGACTGGCCTGCGTTGGGTATGAAGGAAACCTACGTTTCTCTCCATCTCAGCGGAATATAGCCCATGTTAAGACAGCTTCTAATTGCAGTCACAACCCAGGGCGTAATTATGTTCCGTCATTGTTGCAGTTCAGCTGGATAAATTTGTAAGGAGCAAAATTTCTGCATAAATTTTGCCCCAACATAATTCTTCTGCCACACCACCATTTTTCAAACGAAGCCACGTGCCGCACTCGATTGTTCCAGAAGAATTTAATTTATGCACTATTAGAAGCAATCGGCAAAACCCACCCCTAATAAGCAGTATGATCGACGCGCATGACATCATCAACAACAACAACAGAGCGCTGCCACTACAAACAATGCCACGTGCTTGACAACAAGCCGAATTCTGCATCGATAATGTTGGTTATGTTTGAATACAATTGAGTCAACAACAGAAATTTCTGGAAACTTGACGACTGAAGCTGGGCTATAAAAGCAGCAACAACTGAGGACTCGCTCTCTTTTCCTGATCAGCCATCGACCACGACGCATATCATCAACCATCGACGACTTCGCATCGACAGTAGTCTCTTTTCCGGAACAGCCATCGACGACGACACATCGACGCACACGAAGAAAACATCGACGCACCAAGACTTTTGACCGTACTGAGATCATTCTGCATTAGTGAATTATAGGGGTTGTAATCGGTACTCCACTAATGCTCAGAATTACAAACGCTTACTGGATTAGTGGATTATAGGGTTTGTAATCGGTACTCCACTAATACCAAGAAGTACGACCGCTTACTGAGACCATTCTGAATTAGTGGATTATAGGGTTTGTAATCGGTACTCCACTAATGCTCAGAATTACAAACGCTTACTGGATTAGTGGATTATAGGGTTTGTAATCGGTACTCCACTAATACCAAGAAGTACGACCGCTTACTGAGACCATTCTGGATTAGTGGATCACATGGTTTGTAATCGGTACTCCACTAACTCCCAGAATTACCAACGTTGTACCGAGACTTTTTATTAGTATTAATATTAAGGATTTAATTTAATAAATAAAATAGAACCAAACTAAGTAAACCCATAGTTATTTCTGTAAACGACCCCTGGCAATCCGGCGAGCATTACCCAGGCGAAAGAATTCCTTTCAAGAGGTTCGTTACAAATTCCATCCGGACCCGGAGATTTATATGGACCAAAAGTGTTAATGGCCCTCTGAACTTTGTCAACTGTAACTATCGCATTCCCTATCTCAGACTGCCTGCCCGCAGGTGTCAGGTTATCACCCTCCACTGTGCTACTGCCTGGAAAATGCGTATCTAAGAGAAGAGCCAAAGATTCCTCGCTCGATTCACTCCACACATCACCCGGACCTTTGAGGTAGCCCAGGTTGTGTGGTGTCATCGCTAGGATTCTTCTTAGTCTAGCTGCTTCCGATGTTTCTTCCCAGTATAACTTTACAAAACTTTAAAGGCAACATCCAGCTCGTCGTTCCAATTTGTCAGACTATTTCAGCCCTTGTGCTGAAATTGTTGAATTTACATATATTTGTGGCATTATTACTATCGATAAAATATTCTGGTTGATACATAAATATATCTTCGCTTAGCTTTCCGTTTAGATAAGCAGTTGATATGAAGTCCATCACCATGTGGTTTACGAACACATCGTACTCAGCAGCCATTGATTTGATTGGCTGACAGTTTCCCAACAAGTCTCAATGTTTCATTTTTAATGAATGTCCGGTATTCCGACATAATTGCGGCCAACACTAAGTTGGTCTGCAGTTCAAAGGCTCAATTGATGAGTTCTTGGGTAAGGAGAGTTCGAAAGGATATTCAAGTCTCACAGAAACAACAATTTCGGAAGCTAGTCAAAGATTTCGGAATGTCAGAATTTAGAAATAGTGTTTGGAGCTTTTAATGAAGCAGTTGATGGAGCTAATCTTTTTTTGAGATATCTCCCAAGGAGTCCAGAAAGTAGTCGTCTAGGAAAGTGCGCTTCCTTCTGGACAGCGCTGGACACGTGCACAACATGTGAGCAATGGACTCTTCCTCCTCCTCGTCCATACAACTCATGCAGAATTCGTTAGAGGCAATCCCCAGCCTACACCCGTATGTGCCTAGAGTCCAGTGTCCCGTTAGGACGCTAATCACGGAACCTATGCTTTGTCTATTTAGAGCCAGTAGGCCCTTTAAGCACTTGACATTTATCTCTGGCCAGGTTTGTCTAGCTATTTTACATTGAAAATTCAGGCCACCGCCTGCCCGCTGTGCCTAAGGATTTTGTATTTACTAAGAGCTTACATGTGGCAATAGGAATACCGAATTGCAACCTATCTGGTTCAATCGGTATGGTAGTACCCTCACGTCCAAGATCATCTGCCTTGCAGTTCCCTGGAATATCTCTGTGACCGGGAACCCAGCGCAGATCTCGTCTAAAGATGCGGCTCTTGACGGCTTTTCAGGTGATAATAGCTGAATCCAGGGAGCGCAAAGCTGCTTGGTTGTCGGACAGAATGCAAATATCATGTCATGATATTTCCTTCTTCCTTAGCGAAGACAGTGCTGTCTCTATAGCCGCGACCTCTGCTGAAAAACACTGCAGTGGTCGGGCATCCTAAAGGACAAGTTAATGTCCAAATCTTCTTAGAATACCCACCCTACTCCATAGTTTGGATCCATCTGTGTAGATGTGAACCCCTTCTACATGAGGGGATGCCATCTTCCATTCGTCCCTGTAGGGAATGGAGATCTTGCACATACCCTTCAAGGCATACATTAGTGTGATGTAGTCGAAAGAGTCAGGAATACCCTCAAAATGTCTGAAAATGGACGCATGACCTGCATTCCTGGCAATCCATTCATGGAACTACTTATGAATACCTCTGCCGTTCTTTGTACCTTCGTTATCAGTCTATTGTATGTGGACTTACTTAGGGCTGTCCACCAAGCAAGCACCCCATAGAAAAGGACTGGTTGTACCACAGCTGCGTATATCCAATAGGCTACCTTAGGCTGTAACCCCCATTTTTTACCAACAATTGTTTTGCAAGAGTACAGAGCTACCTGAGCCTTCTTAATGCGTTCGCTTATATAAACCTTCCAATTCAACTTCCTATCTAGAATCACGTCCAGAAATTTAGCCTCCTCAACAAGGTTAATATCTACACCCATTTGTTTTGGAGCGATAAATTGAGGAATTTTATACTTCCTAGTGAAGAGTACCAGCTTAGTCTTGGTCGGATTAACCCCCAACCCACAGTCAGTAGTCCATTTAGAGAGAATGTTCAGCATGTTTTGCATCAAGTCCCTCAAAGTAGATATGTATTTACCCGAGATACTAATAGCAACATTTTGCAACCTTGCACCCTTTCCTCTCCAGTCGAACAAGCAGCTCATTTACTGCAAGATTCCAGAGTAGGGGTGTGCCTCTGCACACGGTCTTCTTGGCCGACACCGCCCCCAGCTGTGAATTGATTATCCTGCTACTAAACATGTTTTCAATCCACCTGCTAATGACGGGTTCCACCTCCAAGTCTCGCATCGCACCGATTATTGCGTCTGATTTGATATTGTTAAAGGCTCCCTCAATGTCCAGGAAAGTCACTAGGGAGAACTCCTTGTTATGCAGGGAGCACTCAATACTAGAGATTAATGAGTGTAAAGCGGTCTCAACCGATTTGCCCTTGAAGTAGGCATGCTGAGAGACTGACAGCTTCTATCTGTCTATAGTGAGCCTCAGATGAATGTTTAACAACCTTTGCAGGATTTTCAGACAGAAGTAGGACAGACTAATGGGCCTTAGGTCCCCTGAAGCTGTGTGCGAGCTTTTGTCGGCCTTGGGTATAAAAATTAACCTAACATGCTTCCATGAGTCTGGAATATACGCTAATTCAAGACAACTATTGTAGATCTTAAACAGCCACTTCATTATAAGATTCTCTGACTGCTGAATTTCATTTGGAGCTACACCATCTGGGCCAAATGCTTTAAATGGTTTGAAGCTGCGGATAGCTCATTGCAATTTTGGCTTCGTGATTATGTCTGAGTTGACTTCGACTACATTCGCGCTGGGTTTTGTTCTCCGCGGAATGGTGCTCGAGCAACTAGGGAAGTGAGTCTCTAGAAGAAGCTCTAGAGTTTCATTACTATTTGAAGTCCAAGATCCATTCTCCCTCCTCATGTAACCAAGTACCATTGGAGCAGTTGATAGGATCTTCCTCAACCTGGACGTCTCAGAGATATCTTCTACGTCACCGCAAAACTTTCTCCACTATTCTCTTTGTGCCTTCCTAAGCTTACTTTTGAAGGCTCTGAGTGCTGCCTTATATTAATCCCAGACTGCACTATCTCTAGACTTCTTTGCGCTGTTGAATAGTCTCCTAGAGTTTTTTCTGAGTCCCCTAATTTCCTCCCCCCACCACGAGAGATTTTGTTTCCCGCTGGGTCTGCTGAGGGGGCAAGGGACCAATAGAGCCTTATTACGAGCAGCCGTCAGAACCTCCACAGACCGATCAATTTCGGCACACGTGCTCGTGCTTGTGGGGTTCTGTAGTAGTCTAGCTACAGTCATCTTGTAGAGGTCCCAGTTTGCCTTCCTGACATTTCTAAAAGCGTTAGAGCTAGGTAGACTATCTAGAAGATTAAACTCAATTAACATATGATCCGAAAAGGAATGTTCCTCTAGCACTCTCCAATTCGAAATCGGTTCAAAAATTGATTCTAAGGCAAGGGTTTTGTCAAGGACTTCTTGCTTATTAGCAGTAATGAAATTGGGTTCTGACCCCCTATTACATATAATAAGGTTAGTCGCTACAATATATTCATATAATGACTCACCGTGTTCATTGACATCCGTGCTTCCCCTGATGTCGTGGGGCGCATTGGCATCGCATCCAATGATAGCAGCCACCCGTTGATCCTTTGCACCCACAACGAGCTTCTGTAGTTTGGCTTCCGGAAGGATATAATGGTTATGCGCCATAAAGTCCTAGACCAGCCAGTACCGTCCTTTGCAAGTTTCCAGGCAAACGGCCGTTAAATCCTTGTTGCTGTAATTTATTTTAAAAGCGTGCACATATAAGACTGGGTCTTTTAATTGCGACAAGAAGTATCAGAATAACAATGAATTATATACAACCAAAATTAATTAAAACTATGACTAAGAATGCAAATTAAATGAAATTAAATTAATAGATCAGATAAATAAATAAGTTAAGTTCAGATAAATAAATAATTAAACATATAAATAATTAATAAATAAATAATTAACTTAAAAATAAATAATTTTTATGAATTTAATAAAAGTCAGAACAGAAAGACAATGAATAAACAAAAAGGAAACAAAAATTAGAAAAGAAGAAAAGAGAAAAATAAATAGCATTAAGAGAAGTAGTGAAAAATTGCTTGTTTAAAGTTGTGCTTACTTGAGATACTCCTAATTGCCAAAGTCAACGAATTCCACAACCTGATGGCGTTCACAAAAAAGAGTCTATCCGAGTTTAAATACTTGTAATTAGGGACTAAGGGTTCATATTTCTCCTCGATTTACAAAACTTCAACTTTACAAACAAATAATTAGGTGTTCGCGTCCCGAGTCACCCGAGTCAAGTTTACCATAAACAACCTCTGAGTAAGTCATGATCGGCACAATAAGCTGAATCACCAACCTCCTTCTGGTCTCAGTAGGCACAAATGATGCAGTCCTCCTCAAATTCCGTAAGGTACAGTATACCTTACTCACCACTGAACTTATGTGATCCTCACAGGATAGTGCGGAGTTAATGTGGTATCCAAGATTTTTTACTTTTTCAACAAATTTAAGTATCATTTAGTGAAATTGTTGGTATATCAGAGGAAGGGTAACCAGACTTGGAAATCGGGAGGACATATGATTTTTGGGAGTTGAGCTTCAGCCTATTAGCTATAGCCCACTCTGCTATTATGATCAAGTCTTCGATTACCATAGCACATAAATCATCATTGAGACCAATAGGTCTTGGCAAATACAATTAAAGGTCATCAGCATATGCATGCATGGTAACATGACGACACTTACTGAAAATGTCATCTATGAACAGTGTAAATAAAAGTGAACCAAGCACTGAGCCCTGAGCCCTGAGGCACCCCACAGGTTGAATTACTGAACGCAGACACACTCTTTCCCACCCTAACCCTTTGAGACCTTCCAACCAAGTAACTATTTAACATACGGACCGCCGAGCTGGAAAAACCAAAATTCAACTGTAGCTTTTCACATAGTAATGAGTGATCTACAGATTCGAATGGTTTAGAAAAATCTAGCAGACAAAGGAGAGTCAAGTGTCCCATATCAAATGATTCTCTGATGTCATCCAATTTTTTAATAACAGCAGTGGAGCAGCTGTGTCCAGGCCGAAAACCAGATTGGAGTGGGGAAATAAGATCAAATTTTCTGACGTGTTTTGAGATTTGCCCAGCCATGAGAGATTCACATACCTTTGATAAAGCTGACAACAAACTTACAGGACGGAAATCAGACGGTGTATTATAAGAAAAAATGAGCTAACATTATTCCTAATGAGACCTTCCTTCAGTTACGGTATACAGCAAGCTGTAATTATTAGTCCTGAGACCACCGACCAAGTGCCCGTATGTCCAGGGTTCTTGAATCAGGACAACGTCTACTCCGCCTTTTGCAAGACGGAGCTGAAGGCTGGCAGACGCCGCCTGTGAGTGATGGAGGTTAATCTGAACTATTCGTAGCATCTCTGCTACTTGTAGCGCTGGTCACCTTCACCACCGTGACATCAGCCTCATACTCTTCCGGGAATGACTCTAGAAGGACTTCCTGTGCACTGAGCGTGGTTGTCCCTAGGAGACTCTCCAAACCCCCCACATTTGATACAGAGTCACTGCGTTTCCGGTACATGGCGAAGTATTCAGCAGCAGTAGGATCAGAAGATACCTCTAAAGGATTCACTCACACTTGATCCATATCAGACGGTTGCCCGTCCTTTTTGTAGACTTTGAGGCTTGTGGATGAAAAGCCATAGCCCTCGTCCCAATTGGATTCAGCCAGAGTCGCCAGAGATTTGGCGTTCACCACAAGGGTTACTGACCTGGAATCCCCTCTTGGTTCCTCTACGTTAGTCACCTTCCAATTTTTAGTCTGGTGCTGCTGGTTCCACAACCTAAGATCTCCAAAATAGCCTCAGGATCAGACGGTTCGGCTGGGATCCAAGCGCGCGCTCTAGGTCTATTAGGGATCAGCTCCCTAGGTACAGCTTCGAGTCTTGCGCCTGGCCATTCTTCACCGATCCTGGAGATCGCAATCCTATATAGGTCGACTGACCTTTGATCCGCGCAAGCAATCAGGTTCACAAGGCACTGATTCCATCCGCTGTCGAGAAAAGAAGGAAAACCACCTGGGAATTCCTTCATAAGCTGGATGTAGAGCCTTGAAAGGCTGACTTGTACCTTTTTCCAGCACTCAGGAGAGATACTTCCACCCGGATAATTACGATCTATGACCGCCATCACCTGAGGCCTTTCAGCACTTCGGTGAAGGACTTCGTGGTGACAGTACCGCGCTTTTTGAATTTTTTGGGTCCGGGTGGGTGGTCTCCTCTAGGGACCGTTGATGCTTCGAAGCCTGCTCCAGACTCCCTCACGACTTTCGTCGACCATCCAAGGGAAGCCTTCTGCTTCACCGTCCTCTCGTTCTCTGGAATCCGCGACAAGCGTTCCACCGTCCGGAGAGCAGACCTTTTCTCTTTGTAGAACCTCTTGATTCTCAGTTTAGCAACACTACCGCAGCACGTGGCATTGCTTGTGCCAGGCTCGTCGTCCTTAGCTGCAATAGCCGCCGCAGACTGTGCGGGGGATTTTGGATCTTCATCCGAATTAGCGTTTAAAGACCGCTCGTAATTTTTTTTTTTTGGTTTAGTTTTTCTATCTGGTTCGTACAACCAACCGCTCGATCCTTATTAAAAATATTTATTTTATTTATATTATTCTCAGCTTAGTTAACAGCATTTTTAATTTCTTTAGTTTGACTCACTATTTCCACTTCTCTTATTTTTATGGGTATATAATCAGTATTTTCGTTAATTGATGTCACTTGAAGCATTCCTCGAGTAATTCCTTAAAGGACGAAAATTTTTTTGGTACTATTTTGTTGGCTAACACTTTTAAGTTTATATTGCCCAGCTGGCTGGGTTCCAGTAATATTTGACTTACTAAAAATACGCTGATTATTAAGTTTTTGCGGCTGATTTGATTTTAATCTCGCAAGTTAACCAGCTCTTTGCTGATTATTATTATATATAGAGCTATAGTTTGCTTGCTGATAATCACTGGGATTTCTGATTACTATTGGTGTGCACATTTTGGATTATGAGACTTTGGTTTCAATTACCATCAGTTTGATTACAAAATCGCTAACTATATTCCTTATTTTACTTAAATTAGATATTTTAATTATTCCATTTGATAACAGTACTGCTACCTCCTTTACCTTCTGAACAAGTATGCCACCAAGTATATCTAACGTAACCCGATCACCGTCCTAATAAGTCATATACTCTGTAATATTTTATTCTAAATCTCTTAATTTACCGTCTAATTCATAAATACTTCTTACTCTTAAAGCCCATTTTTTTTTGTTATAGCCAATTGTTATGTAATGCTTCTTTAAACGGTATTCAGTTTGAAAGCAATTGTTCTTCACACTTTTGCGTTGCATATGTTGTGGTCAACAACATTTTTCAAACCTTTTTTTGAATTTTTCCATGCAATTATTTTATGTATTTGTGTATATAATATGCTTATCTCCAAATTCGCTCATCGTACGCTTCTCATATAAAGTGGTGCTTACTTTTAGGCACATATGTTAGACACAGCGACTGTGGCGGATATATGTGTATATAAGTATGTTATACTTAGGTTAGGTTAGGTTATCGTGGTAGCCGGTCCACGGACCAACTCACTCAGACCACCATGGGTCCATTGTGATACCACCGCGTAACAACGCACTTCTGATTTACTCCTCAAACTATTTCGAAGCCCTAATAAAGTGAAGGATTTGTTTGACCTTCGCGCCAGACACTTCTGTAAGAGAGATAAAAGCGTATTTGCCTAAAGAGCCCTCTCTGCTTCTAGCCAGATCCGGGCACCTATAGAAGACATGTTGCACAGTCATCGTCATCCCCACAGCTTCTGCAGATTTCATGAGAGAATACTCCCAGCCAGAGAGCATGCCTGCCGAATAACCAATGACCAGTTATACAAGCCACGACCTTAGAGATATCTTCTCTTGACAAGGCAAGCAAGTTTCTAGATTTCCTCCTATTAAGCTCCGCCCAGATTAGAATGGTCGTTAAGCAAGTGCCCTCGTGTGCCCAAAACCCATATGCCTCACGCACGACTCTATCCTTCAGCATCAGTTTATAGGTGGAAATTGGTATTCCAACCTCGTATTTCTCCGTACATAAAGGAAGGTTGGTGCCCCGTCTGGGTAACTCATTAGATCTACAGTTCCCCTCAATATTCCTATGTCCCGGAATCAATATTAGGCGTACCCTGAGAAAGGAACTGATATCATTTAGGGCCGCCAGGCAGTCCTGAGCAGCCTTCGATTTCAGTGACACCGAGTTCATTGACTTCACGGCCGCTTGGCTATCCGAGTAGATATTTATAATAGGCTTTTTTACGGCGTGTCTACTTAAGTAGACGGCTTATGGCTAGGACCTCTGCTTGATAAACACTGAAGTGGTCGAGGAGACGGAACGAAAGCTCCAGTCCCAGTTCTTTTGAGAAAACTCCAAAGACGACTTCATCGTGAAGTTTGGATTCGTAAGTGTAGAAATTGAGTTCCCCCCTTCTCCATGGCATGTGTGTTTGCCACTATCTTCTAGACGGAATATGTGTCTGAAATTTCCTATCAAAGTTGAGATTAGATATAGAGTGGTCAATTTGTTGGCTAAAACTACTCCAGGTATGCACGATAGTCGAGTGACCAATTTGTTTCCCTACCAGATCTAATGTAGGTAGGTTGACTATCACTTTTAACACTTTCGTTGGGGTGATCCATAAAGCACAAGAAATGCACAGAAATACCGTTCTTTGGACCATGCTCAGAAGCTTCCAATAGCTCTGTTTCTCAGTGGCTGGCCACTATTCCAGTATTCCATATAGCAATATACGACTGACCACAGTGCATAATTCGTGGGGATAACCACTACCTGATTCTGACCGCTTTTTTATATCTGTACAAAGCAGTATTGGCCTTTCTCACTCTTTCTTCAATATTGGGTTTCCAGATAAGTTTCCTATCTAGTACTAGTCCCAAATGTTTGACTGTCTCCTTCATCGGAATTTCCACACCTTTGTATATTAGCGGGAAGACCGTAGGAGATCTATTCTTAGAAAAGAGGATTCATTCCATTTTATCGCGGTTTAATCCTAATCCGCTTCTTTCCATCCAACAAGTCAGCGTGGCCATGCTAGAGCGCAAAATATCCATAAGAGTGTTTGGATATTTCCCTCTAATCATAATTGCCGATCGATTATCGATGACGTGGCAACCCCTCCTCTCTAGGTTTTAAGGAATTTACCGGCAAACTCCAGGAATTTACCGCCAAACTCCAGAGCAGGGATGAGAGAACTCCTCTCTGAGGAGTGCCTCTGAAGACCTGTCTGCTTAAAGTGTAGGTACCTAAGCTAGCAGTTACCTTTCTGCCAGTATACTCTGAATCAGTGCAACCACATTAGGATCAACGCCAAGAGCTTCTAACGCTACCATAATGACGTTCGCAGTTATGTAATTTAAAGCGCCTTCTATGTCAATGAACGTCGCCAGAGCAAAATCCTTCTGCTGGAAGGCTTTTTCCACCATACCAATGAGTACGTGTAACGCCGTCTGTGTCGATTTGTCCTTCGTGTATGCAAGTTGTGCCGAAGAGATTTTACCAGTTAATATAACTCCGTAAGTGTGTATCCATCAATCTCTCCAATGTTTTTAGGAGGAAAGACACGAGACTGATTGGTCTGAAATCTTTGGGATTTACATGTGAGGACCTGCCCGCTTTGGGTATGAAGGAGACCTTCGTTTCTCTCCATCTTAGCGGAATATAGCCCAGGTTAAGTCAGCTTCTAATTGCAGTCACAACCCAGCGGGTTATTATGTCCCGTGATTCTTACAATTCTGCTGGGTAAATTCCGTCTGTATGGACCAAAGGTGTTAATGGCCCTCTGAACTCTCTCAACTGTAACTATCGCATTCCCTATCTCAGACTGCCTGCCCGCATGTGTCGGGTTATCACCCTCCACTGTGCTACTGCCTGGAAAATGCGTATCTAAGAGAAGAGCCAAAAATTCCTCGCTCGATTCACTCCACACATCACCCGGACCTTTGAGGTAGCCCTGGTTGTATGGTGTCATCGCTAGGATTCTTCTTAGTCTAGCTGCTTCCGATGATTCTTCCACATCCCTACAATAATTTTGCCAGGACTGTCGCTGCGCAGTTCTGGTTGCTTTCTTGTATATTTTTAGCTCAGCCTTCTAGGCTTCCCAGTCCGGACTTCCGGAGAAGGCCTAGATCCTTGCCTCTCAGTTTCACAACCGGGCACCCGGTTGTCAGTGAACTATTCAGGGCCGTGGTTACCGGATTGATCAGCTCGTCTAATTCCACAGAGTCTGTGGGATCAGGCGGAGGATTTATTGGCAGTGAGGCCCTGAGAGTCTTCCTATACTTCCCCCAGTCCGTTCTCCGTATATTTCTAAAGGTCTTAACTGGAGCTACTGGGAAGTTCAATTCGTATTCTATATAGCGATGGTCAGAGTAGGAATTTTCATTCGACACTCTCCATCTTTTTATATTGTTAGCGAAGTTATCGAAGGTCAGGGTAATATCTAACACTTCCCTTCTATATTGTGTTATAAACGTCGGTCATTTGGTTAACATTATTAATATAGATGTACATTATTATAACATAGTACATTTGGACAGCATTTTTTCCGACAAATATGCAGGATATTGAATTTCTCATATGTAATGATCGCTCCTATTTTAAGCGACCATACAGAAATGTCATCAAGGATTTTATTAAAAATGCTTTTAACATTTACCAAATAATCTTCTTTAGTAAATATCAGCACGTCGTCTGCGTAAATACCGTGGGTTACATTGTGCTTATCTACAATTTTACTGATTTCGTCGAAAGCGATTATAAATAAAACAACCGAAAGAGGCGAACCTTGAGGAATCCCATTTTGTAAATCACATTTGTCAGAAAAGAATCCATTAATTTCAATTATAAGTCTTCGATTTGCAAGAAAATTTTTAAATAAGTTGTACATTTTAGGGCCAACTCTCAATTTGTCTACTGTCTTAGAACAATATGTGCTCCAATACGATCAAAGGCTTTTTCAAAGTCTAGGGAAAATGATGTGACATGCTTTATACTAGATCATTCGAAGAGAGATGGTCAAAAGATAAGAGTGAGTCAATGGTGCTATGGTACTTTTTGAAGGCAACTTGATTGAAACTTAAAAGCTTATACTTAGATGCGAACCACATCACGGATTTTCCGCGTGTTTATTGGGCTTAGGAATCGGAGATATAATAGCACATTTCCAAATTTGAGGAAAGATACCAGAAGAATAAATGCAGTTATGTATATAGGTTTAATAATCTAATTTTAATAGAGTCAGGTAAGTTTTTTATCATTACATAAGTAATCCGATCATGGCCAGGAGAGGAGCCCTTGGCGTTATTAACAAAGTTGCTAAACTCTTGCATAGTGATAGGACTATCAATTTCTCTTGCTGAGCGACAGAGATTGTTTAGGAGACAAAATTTTTCGTGCAATAGCCGAGACTTATGAATAACAAAGTCATGAGGAAAATTTTTATCGTTGGAATAATCAGATCAATGTTCTCCAAAAGATTTTGCAATTTCTTTAGTACATGAAATAGGCTTTTTATTTATTATAAGCTGTGGAATAGTAAAATGACTATAAGATCCAGAAGGCTTTTTAATATTGTTCCATAATTCTTTAGGAGAAAATGATGGATTGGTGGAACTGGTGATTTTCATAAAGCAACCTTTTTTAGGTTTTTTAGCAACAAGTTTAAATTTGGCATTAGCTGCCTTATATGCCATGAGTTTCTCGTTGGACCGAAAGTGTTTAAAGATTTACCATGCATCTTGCTTTATTGTAAGCAGCTCAGCGAGCTCCTTATTACACCAGGGGACAAATTTTGTAGGAAAGTATGGCCGAGTTTGAGGGATGGATAATGTAGCTGTAGTCAGAATAACCTTTCTAACTAAAACTGCTTCTTTGTTTATGTTACGGCTAGGGAGGTGGAGTCCATTTAGTTCGTCACATGACAATCTGTATTTTTTCCAGTCAGCGTTATTAGTTATGAATCTAGGGCTGTGCGCAGACTTATTTGTCCTGTCACACTTTAAATTAAAAAACGCTGCCACAGAGATTATCCAAAATTTTCCAAGAAAAGACTGGACAAAAACTAGTTGATGAAACATCTACATTAGTAAATGTTTTGTGTGTGGAAAAACGCGTCGGAGATTTATCATTTAAGACAGTTAGGTCTAGAGAACAAATTAGTTCTTCTATTATTTTACACCGTGTATTATGTATGGAAGAACCAGAAAGTGGGCTCCAAGCACTGACATCTCCACAAAGAACAAGCGGTTGAGGCAAGGAGACCAAAATATATTTAAATTCACGCAAGCAATAATATTTAAATTAGTTTCAATATGAATTTTTTTATGACAATTAATTTTCCAATAAGCTAAATAAGGAGAAGGAGGATAAATATTACTAAGATAGCCAAGATTGGTCTCTTGTAAGGCGATCAGATCAGGTTTTAATTCTGAAATAAGCAAAAGAGGCTCATGATGATTATTAAAGGATCCATTAATATTCCATTGCAGAAAAGTAAACATAACCAACGCAAAATAAAAAATTATTAGATTATTTATATACTGAGTTTGTTAATAATGTTAGATTTATTCATTAGATGTATTAGATAATTGAGTAACAGAAATAACTCTTTTAATAAATGGAAGCGGGTTGAAAATATTATTTGTAAAAGAGTGTCAGATAGGATTTTGTTATTATTAAGAGAGCTATTTGTATTACTTTGAACCAAAGTGAATAAAGCTGCTCTATTAATATTTCCTCTTGATTTTACAAGAGTAGCATTCTCTTTATAAGTTTGTTTATTAGGTAAGCTGTTTCTTGAGTAAACAGTTGTTTGGTTGTTGGTAGAGTGCTGTGGAGCAATGTTGCCGACTTCACTTCGATCGAAGTGTTTCACTTAATTTTTAAGTCTAACACTTCCGCACTTCCCCTTTAGCAAAAACACTTCGATTTTCGAGGAAATCAGGTTAATTCTATCTAATTGAAATATTTCAGTTTTTGGAATTTCTTATTAATATGGAATCAAATATCATTCATCTTAGGCTTAATAAACCGATAGCAAAAATTAACTACTTTTTTTTGCATTCTTTACTTTAGTTGTTATATTTAATGGTGGCAGCATCATATTCTTTCGAAAGAGTGAAGTTTAGTCTAGAGAACACAGAGAAGCGACACATAATCGGCAAATTTTTAAACGAAAACAAAAAATTTCTTTGTGTAAATTAGTTGGCTATATGGATAGGTTTGTTTATCATTGGTTCTGAAGAAAAACAGCCACACTACTACAGTTTTGCACATGGGTAAAAATAGCAGTGGAACAGTTGAAAGAGTTTTTTCACAAACGAAATTAATAAAAAATTTAAAAAGAAATAAATTGAACGTTAGCTATGTAAACTCAGTGAAAGAATACTTCCAAAATGAAAGAATACTTACAAATGAGAATTTTTTGAATTGGATTCTATCCAAAAATATTCAATCACAATATAACAAGCATTCAAGTATTGATTATTAAATTAAATTTTTATCAAATTGTTGACTTCTCTTAAAATTGGATCTTTGAAATTCACCATGTAATAGTTATTAGTAACTTGATTAGTTACTTATGTACTTCAATTGTTTTTGTTAAAGTTTTTTTTATATACGAGTATATACCTGAATTATTTTTGTTGCTCGAAAATGTAAATAATTTAATTGTTACTTTAAAAAGTGTAATAAACATTAGTTTTTTAAAATACAAAAATATACCTATGTATACGCCAATTAACGATTTTGAATACTTCCAAAAACCTGAAAACACTTCACTTTTTCAGTGCATTTCACTTTGCTTGCAAATTTAAAAACGGCAACACTCAGGGCACACCTAAAAGGTAGTCGCAAGGGGGAATTGCTCTTCTTCTTGTTTTCGTTTTGACGTTTCCTCACCTTTAATTCGCAGCCTTTATTTCAGATTAGTGTTGTAAACAAACAAAGTTTGAAATATAAAAAGAATGGTTTGTAAATACTTGAGACATAATAATTAATAATTTATGTGGAAAAGTGACAAAATTAAAATATAATTTAAAATGTTTTAAAATAAAATAAAAAACAAAAAATAAATACTTCATTGGAAATACTCTTATGTTATTGCGCTTCTTCATATATTCAACATGGGGGGTATTTTCACAAGAATTATTGCTTTAAATGATGCATCTTTGCTGACATTGGAAGTGGGTCCTGCTGTATATTTGTATCCGTATTATTTATAGGTATGCAATGCTTTTGAGCTGAGTTGCATCTGCATGGGCTCTTGAGTATTCGCCGGTGTATTGTTGCGCTTCTGTGTATCGTCATAGTTGTTAACTGTAAGTAAATAATTATCAGAAAATGAAGTTGCCTAAAAATTGCTCCTGTTGGGGAGTTGAGTTCACAAATGGATATGGCTCTTGATTTATGCATCTAATTGCTATATGATGACGCATTTGCGTTAAATTGAAAAAAATTTGTTAAATATGGAATCCATAATTTTCATTCAAAACAAATAAAATGTGTGATAATCCTAAATAATAAATAATTTAAAAAAATTTTTACATTTTTATAAGAAAACCATCTTCTAGACTTCACTGCACATGCATAGTGTTAATCACTGCCGCTGGCGGCCGCCCATTGTCACTTGGTACCCTTCCCACACACAATTGTGTACAGCGGGTGTAGTCGGGCCACTAGTTCCACTGATCCGCCAGCACACACAATATTTTACTTTCACTTGACATTGTTTAAACATTTTCACATTTCCAGATAATTTAATTTTGCAGAAATAGTGGATGCAGAAGAGACCTGGATAACATTTTTCCCAAAATCTCAAATTTTATTTAATTCTCACTCAAAATCGCAAATTCTAAATTTAAATTCAAATCCAGGGTACACCAATTAGTGCCCCCTGCTCAAATCTAAAATTGGATTATGGGTTGTCAAAATCGAGAGCTTTTTCACTTCACTGACAAGCTAAAAACTGGAAATTGTTCTTGTAGAATTGTTGTAGCCTTGCGGCCACCTTCGTAGTGCACACTGGCAACACTGCTGTGGAGTGATAGAATCTGAAGAAATTGTTGGAGAGGCATTTGAAGAAGATGAAAGTGGATTGTTGTTGTTAATTGAATTAGATTTTTGTATACTTGATGTTTGTTGTGTTATTTTAACTTTTTCATCCTTTGTCGATTTTATATTATTTTGTGTTATTGTTATTTATTGTTGTAATGTGTGAGATTTCATTGGTCGAGTTTTTATACCCTTTACCTTTAAAAAAGGTAAATAGGGTATACTAATTTTGTACTTATGGGAGGGGTTGCAATTTCAAGAAGGAGGCGTGGTAGGTATGGACATATATATACAGATATGATCAGAATCACTTTCTAAACAATTTTTATTTTGTCCGTCCGTCTGCCCGCCTGTCCGCCTGTCCGCCTGTCCGTCTATCCGTCTGTGGCCACTTTTTTGCTACACCGTTAAAGCTATCCTAATGAAATTTTGCAAAAGTATAGTCTGGACAAAGATACAGAACCAGATTGCTATATGGGCCGATTTGGACAAAGATCACGCCTACCTCCCATATAAGGAACTTTTTTCACCTTTTTTAAAATGACTATAACTTCGGTCCGATTGATGGAATCGTGTCGCAATTTGGCATTTATGGAGATGTGGGTCCTACTAAAGACTGTGCAAAAAGTGGGTGGTATATATTAATTGCCACGCCCACTATTAACAAATATTCATAACTTAAGATCTGGTAGAGATTTGCGGACGAAATTTTATGGGAAGGAGCATGTGGACATTATAAAGCTATCTGCGACAAATGGGGCTGATCAGAGAAAAGACACGCCCACTTTTTATATAAGGAACTTTCGGGTCTAAAATTAAAATTAGCCTACCTATGCTCGCATTGATGCCAGCGGAATAAAAATTGGCAGAAATATACATGGGATCCATGATAGTATGTGTGCAGAATATGGTGATCATAATACAACTGCCACGCCCACAATAACCAAAAATCATTACTAGGTTCCTATTAATGATTTATCAACGAAATTTCACAGGGAGGTTGCGGGTAGTAACATTAAACACCGCACAAAAATGGGCGTGGTTTTTCTACAGCCACGCCCACTATTGACATATTATTATAACTTTCGACCTATACAATATTTTTTGACGAAATTTTCTATTTGTGGTTATATTGACACTACAAAGCCATACACAAGAAATGAGGTCGATGTAATCATTTCAAGGTACCTTACCAAAAATTACCGTGAATATGCTCCTAATGATGATTTATGAAGAAAACATCCCCATTGTTGAACTTGCACGCACAAGAAAAGGTAAAGAGTATTTCGAAGTCGGTCTAACCCACAATTCACAGAGCCAAAGATTATGCAATTCTGTGCTCAAATTTGCTTCGTTCTGCGCATCTACGTCACGGTTGACTAACGTAAACGTGTTTAAATGTTTGTTGAGAGAAATTTTTTGAATTAAAAGCCGTCATCCTAGAAATCCAAGAAAGGAGTAATGGAATTATGAGCGTCATAAGGAAAATAGTGCGATAAACAAGTGGAGCTGTGAAACATAGGTATGTTAATAATATATGTACGTGTTATTAGATCAAGTACGCACGTGTGTACATGTTTGCTTTTGTAGCCTCAGCAGCCGACAAAGAACCCTACCATAATGAGACACCAAAATGTCACTAATCAGTCTGTCCTCGTAACGCTTCAACAATACAATGCTGTAAATAAAAATCAGTTATCAATAAAAAATAGTTAACAGCAATTCAATTAATTGTTTTATTTTATTTTCGCTTTTTGATGTACATATTTTCTATAATAGTCTTATTTAGTGAACGGATTCTAAAATACAATCTAGCTCTAAAAAACAGTTCTTTTACTTTTTGACTACCTTTCCATTTATTATAAAGCCATGGTCCCCAAAATGATTCCTCTGGAGTTTTATTAAATAAGGAACATCAGCGAAGACTACAATCCTGTCCCCGTCGTATGAAAATCTGTAAATGAGAAAACAAATAAATTATATTATAGAAATTTTAAAACTAATTTTCTTAAGACAAAATGTACCAAGGCTTCTCCATATCAACTTTAAGCTCATTATATAACCCTCTGTTACTTCCGGCCAAATCGCTAACCAGGGCAACAACATTATATCCACATTTTTTGACTGAGAATAAAATGTGCCACAGTATATTTTTAGTCATCTTCCAGTCATACTCATCAAATACGGGCTGTTTCCATTTACATATTAAACCTGAAATCAAAATATATAAGTTTGAAGTTGATGTAAAAAAAATTGGTGGTTTAGGTACCTCTTAACATTGCAACTTGAACGTAATTAACAGGAGGCAATGTAGAATCAGATGACCTATCGTAGCAGAAAGCTCTTCGTACTTTCATTTCGTCAAAACTGAGTACGCAAGTACCTGGAGATATATCTACTTTTTTCGACCACCATTGAAGAGTTCGAACAGCTGGTAAGGGGAAATTGTTTCTTCTCAAAAGCTTGTATGCTTTTGGACTTGTTGAATACAGCGTAATAGATTTGGCAATATCCTCTTCTTTCCAATTCAGCCATTTGTTTCCATTTTTCAATTTTTCAATCTGCAGGTAGGAAATTTTGTTGTATTTTCTGGAAAATCATTAATTAAGTAGATACACTTACCTGGCCTTTGGTGAAAATGCAACCTAAACGTTGTATTTTTTCCTCCTTCTCGTTGACGACTGCTTTTATGGCGGCTTGTGGTACTTCTTCGATACCCTCAGTTTATATTTCGTCAACAAAAACTCCTGGCTCATTTAAGAGGGTTGACACAAGCCGCTTCCTTGAGCGATACTCCATTCTTTTCTGCCTTTCATTCGCTTCCTCTAAAGTTGCTGCTGATATATTCGGAATAGTATTGGGCAGCAGCTTTTTTGGATTTCTTGAACATAATTCTAAAATAATATTTCATTTCTTATATAATAATTATAATTAATACAATATAATTGCTCTTCTTACCCATTTCAAACTGCAAATTCCTTTCGAAATTTTCTGGCACAAAGTGCACCTCACATATGCATGCATTTTTTATATTTATTTCGTCTTCCGACGACAAAAGTTAATCCACTTTCTTGCAAGGACTTTGTCCTTAGGAAAATGGAAAAATCTCCATTTATTTTCGCCTTTTTTGTTATTATTAATGTCACAACCGAATAAAGAACAACGCAGTTTAACAAATTTTTTATTTGAAAAGCAACTGAGAAGCGCATTGTATGTTAGTATGCGGCGGGGCAGAGCATTTATCGCACGCGGGTGCCCTATTACAACGATTAGCCAAGAATCTGACAGTTTTTGCACCGCATAGGATTCGGAATATAAATTCTCACCTTGACAGAATGCCAGCAAATGTCTATTTTTAATGGGAGATTAGAGCGGTCAAAAGTGAGAAGCTACTTTGTCTTCGATGCTACTTTGTCTTCGAACGTATTTTTTAACTTATAGGCTTCAATTACACCTTGGGAACTCAGTTCCTTTACTATTTCCTCTTCAGCGATATTGTTCATGTAGGGCGCATAAATAGTACCTTTGCTGTTATTGAGGTTGTCGTGATATTTGGTTTTTATGGCACAAACTCCAAATAGGAACAAGGTTTTTCAAAATTTTTCAGTGATATTTTTGTTGCTAACTAACAAAAGAAGATTTCAATCCCGAAGCTCTGAGATAGAGATTATTTCTGTGCTGATTAATTGCAACGCTTTATGAACTGCAAAGCATGAATATTTAGATAGCGTTTTTTATCATCTAGGGAAGAGATGAGAATAAATTTTGGATCTTTATTCTTTGTTAGTGGAAGTTCTGGAAAATTAGTTTATATTAAATTATTGTTTTTTTCTTTTAGATTTTGTACTTTCGTAAGCAATGCAAAGCGATTTGTCTCAACGCCGTTGGTTCCGAGGGGCATGGTGTTGGCGGAGGAAAGGAAATGTACGGGATAAAATTTGTAAATTGAAAAGAAGAGAGGAGGGAAAATTAACACAGTGTACTCTGTACACGTATGACGTAGGTCGCGCGATTTACTTGCTACGCTAAGCACTTTGTTAAAAAAAATAAATTAAGCTCTGCACCCAGAGCAAGAAGAACACAACTCTTTACTTCGACCACTCAAACAATTCTGATATTTATTAATATGATTTACAATTTGGAAACTTATTTATTAATTTACAATATTGCTTATTCTACATTTTATTAATTAATTTTTGAATTCAACAAATTACTACATACATATATTTTATGCTAACTCCGTTGTTGACGCGTGCAGACAATTGTTGTTGCTGCAGCACATCCGCTGGTTTCCTGGTGTTGTTGAGCTGCTTTTGTTATGTTGGCCGTGGAGGTTTTGTTGTTGCTTGCAGTGTTGTTGTTGCAGTGTTGTTGTTGCAGTGTTGTTGTTGCAGTATTGTTGTTGCAGTGTTGTTGTTGCAGTGTTGTTGTTGCAGTGTTGTTGTTGCAGTGTTGTTGTTGTGGTTACAGTAGGGGCAGTAACTCGCGAAATAAATCTTCAGACTTTTATTTTAATATTTTTTCTTCTTTTTTTCAAATTCTTTTTAATATATGTGATCCGAAGATCCACATTAAAAAACAAAAAACAATTACAGACGAAATTTGTATTGTGCAAAGTGATAGACTAAATGTGATCCACATGAAAAACTAAAATCAAAAATAATTGCAAATTAAATTTGTGTTGTGTAAATTAAAATTACACAAAGTGAAAACGAACATCATACGGAATTCGAAAATTCGACGTGACGTAAATTCAAGAACGTGTTAAAGCAAAGCAAAGCTCAAACAAAGCTTAAGAAAAGCAAAGTAAAGTTCAAGAAAAACAAAGCTCAAGAAAAGCAAAGTTCAAACAAAGCTTAAGCAAAGCAAAGAAAAAGACTTTTACGACAAAAGAAACTATTATAACAAAATAATAAATAATAATAATGAAATACAATGTCGCTGCAACTGTCAATAAACGATATAATCAACGATGCTCGTCACATTCACGAATTCAGAGGCAACGATTTATATGCTCTGCCTTCATTCCTACGAGAGGTCTGCATGGTTCTAGATTTTTTTAGCCAACACCCCACGGAGAAAGCTTACGTATTGCAACGAATCAATACCCACAAAATACAAGGAAAGGCAATTCACGTGATGCGGACACTTGGATCGAATCCATCGTGGAACGAAATAAAAAACGCACTAGTAAAAAATTTCGGACCAAAGGAACGCTACAACGAACTCCTCCAGGAAGCATGGTGCATAAGAAATATAATATTAAAAAATGTTATGAGGACTTAAATTTAATATTATATAAAATTCATGAAAAATACTAATATGATCCTCAAAAACCTACTGAATTTAATCCTGTAAACGTAGACAAAATAACATTACGAACCTTTTTAAATAGTATCAATGTAAATTTTGCCTATAAATAGAAATATTACAAATATAAGAGAAGCATATGATATATTAGAATCAGAAGGTCTAATAAGAAATAAAAATCAAAATAATAATATCTCTGCTCAAAATTCTAAACAAAATCCAAATAATAATAACTCTGCTCAAAATTCTAGACAAAATCAGAATAATAATAACTCTGCTCAAAATTCAAGACAAAATCAAAATAATAATAATTATACAGTAAATTCAAATCATTACAGAAATAATGATAATAATAATTATGCAATGAATTCAAACCTGTATAGAAATAATAATAATAATTCCACTCAAAACTCAAGACAAGAAAGAACTTCGCAAACGGAAGTCGACCATTTACAAACTACACAAAAGATTAGCGCAGAACAAAATGTTTACTTGGAAGCCCAAAACAACCACTTCCGGTAGTCGAATTAACAATAAATAAAGACAAAATAGTAGCATTAATTGACAGGGGATCGACAACCTCGTTGCTTGATTTTGAAAAATTGACACAGTACAGGTTGTCTTGAAAAGACCCAATATCATTTAATGCACTAAAAAATATCACAACCATAACACACGAAATTATAACAGTTGTACCTTCTGAATTCAATATGGAAGCAACAATGTCGTGGAAGTTGACCGAATTTAAAAACAAGAAGTTTCATGCTATTTTAGGGATAAATATTCTTAAACCAACGAATTGTAAATTTAAATACCGCATCTTTAATTGTAAATAGTGAAAAAATAAACTTTTTTGAAACATGTCTATCCGAGTTTGATCAAATTTATAATTTGGAAAAAATACAGTTAAATGATAAAATTCGCAAAAGCTTTTATGAAGATTTAAAAAGTGAAGAGGAGAAAGCTGTCAAGAAAATTTTATTTTAATCTGAAGACCTAATGGCCAAACACTTACAAAAACCAATTTAACCCAGCACGAAATAAAAACCCTAACCGATAGACCAATTTATACAAAATTATATCGTTATCCACAAATACCCGAACAGGAAATTTACAATCAATATTGAAACGTGATTGTATACTTTTATGATCCCATCTGGAGTTTGAGAATGAGTGCACCACCCTGTGTGTTTATTAGTCAAGACACAATCTATTGGAATAAAAGCTTCTTTCGTTGTAGAGATAGTGGTGTAAAGAATGTTCTCGAAATTAAAAAACTTCCTGCCAGGTGTATATAAGATTCTAGAAAGATCCAAAAACTTCTAAGCTATTGTATAAGTTTCTACCTCAACCATTCGAAACTATAAAAACCACAAGACTGTTTAAAGTCGAAGACAGTTAAGCAGAGATCGTAACAGTGTGTACATCGAGCATTATAATCGAAGCAGCAGTATTTGTAATTGCTATTTTGTAAATTGTCAAGAGGGCAATTTCGTAACAATATGTTATAACACGGTATTATAAAGGAAAGTAACTCTCCTTATAATTCACTACTATGGATAGTCCCGATGAAATTAGATAATTCACGAATAAAGAAATGGAGAATAGTAGTAGATTATCGAAAACTAAACGAAGTCACTGTTGACGATTAGTTCCCTATACCTAATATAGAGGATATATTAGATAAATTAGGTCGAGCCCAATACTTTTCTACTATAGATTTGGCGAAGGGTTTTCACCAAATTCTTGTTAAGCAAGAATACCACGCGAAACCCGCTACTTCCACTCCTCACGGTCACTACGAATTTACTCGAATGCCATTCGGATTAAAGAACGCACCTGCAACATTTCAATTCCGTCCTAAAAATTGAAATTAATAAGAAATGCGTTGTTTATCTAGATGACATACTTATATTTTCCACGAGCTTCCAAGAACATAAATAAATTTTGAATAGACCAAAGGAAGCAAATTTAAAAATTCAAATAGACAAATGAAAGTTCTTTCGAGGGAGTAAAACCGAATTCGGCCAAAATAAATGCTATTTTATAAATCCCACTACCCAGAAATACGAAAAATATCAAACCTTTTCTTAGTGTCACTCGATATTACCGAAAATTTATAAAGGACTACTCAAACATTGCTTTTCCCCTTATTAAATTCTTTAAAAAAAAATGCCAAGGTCAACCTGGACGAACCAAATTTTATAAAAGTATTCGAAAAATTTAAGAAAATAATTACTGAAGCTCAAGTGCTAAAATATCCAAATTTCTCCAAACCGTATTGTTTTAGGAGCAGTTTTACAAAGGCGGCCACCCGATTTGTTTTGCTAGTCGAACACTCAATGCTCATGAAAAAAACTATTCCACAACGGAAAAAGAACTTCTAGCTATCGTTGGGTCAACCGCGTATTTCCGACCATATCTTTACGGAGTTAAATTCGATATACTTTCCGATCACGAACCTTTAAGGTGGCTTTTAGTAAAATCACAAGGAAGAGAACTTAATCCAAGATTGTGCAGGAGGCTTTAGGTTAAGCGAATTCAATATAAATATGCAATACATAAAAGGCAAAAATAACTATGTAGCCGATTTCCTAAGCAGAATTCAATTCGATACGAGACATACGTTTTATACAATTCGAACGTATCCCTCCACAACAACGTCGACGACTTAGAAGCCGCACATTCACAGGCCGAAGACCTTCACAACCACATACATATGAATCGGCGGTAAATCGTTTTTACACGCAAATAATTTTGACAGATTAAAAAAAGGTAGATGTCGAAATAAAACACAATAAAAAGAAAATATACATAGATTCCATCGACATCGATAATACTTTAGAAAATATTCTCACAGCCCATATAGATAAAGGGAAAATTGGTATTTATACAGAACTAGATGACCACAAATACAACATGCTTCAACTGAAAATAATAGAACTCTTCCATGGAACAAACAAAGTGAAATTCGTAAGGTTCTCATTTCATGCAAAAGATTTTGAAACCGAAGAGGAAGTATTTAAGGAAATCGATAGATATCATACAAACGAGACAGGTCACTCAGGTATATGAATTTAAAAGCGTAAATATACAAGATTATTGAAGAACGAAAATATTGAGTTTCATTAAGTTAAATCGAACAAACCTTCTTGGTGCCGATATTGAAAGCTTCATAGCACTTTGTCGGAAAGAATAAGAATACTCTATTTAGAAAATAAAGAATTGAGCATTAAAGACAAAATGAGCAATGCTGCCGAATTTTATAATAACAGTTTTCATTCGGCAACTAAACAAAAGCCAATAAACGTAGAACAAGGAAATTGTAATAAAGAAATGATTTACGAAAATATGGTAAGAAACAAAGAAAAATACTTAGACGTAAAAAACAGAACTAGGGAAAGCTTCTCAGAAAACTGAGAAATAGGTTATATTAAAAATTATAAATCGTTAAGACATAAACAAGAACCAAAATTCAAAAGAAATAATTTAAATAATGTTCATAGTTCAAATATAAAAAGAAAACGAAAATATGAACAAAAATTATAAACAAATATTTTATATGCTTAGACTAAATTCTACGAGGGGCGAGTTACAGAATGTTACTTACCCATAATGTTAACTAACATATACATATATTACATTAAGCTAAGTAATCACTCTTTCACCTGTTCCTTTTTCTACTAGAATAGTTAGTCTAATGCGGCTCATAGACGATACATCATGATTATACTCATTTGTGTACGTGTTGATTGAAGCTCCGCCACAGACAAGTGATCAAAATCGAAAATCGTCATTTTTGCATAGTCGTCGTTGAGTGAGGTCTTCATGTCGATGTCGGATGATGAAGTTTTGTGTGCGCTAACGTTTGTACTGTGCAAGGAAAAATTGTAAAAGGGATTTTGACTTGTCAATTACTTGAAAAAAGCTTTCGCTTTTGAAATGTTAAAATCCAATTTTAGCTTCGAACAGGGAGCACAAATCGGTGTACCCTGGATTTGAATTTGAATTTAGATTTTGCGATATTGATAGTGAGGAAAATTAAATGAAATTTAATAAATGTAAAACAACGATTTCTGCAAAATTAAATCATGTGGAAAAGTGAAAATGTTTAAATTATGTGGAAATGTGAAAATGTTTAAATGGAAAAATGTTTAATATTGTGTGTGCTAGCGGATCAGTGGAACAAGTGGCCCGACTACTCCCAATTGTGTGTGGGAGGGGCTCCAAGTGACAATGGGCGACCGCCAGCGGCATTGAATAGCAATATGCATGTGCAGTGAATTCTAGAAGAAAACCAATGGTTTTCTTATAAAAATGTAAACATTTTTTTTAATTATTTATTATTTAGGTATAGCAGACACTTGATTTTTTTAGGATGAATTTATATTTTAATTTTGTTACTTTTCCACATAAAGCGCACTTTCCTATTTTATTTTTATTAATTATTATATCTCAACTATTTACAAAATATTATTTATATATTTCAAAGCTTGTTTGTTTACAACACTGATCTCAAATAAAAGCTTCGAAGCTTTCGAGGAAACTTCAAAACGAAAACAAGAAAAAGAGCAATTCTCCCTTGCGACTACCTTTTAGGTGTGCCCTGGCTGAGCCTATATGTAAATGAAGAAGCGTTTTTTCCACGCCCGGCCAGCGTCCAGCTGCGTTATGTGTAAACCGTCCTTAAAATACAAAAAATGTTCTACAATTTTTCTTATATCAAGTCATCTCCATCGGGTGTAGCAACGCACGCAGGGTACCCTATAGTATTTAATTGAATAATACGATTCGGCTCGTGTTCACCAAAATTAGTGCATCACACTTTTGACAGCTTGTAATATACCCTCGCACTATATCCACAGCAGTTTTTATACAGCCATACATACATACATACATATGTAGCTATGAGCAATTATTAATGCTTTGTTACTCATAGGCGGCGCAATAATTAAAACAATTCTCATATTCTAGTATGTGCCCACTCATTGAATGAAATTATGCGTGTAGAACGAATATCGCAGCTACTTTCGGCGTAATCACTTTTAATATCCATATGCATATGGACGAGTGAGTTTGCATGCATGCATCTCTGGTATGCACATCCATTCATATATATATGCATACATATGTACATACAGTGGTTCACAGCTTATTTCAACCAGCACCCATTTTAATATTAAACCGATTATATCTTCTAAACTAAATAAAATATCTATAAAATTTAAGTAATTTGCTGCAAAGTGCTGAGAAGCTCGGAATACGGCGGGATTTTCGGTTCTATCAAGATAACGACCCAAAACATAAGTCGGGCATTGTTCAATCTTGGCTCATTTGGAATTGCCCTCACTTAATGACACCACCGGCACAATCACCGGATCTTAATGTGATTGAAAATTTATGGGCGATTTTAGATCAAAACGTCCGTAATCACCAGATTTCGAACAAAAATGACCTCAAAAATGCTTTGAAGGAGGAATGGGCTAAAATCACACTCCAAGCAACTCGAAAGCTAGTTAAATCCATGCCAAACAGACTGAGAGCGGTTATCGATCAAAAAGGAGGACACACTAAGTATTAATGTCTACAAAATATTCCACTATTTAAAAAAAAAATTAATTTGTTTAGCTGGTTGAAAAAAGCAGTGACCTTTTTTGTACTACTATTTTTAGTTATTAGGATATAAGATCTAAAAAATATGTACTTTGAACTGAATAAATTTAATTTGTTAATTTTAAGGGTTAATCTAAAGTAACTGCATTTCAAATTTGTTGATATGTTGTTTCGTTCAGAAGTTACACTCATTTAAACTTCAGACCAGATGCTGGTTGAAATAAGCTGTGAACCACTGTATATGGAAATGAATTCGAATGCTACATTTTGAGAATGGTGTTTACTTAGCTACAATAATAACTATTACAGTGATTCTCAACCACTGTGCCGCGTCACTTTTGTGTGCCGCCAAATTCTCAGTGTTCCGCCAAATTTTAGAAATGTATATAATAAAAATTAAACTTTTTTTTATTACGAGTAAAGTTTAAATTAAAGACAAGTACTTATATATATGAACAAGAATCATTTACCTGACCTGCCCAGTCAACTTCACCAAAGTCAGTAAATTCTGATGTAGTTTGTTTTTTATAAAACAAGCCTTTGTCACCCTAAGGTCGATCCATTGTAGCTTCCTTCAGTTGGCACCAGATCGACTTAGCATGTGGTCGGCATAACAGATGTCAAGACAAAAATCGAAGACAAGCTAAAACACGTCCACGCACAATATCTGTCAAAAACTGACTGAACATTCAATATGGCCGAGATTGTCAACATAAGTGAGGGTCATGAGTACCAACATAACGCCACAAAAAGATCGAAAATCGAACATCCGTAGCCCGCGAAAATTCCAAATTCGCGATACTTTTTGAACAGACCTCATATCTTCTTTTCTACTCTCACTGTATAATTTAAAGTTTCTATTCGCTCAGTGTGCCTTTGTTATTCGGCTTTGAGTGTCTTCGGAGCGAGTGTTTTGTAAAATTATTTTTTTTGTATTGTTTTTAATACCAAAAATGCTAAATAAATTAAATTATTTAATTTGTTATAATTCTTGTATAATCTGAAAACTGAAATGGCCCTGAAAATTTAGTTTTCATTGGAGGAATCTATATCAAGATGAAGCACTCCCTTAGTGCTCCCAAAAGATGTTAAAAGGAATACTCCCCTCCAATGACGTGCATATGTAAAAAGGAGGCCAAAGGGAGTATAAAAAGGAGTATTCCTTTCTGGTCCCAAAGGATGCTAAAGAGAGGTCTCTCAGACAAAATAGCATTTTAGCTTTCGCTCCATACCCCCCTGCCCAAGAATGATAAAATAGAGGATTACGCCAATGCTGGTACGCAAATTATCTATTCTATCATTCTTGTATATGAATATGTTAAAATTATTAAATAATATAATTTTAAAAGAAAATGTACAAATTATTTTAACAGGAATAGGTATTTAAATCCATAAAAAATTTTTAATTACTTGTTTTGTAACGCGTTCTTTCTTACAATCTTAAATTGATTTTTATGCCTCAAGTCGGCTTACACGTGTCAGGCCGCCCTTCTTTTGGAAGTGTATTCATACGAATTTTCTTCGTCCGGTTGATCCCATTGCATTGAAACGACAGGGAGGTCTTCCACTGCAGCCGCAATAATTCCGAATTGAATGGGATCTTTTCGGACGAATCTGACAAATTGCAATGTAAACAGATGTTTACACTGCCAACATTTTTATTTCAAGAAATATATTAGTGGTGTATCGACATCATAAGCGGAGAAAACTTCAAATTTTCTTATGATGCAATCAGAAATGTTGTTTGGTTATCTGACAATAACGATTTAAAGTTGATATCGCACAACACAATGCATACTATTCAAGATCGGGTTTAGTGGAAGATATTAAATATGAGAATGCTGGCGAAAGTTTTCGTTCGTTTTCGGATTAATGTATTCGGGTGAAAACGCATGCAAAGGAAGGTTACCCTCACTAGGACGTACAAAAAGAGGTTGTTTTAATGACAGTGGAGATTCCTAACAAGTTGCGTATAGTAGGTTCTGCTGCGCATTTTCTCTCCTTCAAATTAGCATATGTTCAGTTAACTATTTATTTGCTTGCTGTGTTGTGCAATTTATAAAATTGTATATATATATATATATATAATTTTATAATTTGAACATATTTTTTGCTTTTCAGTATTGTGTTCTCAAAATTGAATAAAACGTATTCAAAGATAATATTTAATTCGGCTTTTGTTAGAATGTTTTAACAATATTATTTTTATTTGAACAGAACCTTCTGAAAATGTATAAATCGTTAAAAAGAAGAAAGCTTAACGATGATAATAATGATAACGTTAGCGATCAGGTTAATGAGCCCACGGCCGGTACAAGTAAAGATATTTCTTGCTCCAAAAAATATGTTGTTCATCGGAAACACAATGACGATGTTTTGAAATTTGGATTTACATCTACAATGGAAAATGACATAGTTGTTCCCGAGGGTTTCGTATGTGGTTGTAAATTATCAAATAGAGCTATGGTTCCGAGAAAGCTGCAACGTCACTTGCTGATTAACCATCCTTGGTTTCCAACTAAAGTTAAAGCTACTTTCAAAAGACTTAATCTTCAAAATCTAAGCAAGTAACGTTTCGAATGACATAATCCATCGCAGAATCAAAGATATTACGGGAAAAACTCAATTAATTGCATTCTTTCGTTTTATTCACGAAAATAATTTATTTAATAAATTTTTATGTTGTCGTGAGTTACCTAATTTTACAACTGGCAAACATATTTTTGATGTAATTAGTGCATATTTTGAAGAAATTAAAGTTTTCTGGAATTCAATTATTCGCATTTGCACAGATGGTGCTCCAGCTATGACTGGACATCCAAAAGGATTTGTAGCACATGCTAATGAACTGGATGGGGATATATTAGTTACCCATTGTTTTTTGCGTCGAGAACCACTTATTATAAAATATTTGCTTTCAAAATTAAAAATAGTTCTGAAACAATGTGTTAAAATGGTTAATTATATAAAATCAAGACCAATAAAAATTCGCTTATTTAGTAACTTTTGCCAACCTAAGGAAGCTAATCGTTGTTACTGCATTCGGAAGTAATGTGGCTGTCCAGAGGAAAAGTTTTATCTCGTGGGACTGGAATTAAAAGACGAAATGAAAATGCTTTTAGAACAAAATAAAAATTATGATTTTGTTCATTTGTTGGAAGATAAAATATGGTATGCTAAACTAGATTACATATCAGACATTTTTGTTATTTTTAATAACATATATTCTTGTATACAAGGGCAGAAAGAAAATATATTAAACTCAACAGATAAACTGGTGGGATTCCAAAAACAAATAACTTTATGGAGGAATAAAGCTCAGGAAGGCAATTTGGAAAAGTTTTCGTCAGTCCCGAAATATTTTAATAAAACTATTCATAAAATTGTTATTGACCATTTGACAACATTAGAGGATAGAATTTTTCATTATTTTCCAAATTTAGATATAAAGAAATTTGTATTTGAATTTACTTTGAATGAAGAGGAAGAACTAATTTCGCTTTCTAATAATCGAAATTTAATTTTAAAATATTCGGAAGAACCAATTAATTCATTTTGGATTAATATTAGATGCAATTATCCCATGATAGCCAAAAAAGCTTTAACAATATTATTACAAATTTCTACATCTTATTTGTGTGAATTCGGATTTTCAGTATTAAGCAACATAAAAACGAAGAAAATATCGAGGCTGCTAAATGTAGAAGATGATATGAGAGTAGCATTGTCATTTTTATGACCAAATATAAATGAAATTACAAAAAAAATCAAGCTCACATTTTTCATTAAAATTATTATTAATTGGTAATTATTCCCTTAATAAATGTACTGTTGTTTTTGTAGTACATATTATTTTATTTTACATTCAAAATTATTATCATAAACTATTTTACAAATTGTATTATGGGTAAGAAAACAACTTTTAAACTTTTCTTTTTCTTTGCGTGCCGCCAAATGTTGAAATCGTTAAAAGAGTGCCGCGACATAAAAAGGTTGAGAATCTCTGAACTATTTGAGCAATATGTATCAAAGACAATACACAAATACTCTTTGTTTGTATGCACATACATACAGTTAGTAAAATAGTTGTTCTTTGCTTCGAATGCAGCATTTTTAGCAAAATTATTGTAATTTAAGATGCCTGGTAAAAGAAAGTCATTGGATATGACTCAGTTAGTTTACTATAGCCACCGCATCCGAAAAAGTATCCACGAAGTGTCCGACCAGCTAACTATTTGTAATATTAGAAATCGCGGAAAAAAGGAAAATAGTCTGGTACCAAAACCTTCGCATTTCCGTGCGCACAAAATATCAGAAATAGCAGAACGCATTTTGATAAGGAAAGTGGTCAAAAATCCACAGATTTCTACGAAAACCCTTTCAAGTCACCTCAAAGAAGAATGTGATCATGCGGTTACCTACGAAATAGTAAGGCAGCTTCTGATAAAGTGCCAGTATATGTCAGGAGTTGCTCGAAAAAACCCTATGCTGGCAACACAATATATTGAAAAGCCATTGTCTTTCGATAGGATGTACGTGGGCAAACCGAATTACTAATGATTTGACGCTATATTTTACAATGATACCAAAATCATGCTTTAATATAATGGTGGGCCTAATAGAGTGTAGCGACAACCGCTAAACTCATTGGAGTGCATATAAGTTAAATACTCTCCTGAGTAAAATCTATAATTATAAAAGAGTTAAAATTATTTTAATATTTTATTATTCTAATCGCCCTTCTCCTTCGAGCTCCTGTCAATTAAAATACCCGATCTCTCGTACTCGGGTTCTTTTTATACGTTTTCGCCGCCGACAATCGCATGGTGACTGCGCTGCGAGGCGGCATTGCGTCCATCATCACCGTCTACCGTATCTACGCGTAGCGGCTGTGCCGCGTATTTTGTACAATGCTTTGTACTGCTGCGCAAGCGCATGGCGCCAACACTCTTTTCGTGTGGTTTCTCGCGTACCGAGAACCAGCACCGTCTATCGTTCCCCTGCGCAGCGGATGGCAGCGGACGCTGTGGCAGCGTATTTCGTACAATGCTTTGCACCGCTGCGCTAGCGCATGGCGCCAATGCTCTCCGCCTTGTGTTTTCTCACGCACCGAGAACCAGCACCGTCTACCGTGCCCCTGCGCAGCGGATGGCAGCAGACGCTGTTGCAGCGTATTTCGTACAATTCTTTGTACCGCTGCGCAAGCGCACGGCGCCAACGACATGCAACACGTATGTTGCTAACTCCTCCCCCTTAAGATCAGCCGTCCTCGGCTGACGGGCGTCCCGCCCTCGGGCACTATCACCCTATTTCTGATATGATTGAAAATATAAGATTAAGAAAATATGCCGTAACGTAGGTTGTCTTTGTGGACTACTCGGCCATCTACCAGGACACTCGATCCGAGGTCTGCGTCTACAGTCTTCTGGTTGTAAACTTTTGATAGTTTGTTTCCAAGTCTTTTATTTGCCTGAACAAATACCTTGTCTCCTGTTTTGAAAAATCTTCTTTTTCGCAGCCGGTTGAAATATTGGAGTTTAGTTTGTTGGGTAACTCGTAGTCTGGCTTCCACCTCGCCTCTCATTACCTAGGAAATAGAATGAAGTATGTCGACAGGTCTCTGATTAGTAACAGAGTGGATATAGGGGAGCTAACAAAACTAGCTCCCGTATATCCGAGGAATAGTCCGCTGCTTTGAGACATCTTGAAATCTCCATCAATGTACTGTGGAAGCGTTCCACCTATCCATTAGATGTGCTGTGAAGGGGCGGAACTGCATGAACGCTAGCATCGAACTGATTTTGTAGTAGTGACTTTATAGTGCTAGAAGTCAGCGATTTTTCGTTGTCGCATACCACAGTACGTGTATCCTTAAAGACACTGAGGGTTTCCAGTAGGGGTCCTTTGAGGTCCACTATACTTCTGGATATTATGGGTTTTACCATGGCAAACTTGGAGAACTTGTCCATGCATGTGAGGAAGTGGTGACCTGCCGTGGAATAGATATGCAGATGCAAAATTTCGACCGTATGCGTGGGAATAGGGGTTTTTCATAGTTGGGTTGCGTGTGGGTGTTGATTGTATTTTCCTTCCTGACATATGCGGCAGGCAGATGCCAGCTGCTTGAATTGTTTACGGACACCGGGGAAATATGTCATCTACAACACCCGACGTGTAGTTTCATTCGGCGAACGATGGGCTCTGTTGTGCTCTCTGGCTAGGATTTCTTGTTGCTCGCTTGGGTTGGTGATATCCTTTACCCTTCTCTCACTGAATCGGAACCTCATGGATGGGAAGAAATCCGGCAAGGTGTCCTCCAAATATTGCAATGTAACTCGATCGCAATATATTCCATTCACAACATTGACGTTAACGGACTCGATCAACAGCTGGGGCAAGTCCGAAGGTGAGGCATAAGTTAGGACATGCCTGAGCTGTTTCTGGAATACTATGGAGGAAGTTTCCTTCGACTTCTCTCCAGCTTGGGGGATAAGCTTATTTCTGAAGCAATTAACGGGGTTATCGACAGTCGGTTTAGGTGAAACCAGCGACTTTTCAGCACTGCTATTGGTATCACATTACTTAGGTTTCTTCATTATTGCATTTATGCGCTGTCGTGAAAGCGCGTCCGCGACAATGTTGAGTCTTCCTGGCTTGTAATGGAACTTCGGGGCGAACTCCTCAATGAAGGTTCGCCATCGTTTCATCTTTGAGTTAACATTTCTGTCCGAGAGATCGAAGGTGTTAATGTGATTCTACATTTTTTGTATTTTGTTTAAAACTGCAAATTTGATTTCTGTTCAATTTATTCTTTGCGTCAATAACAGAAGTTCGTTGCACTTTGCATAACAACAGTTTAAATTCTCTTGCATATTAAGCAGACGGAAATTCGACACGTTTGTTGGTTGTGTTTAGTCTCATGATAATATGCTATTCTAGCAAATATGTTGTGCAACTTGCATCGAACTACAGTATTGCTGATCATTTGTATTATATGTATTATATTGTATTGCTATGGATTTTGACATGTTAATTTTGTATAAAAACGCATGCAATAATTTAATAAAATCCATTCAAAATCAGAACTCAAAAAGAACAATTATTGAATTATCAATTCTTCGTGGTTTTCTAGTTCAAGTACTAGAAGGTCAGTTTTAAGTTAACTTCAATTTTGTTTCGTCGAGAATCTTCAGTTCAAGTACTGAAAATTCATAACCATAAATTCAGATTAATATCTTGAATTAAAATTTAATCATCGTGAATTCCCAGTTCAAGTACTGGAAATTCAAAACATAAATTCAAAGCAAATTTTGAATTTACAAACGGCAAGGGGTTGATAGTCTGTAAAAACATTTAGGTCCTTGACTCCGTATAGGTAATTTCTCAGCTTCTGCAATGACCAAACAATTGCAAGCAGCTCTTGCTCATAAGTCGCATAGTTCTCCTCTGTATTGGAGAGTGTGCGCGAGATCATGATGATGAGCCGACCTCCCTGCGATTGTACAGCCCCTAAGGTATAGGATGAAGCATCCGCAGTAAGATCGAATGGTTTTCCGAAATCTGGATAGAGGAGCAAAGCATGCGCTGACCTCACACGCCGAAAATCGTCTAATGCATCCGCGTCGAGGACAATCGAAGTGTTTTTAGATTTTGATGCTACTATATCACCATTCTTCCCCCTCAGATATATGGTTAGTGGCTTCTGAGGAAATTTCCGTTTGATCGTTGCCGCTGGTATGCTCTACTTCTTCATTCTCATCTATGCTGGAATCTCTGTAATTCATCCCTTCACACTCCTGAAAGAGCAGCGTTTCCAGTCCCCGCGCACGTCTGAGGATTCCCACGTCTAAGTTGACACAAGCCGAGACGTCCGTTAGCAGATCAAACCCGATTATAGCGTCAAAGGTGTTTAGAGTGGGAAGTATGTAAAAGGTAGATGTCCTTCTCGGCATATTGATTCCACATTTCCTAGTGACATGCACACTCCCCACCACAGTTTTGACCTAACTGGTTTGATTATCGGATTTATTCCCCGTAGGCCAGGGATATTCCTAATATAATTCTTGGCAGAGCCGGTGTCCACCAAGAACTTTAAACGCTGTGATGCTAGAGTAATTTGAAGGTATGGGAGAAGTGGCCTCCCCTCCCTAAAAATTTCACCTCAGCGAAAGTTGTTTCTCCCTCAACATCGGCACCGGCGTCATCCCGTCTGTAGTTTCGGTTGCGACGACGACCTTCACTCCTGAGGCTTCCATTGTCCCAGCCACCAGGAGAAGAATCAATTAACTTAGTTCCCAGGTAATTGACTCCTGGGTGTTTCCAATCATGTGAAGGTGGTTGCGACGAAGGTGGCCTTTTTGTAGCTAGTTCTCTCACTTCAAATTGCTGGCCATCCGAATATAATTTCTGCATATGTGGAGCGCTGGTAGAAGCTCTAAACCGGTTTGCATTAAAGGGATTTCGTGGAGGAGCGTCTATTGCGGGTATCGTAGACGGATTGTCCCATCGGGGTGGAGTTCTCGGCTGTGCGATGACTCTAGTTCCTCGTCGACCAATGGCAAGTCGAGCTGAGTCGGGCTGATACATCCTTAAGGAGGGGTACATTCCCTGGCTCCCCGGCGCTTCCATGTCTGGTCTACATGGGCTCTGGCTTTGTTTACTTCTAGCTCCAGGATCAGAGCGAGGGCTACCGACATATTTTTGAATTTCGTCATAATAGTGAGAGACGGACCATCCCCTTTGCCTGAGCCTCCGCATTTTTTGTTGAAGCGCATATGGGAATCTTCTGTGTACGTATTTTAAAACTAAACGAGCCAGAATTGCGTCAATGTTAGTAGGCATATTGAAGGATGTTAGGGGGGGATCGGCCTCTCCCATTGCTTTGCTCCTGGTCAAGCGGACGGTCTGATAATGGCGAGGAATTCCATATGAATCTGTGAAAAGTGAATAAGCGCTTGTGACAGCATTCCGCCAGGAAGCGTACTGCGATCTACTTCCACCAAACTCGCGAAAGGCTTGAATGAGCACGAATGAATCAACCCCTTCACCCTCTCGATCGAACGTAACATCGCTATAAACTGTGGGAGGTATTGCCGGTTGTCCAAGGATCTGCAGTTCTTTCCGGAGTTCGCATATATCGGTTACTTTCTTCAGTCAAAGAGGAGAAGGCGGTGTTGATCATAGCCTCAAATCTCCGCGGGGTTGGTGCGCTGCTTCGTTGTGCGCCATACTACAGTCTAGAAGCGCACTCTACTTTGCGATGAACGGTAGTAGAGACCTGACTGAACGTGGCCTGTGCTGGTCTTCCCTTGTTACAGCGGAAGTCCTTGGTGTGGTGAGCCGTGCACCGTCTTTTTCGGATGCTCTCTACGTCACCAAGAATGTGCTAGAACGTATGATTGGGCTGTGCACCGCCTTTTTCGGTTGCACCGTGTTTAATTACAAACCTTGCGAATGGTCAATACGCAGCGAACCGCCTTTTTCGGTAGCGCTAAAAATTGAATTATATTTATTATTAATTATAAAAATTTATTTGATGTTTTTTCTTTTATTTTAATTTATTTGTGATAAAAACTGGAGGGTCCCGTAGGAGTCGCAGATTTTAACACAATATACACCATGTGTAGGTTACAAAAACTGGAGTGTCCCGTAGGAGTCGCAGATTTTAACACAATATACACCATGTGTAGGTTACAAAAACTGGAGGGTCCCGTAGGAATCGCAGATTTGTTTTTTTTTATTAACCCCTCTCCAGGGTACGGTAAGAGCCTCGGCAGCGACTTGTTTGCTTGCCCCACGCTTACGACACAAAAACTGGAGGGTCCCGTAGGAATCGCAGATTTGCTTTTTTTATTAACCCCTCTCAAGGGTATGGTAAGAGCCTGGACAGCGACTTTTTCGCATGCCCCACGCTTACGACACAAAAACTGGAGGGTCCCGTAGGAATCGCAGATTTGCTTTTTTTATTGACCCCTATCAAGGGTATGGTAAGAGCCTAGGCAGCGACTTTTTCGCACGCCCCACGCTTACGACACAAAAACTGGAGGGTCCCGTAGGAATCGCAGATTTTGTTATTTATTCACCCCTCTCAAGGGTGGGTTATGAGCCTGTGCAGCGACTTTTTCGCATGCTCCAAGTTGGGCGCCAGTTAAATACTCTCCTGAGTAAAATCTATAATTATAAAAGAGTTAAAATTATTTTAATATTTTATTATTCTAATCGCCCTTCTCCTTCGAGCTCCTGTCAATTAAAATACCCGATCTCTCGTACTCGGGTTCTTTTTATACGTTTTCGCCGCCGACAATCGCATGGTGACTGCGCTGCGAGGCAGCATTGCGCGACAGCGTTTCACGGCTGGGCTTGGCGGCACCGACATACAACACATGTCTCGCCAATTCCTCCGGCACCGAGAACCATCACCGTCTACCGTATCTACGCGTAGCGGCTGTGCCGCGTATTTTGTACAATGCTTTGTACTGCTGCGCAAGCGCATGGCGCCAACACTCTTTTCGTGTGGTTTCTCGCGTACCGAGAACCAGCACCGTCTATCGTTCCCCTGCGCAGCGGATGGCAGCGGACGCTGTGGCAGCGTATTTCGTACAATGCTTTGCACCGCTGCGCTAGCGCATGGCGCCAATGCTCTCCGTCTTGTGTTTTCTCACGCACCGAGAACCAGCACCGTCTACCATGCCCCTGCGCAGCGGATGGCAGCAGACGCTGTTGCAGCGTATTTCGTACAATTCTTTGTACCGCTGCGCAAGCGCACGACGCCAACGACATGCAACTCGTATGTTGCTAACTTATGCAGTAAAGGAGTAGGAGAACTAGATTTCATAGATAATAAAATGGATGCAAAACAATATTTGGAAATTTTCAAACAGCGCATATTTTGGTAAACAGCGCAGATTATTGTGGGTTCAATATTGATAACAATCCGCAATCCAAATTTTAACAAGATAATGACCAAAATATAAGGCCCATATGGTAAGGACCTGGGTCCTTTAAAATTACAAAAAAGGGTTATATAAGGCAGAGGTCACACTTGAACCCCATTGAAAATTTGTAGGAACTTCTTAGAAAAACTGCGCACGAGGGGCAACCAAAAGGTGGAGTAAAGTTAAAACTGCAATACTAGAGGAATGATATAAAATACTAAGCGAATACGATGTGCAGAAGTTGAATTATTCCATGAGGAGAATACTAAAAGTCGTTATAGATGCTACATGGGGCCATACAAAATATTAAAACTTTTTATAGTACTAATTCCTTTTCTTTCTTTCATTTTTATAAATAAGTTCTGATTTGTAAAAACACACTCTTGACAGGAAACTTTTTGACTACTTTTTGTTTTTGTTATGTTTTTTGTTTCTTAATTTTAATATTAGTCTTTTTGTTGCTATTGTGATTACTATTATTATTATTATTAACAGGCTAAAAGAACACCGCGAGCTAAGAGATCTATTGTGCAGCCTCGTACCCAACTAAAACAGTCTAGACTATTTATAAATCTCGTAACCGCTGTGGACTTAAATTTAACTAAGTGATTTGGAGCTAAGAAACCGCTGCCTAGGTAGTTAAGTCTGCGTCTTGCCACCTCTGGGCATGTGCATAGAATATGTTCTGCTGTTTCCTGCTCCTCTTGACGGAGTCGACAGGAATCGTCTTCTACCACGCCTATTTTTTTCAGATGGTAATTTAGTCTACAGTGTCCTGTTAAAAGTTCAGTATAGAGTTTGATGTCATTTCTGCTGAGGTTTAAAGAAGCATCTACCCTGATGTATTCAGGATCAATGAGTAGTCTTGACTGCCGCATGCCTTTTTGCGCGCTCCAGTAGTTTAGCAGACCTCGTTTTTCCTGTTCGCACAACAAGTTATTTGTGAAGCTACTGTTTACCCCACAGAAGGGTTCTGGGCCTATAAAGGCAGTGTCTGCACCCCTTTTTGCCAAAGAGTCTGCCATTTCGTTGCCCTCATATCCCTCATGTCCCTGTACCCGCATTCCCAGACCAGCTTTGATTGGAATGAGAAGTTTATTAATGATTTTAGAGCTGCCTAGCTATCTGAGATAATGCATATTTTGGTGCTTCGAGTACCCCTGCGTAGACATTCTCTAGCACATAACTCTAAAGCGTGGATTTCCGCCTGAAAAATGGAAGCTATTTTTCCCATTGCAATTGCTTTTTGGAAATTTGGCCTTACAATTCCAGCTCCTGCACTGCCATCTTCCATTTTGGACCCATCTGTATACCACAACTGTTAGTCCTGTTTTATTATTATTTCATTGTTTCTCCAAGCTGAACGGTCACTGGTGACCCCTTTGAAGTGCTTGGAGAAGTCTAATTTTCTGTCCATTTTGTCGAAGACCATGAGGCACGGAGAATTCCAGACAGTGTCCAGAATCTTTGCGTCTCCCGGTAGGTTGTCTTCTTTAAGATGGGCTAGATTAGGTAGCCTTAGGGCCGCGCTGGTCGTCAATCTCTTAACTACAAGGTGTAGAGGAGTCAGTCCAGTGATAATTCCCAAAGCTAGTGTGGGGCACATTCTCATTGCTCCCGCCACACTCAAACAGGCTATACGGTGAATCTTGGTAAGGGTCATCTGAGCTTTTGTTTGGTTTACTTTTGGGCACCATACCAACGAAGCGTATGTAATCATTGGTACTATTATTGTTTTATATGACCACGCCATCATTTTTGGCCGTAGTCCCCATGTTTTACCTTACAACCTCTGGCAAGCGTAGGTTGCTCTTAAGGCTTTACTAGTTATGTATGATAAGAGGTTTTTCCAAGTTAGAGTTCTGTCTAGGATTACTCCCAGATATTTCATTTCATTGTTAAGTTCGTGGGCCCTAAACTTAAGGTCCCCAGATTCAGTTTCCTTCTTTTGGTGAAGGGTACCACGTTTGTTTTATTCGGATGTATCGATAGTCCTTTCTCCTGACACCAGTTTAGAGTGATGTCAAGACCTAGTTGCATGCGATCTGGTATGGTAGAGTCAAACTTGCCTCTGACCATAATTACCAAATCATCCGCAAAGCCCTGAACTTCGTATCCGAGGTCATTGAGAGTTTGTAAGAGCTCGTCGATAACCAATAACCATAGGAGTGGCGATAGAAGGCCCCCCTGGGGACATCGTTTGGTTGACCTGACAATTAACTTTTCGGTCCCTGTTTCAAAGATTATTGGGCTGCTTTTCAGTATATGGAGAACCCATGTTATGGTCAGTCTTTGTATACCTTTCCTGTTCATCCCCTCCTCAATTGATCTGAAAGTAGCATTGTCAAAAGCCCCCGTAATGTCAACCGATGTACAGAGAGCTATTTCTTTACCTTCAAACGCCTTTTCAATTTTGCTCGTTAAGCTATGTATGGCTGTCTCAGTCGATTTTCCTGATTGGTAAGCATATATATATATATTGTTCAATATGAAGAGAAGAATCTTTCAGATAAGTTTCCCTGATATTTTGGGAGGAATTTAATATTTTTGTTGATCATCATCGCTGCCCTCTTATATGTTTTTGTCTGCAGACCATTTATGCGCTCATTTGTGGCCCATGGTTCTTGAATGGCTACGCAGTCCAGACACTGGTGTTCCACCAAGGCACTGAGCCTGTAAGAGGCTGCTATAGCCCTGTGGAGATTTATTTGGAGACAGTGAAGCTGCTTCCAAGAAGAGTTTTGCGTTCGTGAAGGGGCCTGGGACATTATTTCCCAGACCGATCCTTGCGGATCTTACCACCCTTTGTGCTCCGCAAAGTTTCCGCAGCCTCCGGGTCTTTTCTCTCCCATTTTCTGAGCCTACCAGAGATTGCAGATGGTTTCGGATGTTGGGCACGAGTGTTGCCTCTCTCCGCTCTCGGTACTGGCTTTATAAAAATGGGCCCCGTTTTCGGCTTCTGGCTACTCTGCTTTGTCCGCGCTGCAAAATATGTTGTTGGTTGCTCTTCACCACCAACAGCAGGTTTTGCTCTGTTCCCCTTTAGTCTAGGTCTGATCTGGGCACTGCCAAAGCCATAGTATACCTTGTTAGACAGTTTCTCGACTCTTCCAGACGAGATGGGGTCCAGAGCAATTGCCAGCTCGACCTGCAGGCGATGGAGCACCCGCCACTCACTGACACGAATGCCCGAATTCTGCGACTCCACTTGCCCCAAAAGTCGATCATTCTGCCAAGAAACCGAGCCGGGAAAGTAGGCAACGAAGATCTTGGCCTTTGGTACTTTTGCCTCGTCTACTACCTTCAACTCAGCCCCCTTCCATGGCTTCATGGCTGGTATCCTTTCTTCAGCCCAGGCTACGGTTTCGTCGTCCAGACAGTTGGTCGTCAACCAACCATCCATTTTTCGGGATAGACAAAAATCGAAGACAAGCTAAAACACGTCCACGCACAATAGCTGTCAAAAACTGACTTAACATTCAAAATTTGGAAATGCCATTAGCCCATCTGTACTGCATATCCAATATCCAACTATGTGATCAACTTAGAAGAGTTGAATCACTCGAAATTTTTGCTACAAAGAAATTGTGCAGATGAGTAGACAAAAGCTGAAATCATTAATTAATTTCATAGTCAAACACAAAGTATTTAGCGAAGCGCAATGCTGGATGTATTCTGTCAAATGGCAAAAAAGGGGACTCCCTTACGCACACAGTTTGATATGGTTGGGTGACAAAATAAGACTGGATTAAATCAATGACATCATATCTGCGGAAATTCAAGATGAAACCACCGATTCAGAATTATTTGAAGTGATCACGATGAACACGATCCATGGTCCGTGAAGTCACCATGCATGATTCGAAACGTTATCCCAAAGCATTGATTTCAGAGACAGTTACAGGGAATGACGGATACCCGTTATATCGTCGCCAGTCGACAGAGGATAACGGAAAATTAACAACTATTAAAATGAGCGATCCATACATTGAAGTTGATAATAGTTGGATCGTGCTGTATTCACCGATTTTGTCCGAAACGTACAAAGCCCACATTAACGTGGAGTATTGTAATTCGGTGAACTCCATAAAGTACATCTGTAAATAAGTATATAAATAAAGGTCGAGACATAGCTGTGTTTGGTGTACATGATCCAAATATAAACGACGAAATCACTTAATTGCAATTAGGGCGTTATGTCAGCAGTAAGGTGAGGAAGATTTTTACATTCCCTATTCATGAGAGACATCCAGCCGTAGTTCATTTAGCTGTCCATCTTGAAAACGGTCAACGCGTTTATTTTACCAACGACACCACCATCCACAACATTATCCTAACTTTTGAATTGTGTGTATCAGATACATTCGCCAGCACGTTGTTATACTCAGAAGTACCGCAATATTATACTTGGGATATAATGAAAAAAATGTTTCAAAGACGTAAGCAAGGAAAACCAATTGATGGCTACCCAAATGTATTCTCGACAGATACTTTGGGACGTATTTACATAGTTCACCCCAACAATGCTGAATGTTTTTATTTCCGTTTATTGTTGGCTAACGTTCGTAGTCCAACATCATTTCAAAGCTTTAAAACAGTTGAAAGACTATTGTGTGCAACATATCGTGAGGCGTGTCAACGATTGCTTTTACTGGAAGATGACGCAAACTGGGAGGCTACCCTTGCCGATGCTGCAGTGTCCTCTACTCCTCACCAAATAAGAACACTATTTCCAATAATTGTATCATCACTCCACTTGAACAATGGATAAATTATCAAGATTTCATTACCGAAGACATTTTGAACAGACTTCGCCGTAGTACGTCAAATCAACACTTGCTGTACACACCGGAAATGCATAATGAAGCATTGATCATGATTGAATAAATTTACCTAACAATTACAAACAAACAATTGGCACAACTTGGCATGGTGCCACCAAATCGCTCAATGCATGATCTGTTTAACCGAGATTTGCAGCGTGAACGAGACTACGATTGCAACTTATTAGATGCATTTGCTAAAGGAAATATTCCAAAATTGACCATTGATCAAAAGCATGCGTACGACACGATTATGCATGTTGTTAACGACGAAAATGGTGGAATGTATTTTATGGACGCGCCTGGAGGAACTGGTAAAACATTCTTGATTTCGTTGCTACTAACAACGTAAAAAAGCACTGGCATTGGCATATTCTGAGATTGCTGCTACTTTATTGGATGGCGGTCGAACAGAAAAATCCTCATTTAAGCTGCCGTTGAATATGCAGGCAATTGACAATCGTACCTGCAACATAACTAAAACATCCGGAATGGCAAAAATCTTGTAACAATGTGCGATAATAGTTTGGGATGAATGTCCAATGGCTAACAAAAATCATAAAAAGCATTGGATAGAACAATGAAGCATCTACGAGGAAATCAAGAATTGTTTGGCGGTGCTCTGATATTGTCAGCTGGAGGTTTTAGACAAACGTTACCAGTCATTCCTAAATTTACTACGCTGAAATAATCGTATGCTTGAAATCTTCAATTCTGTGATAAAATGTAAGAATACTCACACAAAAAAGAAACGTACGCGTTCAGTTGCTAAACGATCCATCAGAAATTTAAAAGGAATTGTTGAAAATTGGGGATGGTACAATGTCAGTCGATAGGAATACACATACAGGTATGATAACACTACCAAACGATTTTTGCCGTTTCACTCAATATCTGGCTGACGCCTACAAATCCTGGGATAACGAGGAATCCTGCCACACGGCTAGACTAACTTGGGCAAGCATGGACAAAAATAGAACCAATCAACTTCTTCGACTTGATCGCGTATCACTGTCGACAACTGTGTCAGTTTTGACCGGACACTGCATAATGGGACAGCACGCAGAAAGACTGGGCCTACCCTCAAATGACTTTTGCCGAGGCTGTGGCTCCGAGGAGGAGGACTAGACGGTTTTCCACCTCTTATGCCACTGCCCATCCTTGAGCAGAAGAAGAATTCGCACCTTTGGTGCCCCATTTCTTACAAGCCTGACAGAGCTGTCATCCATTAATATTAGGGACATAGCCATAGTTCATCAAAGTATCAGGATGGTTTCCTGAAACATGACGGGGGAGTCGTGCCTTTCCAGGCGCTGTCCTTGCGCTGACTATCACCATCCCAAGTATGGGAACCTTTTTAGTCAGTGCTTGAACGGCGCCACACCGTGGTATCACAATGGGCCATTATGTGTGCTCAAGTGTGCTTTTGGCAAACTGGGCGGCCACTCCTACCTACCTACCTACTCAATCAAAAGAAAAACTGTTTCATAGGTTGTTACCAAACATAGCAAAACAGTACAAAATCATGCTTGGTTAAGCGAGCGAGCAATACTGGTTGGAAAGAACAAAGATGTCAATAATCTTAGGCTAGTTTAAAAGAAATACCAGGTCCATTAATCACATTCAAATCAGTGGATACCATCATGAATCAGGATGAGGTGGTGAAATATCCCACCGAATTTTGAAGCGCAATTGATTTGCTAGGAATACCACCACACGTATTGCAGCTAAAAGTTGGAGCGCCGATTATTATGCTTCGCAACATCAACAAACAAAAACTTTGTAATGACACCAGGCATGCCGTCAAAAAAATATTGTGAAATGTGATAGAAGCAACAATTTTGAATCGAAAATTCGAAGGCGAAGATGTTTTGATTCCTCGCATCTCAATGATTCCATCTGATGTGCCACTTGAATTTAAGGGTCTTCAATTCCCTATTCGCCTTGCATTCGCCGTTATCATCAATAAGTCGCAAGCACAATCTTTAATTTATTATATTAATCTGTTTAATTTGGAAAATCCAGTATTCTCGAATTGCCAACTCTACGTTCCATGCTCCCTAGTCGGAAAACCACCTGCCTTAAATATTGTTTACACGAGCGATGGTGGCAAAAAACCAAGAATATTGTTTCTCTAAAAGCATTGCAATAAATGTTTTAATTTAATTCAAATTGTTCGAAAAAGTTCTTTTATTTTAAAAAGAGCGTACCGGTGGAATTGCTTGTATAACTTTACGCACGCTGATAGTTATCTATTTTTGATTTTTTAAAGCTCATAAAGCAGCACCAGAACAAGACTTATTATGTTTTCAATTTGAATAGATTTGGATTTAATATTATTCCGCTATTGAGAATCTCTTTTTCCTGTGTTATCACAATAAGGAGTCACTAAACGCTATTATCCTTTCCTCCCATATAAGAACTTTCAGCGAATGGATTAGATATATATAAATATATATAAGGTAGAGGAGTTGGCAGCATTGGCTGGGTGGAGGAGATGGCAGCACTACGAGAGGGAGAAATGTCAGTTGGTGTAGTGTGAGCGAACGAAGAAGAGGTGCGATATGTACATATATAAATTTATTACAAGTTCCTTTTAACAAACTATATTTGTACTTAAACTAAGAAGAAATATTCTATTAATAAAGAATTTGAAAATCGGTATCATGACATCTGTATGTGCTGAAAAAAAATATTATATAAACCTTATATTTTATTTTAATTTAATTTTTCTTTGAAAAAGTATGAATCGAAAGAAAAACAATTTGCAGTAATTTGCTATGGCACAAGAACTCTGCTTTGTACCATTTTGAAATGTTAAGCCATAATAACTGCCAAAATTTTCGTATATATGTTAACACACAAGTTGTTTCGAATAGTCCGCTACACGCGCCAACTGTAAGCCAGACGTAATTTGACGCCCGGCATCCGCTAGAAAACGTTCCCACCAAAAACTGCATCGAAAGCAGCAGCACAAACACAGCAAGAATATCGTCATTAAATAACTCACACATACTAATGCAGTTTTGGTTTAGTTTTAAGATATTTAATTTTGTTAAGTTAGTTCTAGTTGAGAAGCAAAATAAAGTTGACGACATCAGAGTTCCTCTGATGTCTCTTTTTAAAAATCAAAATATATAAAAAATAAATTAACTGGCGCCCGAGCAGGGACCACTGGAGTCGCGAATCTGAACGATAAAAAGTAAAACGGTTAAAAGTGCCACAAAAAAAAATTAACGTTAAAACGCTAAATAAAAGTGCCAAAAATATAAAAAAACGTTTGAAAATAAATCGGACGAGCGTAACAGCGACAGGTGAACTACATAGCAGGAAAAGAGGCCCCTGAGTAAACGGAGTATCTACGTACGAAAAGGAGTTCAAAATTCAAGGACAGCCGACTGCCTAAAATTCACCTAGGACACCACTGGGATAATGATAAGTGTAATTTTAGTTTTTATGTAAATCAAATCAATTTTATTTAAAGAAATAACATAAATAGAACATTTAAAAGGTGTTAGTAAAAGTAAAGTATAGAAAAAAAAGAAGAAAAGAAAACATTTCTAAACATTGAAATATATAAAAAGAAAGAAAGAATATTTAAAGAAACTTAAAATAGTTTATTTGTCTAAAAGAAATTTCCTCAAATCATAAAAAAAAAACAGAACAAAAGAAATTATAGAATAAGCGAAATATTTTATTTGTCTACGAAATTAATATTTTTTATTAGCGAATTAAAACACAATTAAATTACAATGGAAGACGATTTAGTTAAAGAAATAAATAAACTGAGACTTTCAACCCAATCCAAGTCCCAAAATACTGCATCCCAATCCAACCAACAACCATTCCAACTGACAGACACCTTAACTAAACAAATAACCGAATTAGTAGTTGCAACGATACAAAATTTAAATAACCCCTTTGTTGAAAATGATGACAGTGACTACTTCGTACCATTCAGCTCCACGAACGTGAAAGAATTAGACAAAATACCTGATATTGTTAAATGCTTAAGAGAATTTTCTGGCCAAACAGGAGAATTTAATTCTTGGCGGAAAACTGTTGATAGAATTTTCACGGCATACGACAACATTAAGGGCACTCCAAAATACTACGCTATTTTACATACTGTAAGACACAAAATTGTAGGAGATGCAGACACCGCATTAGAATCATACCGGACACCATTAGACTGGTTGAGAATAAAAAAGTGCTTAATGATGCACTATTCCGACAAACGTGATATAGGGACGTTGGAATATGAAATGACCACTTTAACTCAATGAAATCTGACAATAACGGAATTCTACCAACAAATTTATCAATATCTTTCATTGATTTTGGACAAGATCGCTTGTTTAGAATCCAGTGAAGAATCTCTTCAAACGATGACCAACGCCTACAGAGAAAAAGCCTTAGATACGTTTATTCGTGGTCTTAATGGAGATCTTCCAAGATTACTAAGCGTTCGAGAACCGACAACGTTGCCACAAGCCCTGCAATTGTGCCAAAAGTTGGATAACATGATGTACAGAATGAATTCGATCCAAAGATCGAATAATTTCAGAAAAATTAATAATCCTCTGCCACTACCCAGACCACCACGTTCAAATTTTCTTCCTTTACAAACATTTGAGAAAAGGTTTTTCCCAGAACTGACTCACATCCCACAACCAAGATTTAATAACAATCCAAACAGATTTCAAGGAAACAGTCAGAATTACTCTTACAATAACCCGTGAGTGTTCCAACCGAACAATCAGTATTTTTTAAATAATAACCCTTATCAATCACAACCCAATTATAGCCACAACTATGCTAGCAATAATCCATTCCAACCAAGACCACAATTTGGTCAACGAAATTTATCAGGATTTAATAATAGACCATATATGCCCCCAAAACCCGCAGTTCCTATGGACGTAGACCCTTCCGTCCATACTAGACAGGTTAATTATCAGAAAAGGCCAAGCATTCAACAATTTAATAAACGACCAGCATCCCAGCAGGAGCATCGCCCAAACAAAGTTCGGAGAAATTTCCATGCCAATACAAAAATTGCATGTGATACAACTAATGTCGGAGACACTGGCACCGACATCGATCCTACGTTTTCTGATTCCCAAGAACAATGCCAACACACAGCTGACGAATACTACAATGACACGACTGACCAAGAGTTCGAAGAGATTGATCAAACTAACAATATGTATTTTTTAGATTAAAAGAGTCTTCACTTCCCTATTTTGAATTCACAACCAAAAGTGAAGACGTACTCAACTTCCTTATTGATACAGGCTCCAATAAAAATTGCATACAATCGACACGTATTAGAAATCCTATTCCCAATGCAAAACCCTTCACCGTTAACTCAATTGCCGGAAATATCCAAATAACTCACCACACCTTCGTGAACATCTTCGGGCCACAAACTGAAAAATTAAAATTTTTTATACTTCCCACATTAACAACCTTTCATGGCATTATAGGAAACGATACGCTTAAACAATTAAAAGCAACAATACATACAGACGAAAGTTGTATGACAATTTGTCCGAACATTTAGATTCCACTTAAGCAACAGGCAGCACAAGACGTCAACCATATCAATTTGCGTTTATCACATCTTACACACACACACAGAAAGAACAGCTGAATATTATCATCAGAAATTGTCCAAGACTTTTTTCAGATCCCAACAAAAAACTCACATACACTTCTACAATAAAGGGCGAGATTCGCACTACAAACGAGACACCCATTTATTCGAAATCCTACCCCTATCCGATGGCTCTAAAAGAAGAGGTCGAAAGACAAGTAGAAGAACTTCTTGCGGATGGCATTATAAGACCATCGAAATCCCCATATAATTCATCTGTTTGGATCGTTCAGAACAAGATGGACGCATCCGGTGAAAGAAAATACCGTATGGTGATAGATTATCGGAAACTCAATAACGTTACCATTCCAGACAGATATCCGATCCCTGAAATAAATGACGTGCTCTCTAACCTCGGTAAAAACCAATATTTTACGATAATAGATTTAAAAAGCGGTTTCCATCAAATACCATTGAAGGAATCCGACATAGAAAAAACCGCATTTTCCATTAACAATGGAAAATTTGAATTTGTTAGATTACCCTTTGGGCTGAAAAATGCCCCAGCAATATTTCAAAGGACCTTAGACGATATACTAAGGCAACATATAGGAAAAAGATGTTATGTCTACATAGACGATATCATCATTTTTGGCGAAAATGAAAAAGAACATTTGGAAAATTTAAAAATAGTATTTAGAACACTGGAATCTGCCAATATGAAGGTTCAGTTAGATAAGTGCGAATTCCTAAAAAAAGAGGTCGAGTTTCTTGGGTACGTCGTGGGAATAGACGGGATAAAAACAAACAAAAACAAAATAGACGCAATAGCCAAAATGCCCCAACCAAAGAATCTGAAAGAACTCCGATCGTTCCTCGGAATGTCCGGATATTATCGACGATTCATTTTAGATTACGCAAAAATTGCCAAGCCGTTGACAAGCCTTTTACGAGGAGAGGAAGGTCGTATTTCTAAATTTGCTTCAAAAAATAAACTAATTACTTTAGATCAAGATGCCATCGCATCTTTCAATAAAATAAAAAATTCACATATTTCAAAAGACGTTCTACTATCTCACCCAAATTTCGAAAAAGAATTCGAGCTAACTACGGACGCATCTGACTATGCGATCGGGGCTGTATTGTCCCAAAACAATAGACCAATCTCATTCATCTCCAGAACTCTTACTAAAACCGAAGAGAATTACGCTACGAATGAGAAAGAGATGCTTGCCATCATCTGGTCTCTTAATTATCTGAGAAACTACCTGTACGGTTCAAAAAAGATAAACATATTCACAGACCATCAACCGCTTACTTACGCTCTAAGCGTTAAAAATACCAATAGCAAAATGAAGAGATGGAAGTCCATTCTCGAAGAATATAATTATCATCTAACATACAAACCAGGTAAAGCGAATGTTGTCGCCGACACTCTCTCTAGGATACCCGTAGAAATAAACTCCCTAACACCAACGATCCATAGCGATGAAAGTTCAAGTCACAATTTAATTCCATGAACAGAAACCCCAATAAATGTATTCAAGAACCAGATATTTTTTAAGGTTGGTGATTGCTCAACCTACCAATTCAAAATTGTATTTCCAAGTTACCATAGACACATCATTACCGAACAACAATTTTCAGAATCAAATCTGGTCTCGCTTTTAAAGAGATATCTTAATCCGTCCGTCATCAACGGAATACGCACCGATGAACCCATTATGGGTCAAATACAAAATATCTATCCACTTCACTTTAGTAACTACAAAGCAAGATATACCCAAAAATTAGTAGAGGACATTACAAACGAACAAGAACAGGAAAACATCATACTCGAGACTCACAACCGCGCACATAGAAATGCAATAGAAAATAAAGCACAAATTCTTGAAAAATACTATTTTCCAGGAATGCTAAACAAAATTAAAAGAATAACTACCATCTGCACGACATGCAAAGAAAATAAATACGAGAGACGACCTAATCTACCAAAATTAGCCGAAACACCCTTGCCTACATTCCCTGGTCACACAATACATATAGACATATTTCTGACAGACAAAAAAATTGTTATGACTGCAATAGACAAATTTACAAAATACGCCATAACAAAACTACATACTACACAGCAGATCGATAGAAGACGTACGACGACCCTTAAGAGACATCATTTTTTCATTTGGAGTACCAAAATCCATCGTTATTGATAACGAACCATCCCTTAATTCAAACTCAATCACATTCATGTTAAAAGACGAACTTGGAATAGACGTCTACACTACACCTCCATATAAAAGTCAGGCAAACGGACAAGTGGAAAGGTTACACTCAACACTCGTTGAAATAATGCGTTGCCTTAAAGAAAACGGAGGACACAGGAATTTCGAAGAATTATTAGAAAGAGCAGTATCCGAATACAACCACTCGGTACATTCGGTAACAGGAAAAAAACCTGTTGATTTATATTTTGGACGAAATGTAACATTCACACCAGACGATTACGAAAGGACAAGACTAAGTAATTTAGAAAGACTAAGTAAGAAACAGGAAAAAGACTTACAATACCACAATAAAAGCATGCAGGAAACAAAGCACTACCTACCAGGACAGATTATCTTTGTACGAAGAAACAAAAGATTAGGTACGAAATTGTCAAAAACATTTATTCAGGAAATAGTCAAGGAAGACAGGAACAGCACAATTTTAACAGAAAAAGGACGAATAGTGCATAAAAGCTTAATTACAAACTGAAAATTACTTTATTTTAGGTTTTTCGAGGCATCATGCACAGCAGATACGCAAATTCTGGACTATACCAATTCTCAATTGGTTACAATACATACAGGCAGCGCCAAACTTCAGACGGGTACGTTTAAGATAATACACGACATCAACATAAAACAATACGAAGATGCGACAGAATAATGGAATCTACAATCAAAACAAAAATACCACCCAACCATCCATTCTACACAATCCTTTCACACGATTTATCCCAAATCAAGAACCATTTAAGAAACTTGAAACCAACAAAAAAACGGAAAAGAAGATCCTTAGATTTTATTGGTAGCACATGGAAATGGATAGCTGGCACGCCAGACCATTCCGATTTTAATATATTAACCGACAAAATTAATAACGTATTAATGAATAATAATCAACAAGCTCTAATAAATAAAATGACCATAGAAAGAATAAATGAAATAAATAATGTAACTAATGAAGTTCTAAAAATTGTTAAGTCAGAAGGCAAAATTGAATATGAAATAATAATGATTATGAAAAGTAAGTTAGAAATAATACAAGAGGAAATAATAAACATTGAATATGCGATACATTGGGCCAAGGCAAACATTATAAATTCGTATATGTTATCGAACTATGAATTAGATATTGTAAAAGATATATTTGATAAAGAGAGCATACCGTACGTAAACATCGATGAGGCACTTGAATTCGCCCAAATAAAAATTGCATCAAATGATACATCTATTATTTATATTGTAAGTTTACCAGAAACTAACACAGAACTCTGTAAAACAATGATTATTAAACCCGTGAAAAAGAAAAACAAAATCAATAAAATCGAATACGCTTCTATCTTAAAATGCATAAACGAAACGTATGGAATAAGAGAAAAGTGTAAAACATATAATAAGTTATCAATATGTCCTTATGACAATATTGTAGATATAAGTAAAACTGCATGCATTCCTAAGTTAATGAATAACCAAGTACCGAACTGCACAATAATAAACAACCAACACATACCGGAAATCGACGAAATAACCCCAGGACTTTTATTATTAAACCAATTCAATGGATCAGCATCAATAGACAATGAAACAATGGAATTAGAAGGAACATTTTTAATACGATTTCATAACACAACTATAAAAATTAATAGCAGAACATACACTTCCAAGGAAATCAGCACATACACACCATTACCCGCCCTATTACAACCAACTTCCAAGCTACAAAAATTTGAAGAGATGCTTTCATTGGAAATGATGAAGGAACTAAATTTCAATAACACCGCTCAGATCAATTTATTGGATACCCGCAACAAAATATCATTTGGAACCAACATTGTACTGACCCTTTTAACAATATCGTTGATAGTACTTCTAGTAATAAAAAGCACTATATGGAAGAAGTTACAAGGAGTAAAAATTTCAAAAGTAACCAAGGACGATCCACAACTTTCAAAATCGGCAATAGAAGGACTCAATAAAATTTTTATTCAAACACCTAAATCAAACGAGGACGTTTGAATTAAGGAGGGGAGGTGTTAACACACAAGTTGTTTCGAATAGTCCGCTACACGCGCCAACTGTAAGCCAGACGTAATTTGACGCCCGGCATCCGCTAGAAAACGTTCCCACCAAAAACTGCATCGAAAGCACCAGCACAAACACAGCAAGAATATCGTCATTAAATAACTCACACATACTAATGCAGTTTTGGTTTAGTTTTAAGATATTTAATTTTGTTAAGTTAGTTCTAGTTGAGAAGCAAAATAAAGTTGACGACATCAGAGTTCCTCTGATGTCTCTTTTTAAAAATCAAAATATATAAAAAATAAATTAACTTATACAATCGTACTTCTATGTAGAACTATATATGTATCTATTAAAATTTTTTTTGCATCCATAATTTTATGAAATTTGGTACGTTGCTTCTCTGAACTTTCAATCCTTCTAATTTGATCAATATAATAAATGTAAGCAATTATGCATTGCGCCCAATGCATATACTGTTCTTTACGCTATACGGAAAGAGAAACTCTGAAGGCACAAGGAAAATAACTCGATGTTTACTAGATTTTTATTGAATTCACTATGATTTAAAAGTTAATGCGAGGTCTTCAGACAACAGGTCGAAAACCACCCACAGAACGCTCAATACACGCCTCCTGCTTGTCGATATCTACATAATTTGCGGCTTGTTCAATGGCTGAAATCACATTTTGGAACATGGGAAAATAAGTTTTGCTTCTTTTGCTGCTGCATACTTGCGCTGATATGAGTCTGCTGGACACATCTGGTAAACGTAAAGTTTTTTCGTACTATTCTTTCTGCTCTGTTCTCTTTGTGTGTTGTGTGTGTTTACTGGAATTGCGTTACGCATTGCCTCGGTCGTGCTACAGATACCCTCAATTTATTGACTGATCGATTGATTCATAATACCACTTGCATTGATTGATATCGAATCAGTGTGAGTTATGAGGTATTTCATATGGGATGGGGCTACCTTTGCGAATCAGTTTAAGTGATTTCGGTTCAATATAAGCGCTTGCACTTTGTGCGGTAATAAATTGACATTGATGTGTCATGTAATATTGTATAATAGATAGTGGAAATATGTGTTTAAGTACATATCAAAGTAACACGAAGAATGTGCAGGTAATATTTTTATTATTTAAATAGAAATCTGATTTCACAATCTGATTGAAAACTGCCATATTTAAGGGTGTATATTATAATACATGTAAAAAACGAACTGGTCTCGGTTTGGATAAACAAAAGTAACAGCTAGAAATCGCAACTTTTGCCATAATCTACAAACATCATCTGACCGCCTAAATATTCACACCTTTACTGGGTTAAAACTATTCACACTAGTTCACAGGTCTATGGTTTCAAATACTCAATGATGACGAAAATTTAATATTGAATTATTGAAATTCCAAATTCATCGCAGTATTTTTGTTTGCTTTATGTTTTGTAGGTCGAAAATGAATCATTCATTGAAGAAAAGATCAGGAGAGGTTGACATATAACGACCTTTAAATGTCAGGCCACCGTTTATTGAAACTTTTAGTGGGAAATTATCAGCGATGGTAAATTATTAAAATTATGCAATCAACAGATATCCATTATTGACGTTGCTGAAATAAATATAGAAAATATTCTTTTATCTCAAAAAAAATTATTGACCTGAAATAAAACTTCGAATTATCTGTAACAAGAGTTAGAATTCTCCTGATTTTCTTGAATTTTTAAATATTTGAGTTTTATATAAAAGTTCACACAATCCAGATTCCTCGATAATTTCAAGATTGAAAATAAATGAAACCCTAATATAAATACAAAAATTTGTTTGCCCGTCAAATTAAGAAACTGAAAATATTGTATCCGAGAACTGAAAAAAACTTCGAAATCTGCTGTGGGCGAATTAACATGTGCATTAAAATTTAATGCTATTCAATTGTTATAAACTATCTATTTAATCACTTCACTATCGTTAAATTTTGTTTACAAGTAATTATGAAACAAAGAAGTGTACACAAAAACTGCGTAGAAATCTTTAAATAGTAATAGAAAATCAGAAACTTTAGTGTCTGTAATATCTCGAGATATAAACATTCCTCCATATAAAACTTACATATAAATGTATACTTATTGGACATGAGCGATCCATAAAGTTAATCAAATCAGAATTGCGAATAAATATAAGCATAGATTTAACTGTGTTGAATTTATTGCAAAATTTAAGATTAATGGGCAATACAAATATAGTTGGTAAATAAAACAAAATTAACATTATTGCTATTATATGCATACATTGTCTTCTGCACACTTATTTCTCAGTGATTTTTAAGAAGTTATATGTAATTAATATTTTTATAGCAAGCTAATTTAAATATTTTCCTTAAATCGTTTTAATTTTTATCAATTGACTTGCTTTAGTTTGTTATGTTTGTACAAATAAATAAATAAAAACTCTATTCAAAATTTAATTTATTACTGCAAAGGTTTTCATAAAGCTCTTACCTAAGCCTCAAGACAATTCTTATAATTTTTTATTTTTTAAACTTTAATTTGTGAGCGTCAGTTATAATGACTATATCGTTTTTGCTACGCTCATTTATCTTTTTCTTACAATACAAAAGTGCCGACTTTTTAGAAATTCAACAACTTCAGATAACAGATGCAGGATACGGGATATTATTCAAGAAGAGGACGTGTGCTGTGTTTTTTCGATGTTCTTACTTTATTGTATATTGTGATTGAATCTCATAAATTTACTTTTATTATTTTTATACCCTTTACCTTTAAAAGAGGCAAAATGGGTATACTAAGTTTGTGCAATTGACAGCAGTTTCAACTGCAAGAAGGAGCCATGGTAGGTATGGACTTAAATATACAAATATGATCACTTACTGAACAATTTGATTTTGTCTGTCCGTCTGACCGCCTGTGGCCACTTTCTTTCTACACCGTTAGAGCTATCTTAATGAAAAGTATAGTCTGGACCAAATTATGCCGATTTAGACAAAGACCACTCCTACCTCCCATATCTGGAAGTTTTTTGACTTATTTAAAATGACTTTAACTTCGGTCCAATTTATGGAATGGTTATGTAGATGTGGGTCCTACGCAAAAGTGGGCGATACGTAGTAACTGCCACGTCTAAATTAACAAATATTCATAACTTAAGATCTATTAGAGACTTTGGACGATTTTACGAGAATCAACATGTGGACATTATAAAGCTAACTGAAAGAAATGAGATTGATCAGAGCAAGGACACAACCACTTTTGATATAAGGAACTTTCGGGTATAAAATTAAATATAGCTTAACTATTATCGTATTAATGGTATCGAAATAAAAATACACATGGGGTCCATAATAGTGCGTGTGAAAAATATGGGGATCATAGTAATACTGGCACGCCCACAATTAACCAAAAATCTTAACTAGGTTCCTATAGAAGATTTATCAACGAAATTTCACATGAAGGTTGGGGGTACCAACATTAAACACCACACAAAAAATGGGCGGGGTATTTTTATAGCCACGCCCACTACACAATAAATGGGGTCGATCAGATAGACCGAAAATTACCTAATGACGATTTGTGAAGAAAACATCCCCATTGTTGAACTCGCACGAGTTACGTTCCAGACGCAACCCAATACCCTTTTTTCGCTAAAATCATTTCATTAAGCTTATTTGCACAGAAATATATTTTCAACGGAAACGCTAAAAATATTTTCCCACACAATTAATTTAGTGTATACTTTATGCAAGTTTCATTTTCGCTGATAAAGCATATTTCTCACACAAACTCATTGTAGTATATTTTTTATGCACCTTACATTTTTGCTGATAAAGCATATCTAGGCATTTTAGAATTGAGGAATGAGGTAGCTTAAGATATTTTTAAGTCAGTCTTAAGATTCACGACAACTGTTAAAGTCGTAAAATTTGCAACAAAATAAATAAACGTTAAACATTCTAAAGAATTGTGTGTTATTTTTCTTGTCAAAAGACATTAAAAACTTAATTCACGCACAGGTAAAGGTAAAGGGTATTTCGAAGTCGGTCTTACCCGACTTCAGACTTCTTTACTCGTTTTATACTAAAACTAATAAATTCCCCTTGCGAAGCTCAGAAATACAATTTATTTTGTTGTTTCTTATATTTTCACTTTGGAGAGTGGATTATATTCGTGTTTTTGAATGTGGTCCTTAGTGCGAAATAAGTATACTTTACATACCTATTTATTTCATGACCAATATAATGGAGACACGACAAGTAATAAACGAGATATTAACAGTAATGAAGGCTTTGTCAAAAATGCGTTCATGCTGATGTTTTCCAGTCGTAAGATTGCTTGAAATCGATTCTTACATTGAGGTCAATCCCTGAACGGTTTCTTTACTTGCAGATATAATCTTAATAGCTCAATCGGAAACCTGGAAAGCATTCGTTGTATTCCTGTAAGAGACAATCGTAAGTGTAAAAATTGGTAACAGTGACATAAGCACCACATCCAGTTCTTCGAAACATTGCTAATTAGAATGAAGCCATCCATTTACGTCATGTTCTTGTCTTAAGATAAATAGAACTAAAAATTTCATTTGCACACGGAGCTTAAGTACACTTTCATAGCAGAAGCATTACTTACATCCGCATAAGGGCACATTTGGGTGTGAGGGCACTATTCTTTTGTTTGTGACTCGATATGCAGATATTGTAATAAAACTTTATTGTTGTCACATTATGGCTGAATCGGAATCGGGCGGGTGTTCATTTGATATGGCGATCTACAATATGTAAAGTTCTTTTCTTTCATTTATTTACTGAATCTTTCTTAAGCTGCAACTAACAACAATTATTATTATTAATTCCATGACATTTGACACAATAAAACTATACTTATGCTAACAAAGTTAACTAAAACACATAATAAAAAAAAAGTGTCTAATATCGCTCCTAGTAGGAGCATAGGGCGGACACAAAAGCTCTCCAACGGTTCCTATCAGCAGCCAGGTGTCTTATATCGTTCCAGGTGGCTCTGTGGTGAATTTCGGCGTGGATAGTGCGTACCCATGTTTGTCGTGGGCGTCCTGCTTCCCGACTACCATGTGGGTTCCATTGAAAGGCCATCTTTGCAATGTTGGTATCTTCTCTACGCAGAATGTGCCCTATCCAGCTCCACTTGCATCTTTTAACTGCTGTGTCAATAGGCTCGCTATTGGTGAGGCGCCACAGATCTTCGTTCATGATCGTTGTCGGCCAGAAAATGCGGCAGATTCTTCGTAGACATTTGTTGACAAAAGTTTGAAGTTGTCGAGTTATTTGTTCTAAGACTAACCATGTTTCAGACCCATACAACGGAACAGGTTTTATGCTGGTGTTAAATATTCGTATTTTTGTGCGCAGCGATATCACACGAGAACGCCAAATTCGATCTAAATTCCGGAATGCAGACCGTGCTTTGTTTATGCATGCTGCCACATCAGATGTTGCACCCCCATATTTTGTTATGTAGCTACCAAGGTAGCAGAAGCTGTCAACGTCCTCAATGTTGATGGTGGAGTTATCATTTGTCAGTACAGTGAGTGGAGATGTATTTGCAGTTTGCAGTCGCAAAAGTTTGGTTTTGGAGAAGTTGATTTTGAGGCCAGCTGCATGAGCGTTTACGGCTAGTTGGCGTATTCTTGACGAGGCGCCTGCTAATGTGTGCGTCATGAAACAGATGTCATCAGCGTAGTCCAAATCGCTGAGCTTTTGGTTTAATCTCCACTGCAACCCCTCCTCCGTCTCCGCATTAGTACGCCTAAGGACATCATCCAAGACCACTATAAAGAACAGTGGTGACAGAACGCAACCCTGCCTAACGCCTCTGTTTATATGGCACTATTTTTACCTTTATAACGCACACTAAGGTTCGCGTCTTTATATAGGGCCTTAATGAGTTCGATGATCTTGTCCGGAACTCCACAATTTTGTAGAGAGCGCCATATTGCGTCTCAGTTAACCGTGTCAAACGCACGTTCGAAGTCCACGAAAAGGAGAAATAGTGGCGATCTCCATTCGACAGATTGCTCCACAATTATGCGTAAAGTGTTGATGTGGTCCACGCAAGATCGGTTTGGTCTGAACCCTTTTTGTTCACGCCGCAACTGGCTGTTGAGTACACCTGACACTCTATCTAAGATGATAAGAGCTAGGACAACAATTATACAAAGTTTAAAAATTAATCATAATAACTATTTAAATATTTTTAGCTTTGCCTAAAAATTAGGTGTTATTTTCTCTAGCTCCGGATAAATTTTTCGTGCACATCCCTGGCCTAATTCATTTTTATTTTACATGAACTCTCTTTAGGATGTTCAAGAACACAGCTAAACAGTCAATGTTTAGATAATTAAATCTATCATACTATATTTCATTTTTAAACGTTGTATTCGTGGAGACGATAAAAGTATTGTAGCTAAAATATTTGGATGAATATCAAGTTGCATCATATAGTTTCTGGAACGCCGAGTGATTTCCTCTTCCACTGTCGGTATACTCAGATACTCCCTATGCAGACTCCTGTTCCGTATGTACCATGGTGCGCCAATAATCAATCTGAGAATTTTATTTTGCAAACGTCATAGCTTCTCTCCATTAGAAGGGCATGCTGCGCCTACCAATATGTAACAGTAAAGGACCAGTTTGTAACAGTAAAGGCTCCAATATGTAACAGTAAAGGACCAGTTTATATTCTAGTGACATTTTAGAGTGCTTGTTCATAAGCCAGTATAAGCTATTCAGTTTCAGTTTATTTTGGCAAATTCACCATAAATATGTTTGGACCAGTTAAATCTTCTATCTACATTGAGGAATATTTTGACCCTCATTTTCTACCGTAGGACTTGTTTCCCTTTCAGTGAAAAATGGCATCCCCCACTGAAGCAAGTGATAAATGCCCAATATATGTGTTTGAAGCTTATTTGACTCTTCTATGTGCTCCGATTGTGTACTCCGTACTACTGTATCATCGGCAAATGTAAATATGTCGCTGTGACGTAAAGTAGGCATTTTTGCAATAAACAACGAGTACAAAAGTGGCCCAATCATGCTTTCTTGAAGGACGCCAGCTTTGATATCAAACGATTCATCTTGTTTAATTGAAAACTTTCTGTTAACAATTTTCAATTGTTGAAATAAATTTCAATTAGTTGGTGGAAATTCGGAGGTAATAAACATTTCATTTTAATACCAACCTCTCATGCTATACAAGGGCAACATTGCGTACTTCCTAAGCCGACCTTTTGTGTGAAACAATCCGTGTTCCAACCTTCTCTCGGAAGCAGAATTGGTGGGCAGGCAACGCATTGGAAGCTTGTATGTAAGGCAGAATCAGATTGCACAGCACTTTTCAAATATTTTCGACAACGTTGATAAAAGTCTGATAGATCTACGAGGACACCTGCGAGTGACCATTTCCTAGGGATCATTTTCATCTGAGAGACCCTCCATTTATTTGAAAAGTGTCCTATTCGCAAGATTGAGCTCCTTAAACACTTTTGCAGTAATTATATCAGATCCCGGAGTCTTGTTCAGATCAAACTATTTACCAATTATGTCTTTTATTGCTTTTCTTGTTATGGCCCAGTCATTACATTCGCAAGAGTTAATAACTGGTATCTAGAATTGACTTGATTGTGGGTTCGGTTTAAAGACGTGTTTATGTGTTTCGCAAAACATTCGCCTTTGCTCTCTTCACTTCTAGCCCAGGAACCATACTTCTAGCGAATTAGGAAATGATTGGTTGCTTTTATATTTTTTATTTTTAGCTCGTTGATAATTGCAAAATCATTGAGATCAGATTATTTGCATATACATACATATGTCAACGACAGCTAAGCCACTACGACGATGAAGGAGAGCCGAATATTCTGGCGAATGAAAGGCAGTGAATCGATGCTCGCAACGCGAGAGAGAAGGCTGTGCTTCGGACTGGCGAGTGACTTAACTTTGATATTGTTGATTGCATTATAATCTTTTTTGTATTATTTTTTCATTTGTTGAACCGATTAATAAATATCCTGACACATATAAATTAGCCAATAAGTTGGACGACCGGCCCAGATAATATCCAGTCCTTCTTTGGCTGACACATCTGATAACACATCTAACCTCCTGCCTTTTGGAGAAATGATACGTGAGCCGCATTGTGGGCAATAAATTTATCCTCTAGTGCCGTGGTGTCGAACATATGGCACGCGAGTTACAGCCCCTACTGCAACCACAACAACAACACTGCAAGCACCAACAAAACCTGCACGGGCTACGTAACATAAGTAGGTCAACAACACCAGCAAACCAGCGGATGTGCTGCGACAACAACAACAACAATTGTCTGCACGAAGAAAAAGGTACTATATGTAATAATTTGCTTAATTCACAAATTAATTAGTTCATTAATTTCCAAATTGTAAATCAAATTAATAAATATCAGAATTATTTGAGTGATCGAAGTAAAAATTTGTGTTCTTTTTGCTCTGGGTGCAGAACTTAAATTATTTTTTTAGCAAAGTGCTCAAGTAGCACGTATGTATATCGCGTACCAGAGATGGCACGTACGAAAATTTTGCTGGCACGTGAACATTTTATTATTAAATTGGATTTAATACAGATTATTTTCAAAACTAAACCATGTTTGGATGAAGTTGCGTGTGCTTTTGTAAAATTATCCCGTCCCGTCAATTCAAAGTGTACATTCATGTACTTACATACGAGTACATATAGTCCAGGCAGTGAAACGAAAACATTAATGACTAATCCATCGATAGATGGTATCGCTGACTCACTTTCTCTCGCTTTGAAGCAAGTGTAAGAATAACATTTCACAAAATTTCAAAATTACATCCAGTTTGCTTCTGTTGTCCAGTTGCAGTACGTAAGTTTAGGTGACAAGTTCTGTGTTTAGTTGTTCTTATTAATCTTGCGTTTCATCATATGTGCACGATTACAAGTTTCAGCTGTTTCTATAGAATTAAAGGTAATTTAATTTATTACCATATTCTTAAAAAGTCGTTTCATATATTTTTTAACTGTGAGTAAATCAGTAGTCGTCAATTCAGTTGAAAATTAAGATTATTTCTTAGCGAATTTATTGACCAGACAAGTTGCACACAGTAGTTGCAATTGTGTATGTGTGGTTATGTCACCGAAATAATTTTCAAAAGGAGAATTATTGAAACATTTTCGTGTACGTGTTGATCCGCCACAGACGAGTGATCAAAATCCCAAATCAAGTCATTTTTGCACAAGAATGATAGAAAAGAAGATTACGCCATGCGCAGTTCCGCTATTACTCTCTCGAAAACAACAGCTGATAGGCTGTGGCGTCATAAGGCGCTTTAAAATATTTGGTGATATGAAAAATGCATGTGCAAAGGCAATAATTTGTGAATTAAAAGGATTTTAATTATTTTTAATAATATATAACTTAACAAATGCACTTGCAAGTAAACGCGTACAAACTATTGAGAAACTCTTTCGATTAAAAGTACTTAAGCATAATGTATTTTCATGTATGTAGAAAGAAAAAGTAAATTTGTGTACTGATTGAATAAATTTATAAATAATAAAAATGAAATGCACAGTTTGGAATTCTAATGGTGAGCATAAGTTTGTTCTGTTTTCCAAAGGAAAATATTTTATTAAATATGTTTTTTTTTTTTTTTTTTAACTCCAGTTTTATTTGCATTCTGCCCCTTGGGGCAATAATCAAATTAAATAACAATATTAAATAGCTACATAAATCAATACACAAAGTAATTTTTGTAAAATAGTTATTTAAATCAACATGAGGAACAGGAGCCAGTGCTAATCTCCCATAAGGTTAGTTCAGAACTATTGCGTTAGAAAAAATTATTATTATAAATTTAGTGGTGTTGCTCGCTTCAGTCGCCGTGTTGTGCCTGTCCTCTCCAGAAGATTTGAAGCTAGTATGTTAGGATGCTTACTTAGTCGTTCCAGGTATTTATTGCTGTATCTTGCTATTTCCTCATCGACAGTAGGGATGTTTAAGTCGTGACGTATTATATCATTCCTGACGAACCATGGAGCCTTTACTATCAAGCGTAATACTTTTCATTGGAATCTCTCAATCATTTTTATATTATTTTTTGCCGCTGAACCCCATAGCTGTATACCATATGTCCATATGGGTTTTAAAATTGTGTTATAAACGAGCAGTTTATTGTCAAGCGATAACTGGGATTTATATCCCAAGAGCCAATATAAGGAAGTAAGCTTTATTCCAAGTTGTTTTTTCTTCGTAAGAATATGCTTCTGCCATGTCAGACGTCGATCAAGATGTAGCCATAAATATTTAACGTCTTCGGATTGGGGCAGTTGACAATCATTTACTATTACTGAAGGACAAGTCTTCTTTTTTAAGCTAAAGGTTACTTGCACAGACTTAGTTGCATTCACCTTAATCCTTCATTTATTTAGCCAGATTTGTAGCTTATCCAAGCTTTCTTGGAGATAATTTGCAGCGATTATGTTGTTGCTGCTTGTAGCCATTATGACTGTATCATCCGCGTAGGTTGCGATTTTTGTATTCTCCGTCAGTGGAAGGTCAGCCGTGTAGATAGTGTAGAGCACAGGACCTAGAACACTGCCTTGTGGTACACCCGCCTTTATAGAGAATAGTTCAGTGACTTCTTCTTTGGTCTTTACTCTGAAATGCCGCTCTTCCAGATATGATCTTAAAATATCATAAAATGTCTGAGGTAGTAACTTTTTCAGTTTAAATAGTAAGCCAGGGTGCCATACTTTATCGAACGCCTGTGATATATCTAGGAAAGCAGTTGTACAATAACGGTTTTCCTCAAGAGCGTTTCTTATTATGCTGTACACTCGGTGCACTTGTTCTGTTGTGGCGTGGTGTTCCCTAAATCCAAATTGATGATTGGGTATTATCTCCTTTTTGAGCAGAATTGGTTTAAGTTTGTTTAACAGGAGCTTTTCAAACATTTTGGAAACAATTGGCAAAAGGCTAATTGGTCTATAAGAAGTGACTTCCTCCAAGGGCTTTCCGGGTTTTGGGATGACAATAATTTCGGCCACTTTCCATTGACGCGGAAAATATCCACATCTAATTATTGCATTGAAGAGATAGGTAAGGTATTTTATTCCTTTATTTGGTAGTTCCTTTAATATTTTACCTGTTATCAGGTCGAAGCCAGATGCCTTTTTCACATTCAGTGTTTTGTGAACAGCGTTATGTATTTCCTTTTTTGTAAAGGGTGTGATAGGTAACTCTAATTGTCCTGGACTATTGAGAAGATTAAATACCTCGTCTTCCTCTTGCTGTGAAGTTGGTGGAAACGGCTTAAAGACCCCAGTAAGGTGTTTGGCAAATGTAATTGCTTTCTCCCTATCAGTTTTTGCCCAGGAGCCATTTGAGCTTTTGATAGGAGGAGCACGGGTGGTGGGTTGCTTCAGCTTTTTTGTCGCCTTCCAAAGTGAGTAATCTGTGGTCTCATTTGCTGATAAAGTGGACAAGTAGTGCTGTATTTCTTCATTTTGCTTCTGCGCCAAGTACCGCTTAAGGTTTTTTGTAGCTCTATTAAAATAATTTTTGTCTTTCGGATGCCTGGAACTTTGCCACGCCCTTCTTAGTTTGCGTATTTTATCAACCATCTCCCTAATACAAGGATAGGAAGGATGCTTGTTCAGTTGATTTTTTGGCTCCGGAGTAGAGTTCCATGCAGCGTATTGGACAGTTTTGTTAAAATTTTCAACGGCAAACTCAATATCCACAGCACTCTTCAGACAAATATTGTGGCACAGAATGTCATCTACAATTTCCTTGAAATGGAACCAGTTTGTTTGTTTCGTATGTAGTGTGAGTGGTTTTATTGTGCATGCTACCTCCGAGTTCAGTGTTACAATAATAGGAGAGTGGTCTGATGACAGATCCAGCGACGGGGATATCTCAACACAGCTTCTGAGAACACCTTTCATCATGCAGAAGTCAATGACATCTGGAATTTTGTTTCTATCAGATGGCCAGTATGTGGGTTGACCTGTTGATACGTGTATAAGGTTGTGGTCTTGCATTGTTTTTAGTAGCTCTCTTCCTTTCGGATTGATTGTCCGAGAACCCCAAAATTGGTGTTTAGCGTTGTAATCACCACCAGCCAAAAATCGCACACCAAGTGTTTGAAAAAAATGATAATATTGCTCTTTTTTAATGGAATACCTCGGAGGGCAATACACTGACGTTATGGTTAGCGGTCCATATTGGTCCTGTATTGTTATGCTTGTTGCTTGAATGTGAGATTTTTCATAATTGTCTTGTACTGTGTGTTTTATTTTGTTTTTAATGATGATAGCAGTACCACCGCTTGCTGTGCCGGCTGGATGATTTGTGTGATATATGTTGTACTGATTTATTTTTAAGAAGCTTTTGCTTGTGAAGTGTGTCTCAGATATTAGCATTATGTCAATGTTGTTCTGTTCCATAAATGTTTTGACTTCATTACTCTGACGAGAAAGCCCGTTCGCATTCCATACTGCAATTATAAGTTTTTGTTCCATTATGTCAGTTTAGAGATCACTGTTGTTAATAAATTGAGCATTGTTCCCATTTGTTCCATAAGGGTTTTCAGCATACTCTTTAATTCAGTCATGTCATTTGATCGATGTGAGGCGAATTGATTTTCACTTTGCTGGTTTAGAGTTTGCTCTTGTTGCGTGCTCTGTTTGGCGATTTGCGCATATGTGCAACCTGGTTGTCTTTCGGAATCTGGGGCCTTGTTAAAATTAGTGTTTTCAAACACTTTCTGCCTTAGCGTGGGGAATGTTTTTTGCTGTAATTCTTTGTACACATTACAGCCTCTGTAGTTAGCCGGGTGGTTTCCTCCGCATAGCACACATTTCACATCCTGTGATTTTTCTTTACTAGGGCAGTCTGACGTTGCATGATTGCCAAAGCATTTAACGCATCGAGGAGTATGGTTGCAATATTTTCTAGTGTGGCCATACCTCTGACATTTTGGGCACTGAGCTATTTCCCTTTTTTTATTTGGTGGTTCGAATTTTATTTTTGTGTGCATAATTGCTTCAACTTTATAAATGTCTGTATTATTTTTGTTTTGTTTTAAGTTGACATAAAACATCGGCAACGGATGCTTTGTAATTCTTTGTTTTATATTTGAAACGTTTGTAACATCGAATCCCAACCTAGTTATTTCCTCTTTTATTTCTTCTGTTGATATTCTGTGGTGTAGCCCTTTTAATACTACGCTAAAGTCTTTTTCCTGTTTGGGTTTATATGTATGAAATTCTGTGTTCTTTTCAGCCAGAGCTTTTGTAATAGTTTTGTACCCTTCTCCTGACTTTGGTTGAATTTTAACCTCGCTATCTTTGAGGAATTTGAGCTGGTATTCATTCTTGGCAATGTTTTTTAGCAGATCTATTAACGGTTGAGCATTATTTACTCCAGAGACGTAGATTGGAGGAGGTTTCGGGACTCTTTGGTCTCTTTCTTGTGGACTGGTACCGCCTATTTCAACTTCTGATAGTATCGCGAATCTATTTGAACTAGTTGGCAAATCAAGCCAGTAGTCCCCTAGTTTTGACTGTTTTTGTTTATTTTGTGTTGTGTTTTCTGGGCTTGATCTAGCGCGTTTAGGGGTTTGGTTTGTTTTCACTACAGGAATTTTTACACGACATTTAGATTGTGGATCGGTTTGAATATTTCCTACTGGTGTGAGGGAATCAATATATTTATCTGATGAGTGGGTTATTGTTGTTGAGTGAGTTTTAGGAGTAAGTACACAGCTTTTATATGGTGATTCATTTTGTGTATTTCCTATTGGGTGCTTAATTGAGAGTGTGTTAATGCTGTTATGTGCTGAACGGGCAATTGCTGCTGAGCAAGATTCAGTAATTATAGGTGGAGCCGAAGCTGTAGTGAGTTTGCTTGCACATATTGAATTTGTGTACGAAACGGTTGTATTTGTTGTTGCATTTGATGAGGCTAGAGTTGTAATTATTTTGTTAGTGGTCGTTAGGGCATCGGAGAAATTGTTTGAGGAGGACAGGGCACCTTGCATGTTTATACCATCAACCTTTTGATTTTTTTGTGGAGAAGATCGCTCTCTGAGAGTGTCCGGCATAGATGGACCGTTATTGACTATCATAGGGAACGCACTCCTAGGAGAGCCGGCTCTTTGATTTTCCATAACTGTCTCATTTTTTTGTGTATTCCTACGCTCGCCACAGAGCGAGCGTAAAACACTCATTTTGGCGCACTTACCTATATATATGTATGTATGTTTATTATTATTGTTTGTTTTGTGGCAATTTTGTTTTAACTTTTTGTCACTATTTGTTTTTATTAAATGGCAGACTGCAACCACCACTAAACAGTATTTATCAAAAAAATGCCAATTAAACGTCCTGTCGCACTTTGACACTTTTTTTTAAGTTTTTTAGATTTGCAAGCAGAGTGAAAAGAAACCAAACCGCACCGTAAATATGTATGTGGTTGAAATTTTTAAGCAAAATACAGCATTTAATCCCAATACTGAAGCAATTCGAATTGGGGCTTCACGCATTTGATCGTAAATTTTCCCAAATATCGTAAGCGCATTCAAAACGCCGGACTAGGGCAAGTTTCTAGTCGGTCGTGCGTTTGACAAGCAGTGGTGCTATTTTAGCCGTTTTCTTCCAAAAGGTTCGGCAACACTGACGGCAATACAATTTCCAATTACCCAAACAATTAGCATTTAATTTAAAATTTATGAAAATGGCGTCCTTTGAAGCAAAAATAATAAAGTTAGTGCGGGAGCAAACACGCTGTTTCGTTTTACGAACGCATACCTCACCAGTTATGCAAAAGATATCGTGAACGCGGAGTAACCGCAGAGTAAACGCCGGTAAACGCGCGACCGACCAAACGAGCCTTTGTGATAAAGCCTTAATCCTTAGTATAATTACATATATGTATGTATGGTATGTATATGCATGCATATCTGTATATATTACTAAGTGTGAACATAAATATATAAATAAATTAACTAAAATCATAAAATAAGTACATATGTACATGTGTTTTTTTATTTCACTTTCCATAATTATTCTTTTTATAATCCTATTGTCGCACCAAGACACTAAATAACAACTTTCACGGCACAAATTTAACCAACAAATTATCGAATAAAACAAAAATTTGAATGCCAAATCAATTGAAATATATTATTTCACATATATTTATATAGATATTATCATAAAATGCGATAAATACTAAAATATTTAATATTAAACACAAATCATCACATTTCTCACACATAAATTTACGCATTTTGGCTGTTCTCTCATTCCGTGTGCGCCTTATGACAACATGCGCGCAGAGAGGAAATTTTCGCACCAGCAATGGCGCAGTCTTCTATTCTATCATTCTTGATTTTTGCACACTAGTCATTGAGTGAGGCCGTCATGTCGACAAAGACAATATACAGAAAGACCTTTCATTGCTCTCTTGAGTGAGAATCAACATATTGAAGTGTATGGCAGCCACATTGGAATCATGATCGGCAATTCCACCAAAGACAATATACTATAAAGATATTACATCGTTCTCTTCACTCGGCGAAATGAGTTTAAATTGCGTGGCTGCCTATGGAGAAATTATTAACTCAACACCCGAAGTGTGCTCGGCAATGCAAGGGCAAAACATGTGGATACACATTCTGGTTTTTGCGTTCTATATGTGCGTGTGTGTTTACTACATGTGCGAATGTTTCTATGCTTGCTTGCATGTTTACGGCATGCATATACTCGTATGTATATGTATGTAGGAATGTTATTTTTTATTTATTTGTTAGAATTGGAATAAAATCGAATTTCAATCATAGCAATCGAAGACGATGCATTAGCTTTTGTCAAGAGCGGGCCGGTTGTAGTGTGTACTGGTGTGTACATGCATTTTGAGTGGCTGTAGAGAAAGGAATACAAGAAATTATTTCGAGAGAATCAAATTACACCCAAAATATATGTAAAAATTCTACTCAAGAATACGGTATACTAAAATCTCACAAGGACTTTATGCCAAGAAAATTCAATTTTGCACACAAATACTGTACAATGATGAGTTGCAAAAAAGAATGGAAAGGGGGTAACTGAGACGTAAAAAATTAGAGAAAATGCCCACTTCTGGTATACTGACGGTTCTAAGACAATGGACGGAACTGGGGCAGGAGTATTTGGGCCTAGAACCAACTACTGGGAACCAATGGGTTCTTTTCCAAGCATTTTTCAAGCGGAAATTCACGCTATTGAAAGATGTGCCGAGATCAACATTGACAGGAAGTATCGGTGGAAAAACATCGTGATACTAAATGATAGTCAAGCAGAACTCAAGAGTCTGAGCTCACCCTTAGTGAGGTCTAAACTTGTGTGGGACTGTATTGGGAAGCTAAACTCCCTAGGCAATATGAAAAAGTTATCTCTAATGTGGGTACCAGGCCACATAGGAGTAGAGGGAAATGGGAAGGCTGATAGCTTAGCTAGGAAGGCTGTGGCCTCTCACTTCAACGGCCCTGAACCCTTCTGTGGACTATCATCCAATACCATTAGAGGTCTGCTGAAGAAGTGTGCAGATGCAAAAAGAAGTCAAACCTGGAAAACTCTTCCGGGATTAAGACAGTCCAAAGCTCTTCTGGGCGATTTTAATCCTAAAAGAGCTAAGGAGTTAATAAATATGCCTAGGGGTAAATTAAGAATCATCACAGGCATTTTAAGCGGACATTGTATACTCAACTACCATTTAAACAAGTTAGGTATATCTTCAGATACCATCTGTCGATTTTGTGGAGAAAGTGACGAAACCTCACTGCACCTGATCACAGACTGCGGACCATTGGCACACAAAAGACATAGGTGTTTTGGAGAATATATCTTAGATATGAGCAAGATCCCTCATCTTGATTTCTCCAAAATATATGAATTCCTGTCGGAAATTAACCTGACAGAAGATTTATAGATGAGACTATCCTCATCTTTCAAATAAATAGGGGCATCACAATAGATCTTTTAGGTCGCAGTGTATAACACCCTTAAATGTATCTATCTATCTAGAATTGGAATGAAGACGAATTTCAATCATAGCAATCGAAGACGAGGCATTAGCTTTTGACAATAACGGGTCGGTTGTAGTGTGTACTGGTGTGTACATGCATTTTGAGTGGCTGTAGAAAAAGAAACAATCAGCCGACGACTCAAGTCGACTTTGTTAATGCCTGCGCACACATGTTATTCAGATATATAATTATACAAATGTTTTTATGCGGCAGTGTGTAATATTAAATGTATTCAGGAACAGAATTCATTTCAAACAAAAATTTGTAAAAATTCCAAAAAATTTTAATTAATATTAAAATTAATGCACTTTACAATATATATTTAAAAAAAAAATTACTTTGTAAATATTAGTACTACTATATGTAAGTTAATTGCATTTGAATAATTTCATTTACGTAGGTAGGCATGTATATTTCTATAACTAATTATGGGAATATTTTTAAAATTTATATTGTAAATTAGTAAAAAAAAATAAAAAATCTGTGTATAAAATTAATAAATAATAATATGTATTTATTTAAATTATTGCTTTATCTCTAAAAAAAAAGCCACAATCGAATTGCACAGCAAATCTTCATGGCTGCACCAGCAGAAGACTAAAAGTTATTTTTTGCGGAATGTTATGTACAGAATTATAGAAATTTTAGTTAATTCAGAATTGCACCAGCAAATACTTTGACTCTCTAATGTACTCCAAAATCAACAAAAATAGTAAAAGTGTCTTTACCCGCGTTGGTCTATAGTTTTTGTGGCTTAGGGTTCGAGCCCCAGCAAAATGCTGTGTTTTATCGGATTTTTTTTATATTAATAATCATTTTTATAAATAGTAGTAAAAGTATTTTTTCATTTTCCATAAATTAAACAGTATTATATAATTCTACTGGACCAAAACTAGAGCAGAATTATTTCATGCCTGTTATAGAAGAAGAATGGAAACGGCGGAGCATTATGAAATTCAGCTTTGACAAATCATATACATACATACATATGCATGTACATATGTATGCACATATTTGTCTTTTATCACATATTTGATAAAAATAATGAAATGAAAATAAAAGCGTAATTTCTCGTATAGGAGTTTTTGTTGTATGATGTGCGGTGTGGCTTCTTTAAATATAAAGTGAAGCAGAGTTAGAATTCAATTTGTCATGAAATTTTGGATATGTCAATATTTTCAGTATGGACAAATATCAGCACAATTTACTCTTTCGATCTTATACATAATTCCTATTTTCGCGTCAGCAACATGTGATCAAACATATTTTTAGTCTATCCGAAGAAAGAATAATTATGCACAAAAAACCAATTTTGCTAAAATTAGTGTTAATATTTTAATATTCATATGTTCGTCTGTTCCCTATTCCATCAGAAAATGTATCTAAATAATTTTTAGATTAAGGGTACAGTCAACAAGGTTTCAAACGATTTTTTTTCTTTGTCAGATCAGCTTGAAATACTATAACCACATTCTATTACAAATTAAACCACTCGTACGTACATGAATAGGTTCATACATATCTATGAGCACTGATTCTCCGCATTTACATAGTATATGATGTTCATGTTTGAAGTAAATTTTATGAACTTCAATATCTAGTATTAAATGCATAATTTCTTGTTATACATTGATTTACAAAGTTTTGTAAATAAAACCGTATATAATGCAATAACCTATATATAAAAATTTATTTCCTATGGAAAAATGTAGTTCAACCATGATTGTGTTCCAACGCATAATAAACCACTTCATAATCGAAAATTATTATAATCAAAAATCTATAAAAAATTATTTCAAGTATTTAAAAATCCAAGAAATTTTATATTTATATTAGGATAAATAATGTTTAGTAAAACATATTTTAATATAAGGTGCGTCTTTTTGCCAATTACATTTGACATTTACCTCTAAAAATGTCTGCATGATGTCTGCAGGGCTTCTCCAAGTCGACTTTCTTGCATGTTTTTTCACAAACGCCATTCGAAATACTACAACCGGCAACTCTTTGACGTGAGACTAATAAAAATGTGCAAAAACTTCTTACTGCTTGCTTCGTGCTCTTTCTGCGGGTAAACTTGTCTTTGGATGTGTATCCACTTACATACATACATTAATAGAATATACTTTGAATTAAATAACACGGTGCGACAAAAAAAAATTCCCGGGAAGTGATACTATTTTTCTGATAGGTATTGTCGAGTACAACCATAATCTGTATTTGAAATTTGCCAGTCACATCAGAATTTTGAGATACCGTTAAAAAGCCGGTTTTTCGTACCTCTATGCATTTATAAGCCAGTAACTTACTGGTTTACTAACCGATTTTCAGTTACTCAACGGATTTGGAAAGAAGAAACTAGTACCTTTAGAATGGTGTATATATTGTTATTGTTGGCTTAAAAGCTCTTTAAAAAAAATCCATTAAAAATTGACTGAGTTATTCAACTATTTATCAAACTTAAATTTTTGCAAAAATAAAACTTTTAGCTTTTTCAGTCAAAAATGTTTGCTTGACTGTCTTTTTTTTAATTCAGCATCATCGGTTTCTCTCCGAAGTGACCAGCAATATTCTGAAAGCATTTTTATTTTATTTTTTCCTTCAAATCGTTTTTCAATTGTAATCATCTCTTGGTGAAAATGTTCACCTTGTTCATCGCTGAACTGACCCAGATTGTCTGGGAAGAAATCTAAGTGCGAATGCAGGAAATGAAATTTTACATCTATAGCGGCGTGTAGGGACTAAATCTACAAAGTCAATACAAACAACACACAGAGTCATTTTTTCTGCGACTGCGAAATGAAGATTTTCTGCGACTGCGAAAACAAAGATTTTCTGCGACTGCGAAAACGAAGATTTTCTGCGACTACGAAAACGAAGATTTTCTGCGAAGCAAGATTTTATGAATCAAGTCTGGAATTGATTCGAATCAGCGAGCGCAACAACAAATTCATGAGAAATATTTCCTTCACAGACATCGGCACGAGCAAATAGCAAAACATGTCCGATATATTCTGTATTAAAAAGAAGTAATAGGAAATTCTATGCAAAAAAAATTATAATTTGGGAGCGATAACAAAAACAATTTACTTTACAACAATACACATGCAACAACAAATTCATGAGAAATATTTTCTTCACAGACATCGGCACGAGCAAATATCAAAACCTGTCCACTATATTCTGTGTTAAAAAGAAGTAATAGGAAATTCTATGCAAATAAAATTTAAATCAGTAAACAAATTTTTTTTATTATCCAATGTAACATATACTAATGTGTTCATAGAAATCGAACAGGTACCGTGTAACAAAAAGGTGTTAACACATCGCCCGTGAGTTCGAACACTCATTGGTTTTTTTTTATAATGTCAAGTGTTCTAATATGCACGAATTATGATTTCTGACTATCCAGAATCATGTAAAATAATTAAAAACTTAGGTTTTTGTAAATTTTAATATGTTTAATTTCAATAATTTTACTTTGCTACACACTAAACTTAGTTTAATAATTCTAAAAAAGGAGATGAACACATACGTCCAGTTCGTTTCAATGCTTTTATATCACTCCTCGTTTCGTTACTCCATTCTTTTCTCGTTACTCTATTCTTTACTTTCATTTGTATATTATGTTAAGATAGGCATAGTTGATACATGTTATGAGCTACGTATTATTATATGTTTACACATTATTATACTCTGTAAATAGGTTATGTTATGTATGTATATCATAACTCACGCATTATGCTTCGTTATTACATGGCAAATCTTTCTTATACGCAAAACCACAAATGTTTTGTTTTAAGCCGCACTTTAAGAAACCTTTGTCATACAGAAAATTCATTCTTGTGTATTTTACCCCAGCCACACAAAACAGAAAATAAAAATTTGATTCCAAATCAATCGCTTCGGCAGTGAGCACACACACACACTAATATTATTCATTCGAATGTGCAAACAACAACAATAGCCAGGTGTGTGGCTATCGTGTTTGATACAAGAACGATGGATACATATTCACGACTGCTTCGTGAAGTTGCCGAATATTTTTTCAATGTGGTTGCCATCAGAGAACTTTGGCATTATTCAAAGAAGTCAGTCAATATTGTTTTTGGTGGAGCAGCTGCTCGTTGTTCTTCATTTTGTTCTGTGAAGTTTTGCAAGATGACCATATTCAAGATGTATAACTAAATGACCAACCGAAGGATCTCTTGCATGAGTTGGAAATGAGAGTAGACGCCATACAGCCTCCTTGTTGCTTATATATCAGCTCATTTGATAAAGTGTTACCTAGTCATTGTCGCTAACACCTTGACACCTAACACTGCAAAAACAGCTTCTTTTAATAATTTACAATTACTTTTAACAGAACTATAATATTCGACATTAATATACGGCTTTATATCACTTTGAAAGTAACGGTGAATATGGTACAACTCATCAGCTGTCTATATAGTTTCCAGCTTCTTGATTATTCATTATAAAAGAAAAAGAATGTCCACAATCATCTATGGAACGCCTTCGATATAAGGGATATCCATCATTTCCAGTTATTGTGTCTGATAATTAGTCCTTCAGAAATCGTTTTGTGCATCTGTAACTAACCATTAATATTTAAGGAAACACATGGACCACAAATCATATTCGTAATAAAATGTGAAGCAATTCAGGATTAACCTCTTCATCTGGTATTTCAGCGGAAATGTTATTGTCAATTTCATCTGGTCTAATATTTATGTTCAACCAACCAAATTAAAATATGTGCGTGAGGAAGTCCTCGATTTGGCCAACTTGGCTTGTTGCTTAGCCATTAGCTCCGAAGACAGTACAAGGGCGTCAATGATCAGTGGAGCAATGAATCTTCTGGTTGCCATACACTTCATTTTTTTTAAATTTAATTTAAAAGGATTAATCACAATAATAAATTATTATAACTAATTTAAGAAGAAGAGTCATAGCTACCAGGGCCTTCAACTCGATTTTAATATATTATTTTACATATTTACTTATTTAGGTATTTAAATATAGTTTTGGATGTGGCATTCTTTTAAGAATTTATTGATCTTTGTTATGTTATTCTTTGATGTATCTTTTAGAGAATCACTTGGAATCTGGTTATGGAATATATTTTTACGGGTTTTTTGGAAGTTGAGGCAGTTATTTAGCAGGTGTAACGAGGATATTGATTCCCCACAGAATTGACAGTTAGGTAACGGTTCCCCACGTAGCAAATGCTCGTTTGAGCATTTGGTGTGTCCGATGCGGAGTCGTACAAAGTTTTTTGTTTGTTGGCGAGAGCAAGTTACAGGATAATATGGTTTCATTCCATCTGTGTTGAAGGTGGTGTAAATGTGTTTATATTTTTTCCAAGTGCAATAGTTCGTGGCAACATGGAGAGATACTATATGTCGCAGTAGGTCTTTAGTTTCTGTGACTTGGAAGACGTAGTTTGGAGCCGTAATTGACTCTGCAGCAGCTATATCTGCAAGTTCGTTACCTGGTATCCCCGAATGTCCTGGGACCCACATAATTTTTATTTTCTTGGAATATTTAATACACGAGTTACGGATATTGTTTATGGTCCTGCTGCTATCATTATTGAAGTTTCGAATGGCTTCAATAGTCGATTTGCTGTCTGTACATATGAGGAAGTTTCCTTTATTTTTGTGAGCAAAGTCGATGGCACATTTAACAGCAAAAGCTTCGGCAGTAAATACAGAGCTAAAAGGAGGAAGACATCCTGACGTAATTAAATTTCCGTTGTGGTGGACTACAGCAAATGATGTGCCAAGAGTTCCTTTTGATCCGTCTGTATAGAGTAGGCTCCATTTTTTGTTTATATATTCACTTGCCGTTTCTGTAAAAAGTTGTCTATAAACTTTGGGATCGGTAACGGTTTTTGGATATTGCAGTAAATTCAATGCGAAGGAGCTATCTTTTATATTCCAAGGTGGTTCACTTTGTCGCTTAGTTTGACAGACTTTTATATCCCAGTCAAGGTTTTTGGTGAGTTGGACACATCTACGAATTATGGATTTAATTTTATATTGCCGTTTGTGCTTGACAACCTCCATTATGTCTTTGTGCAGTACTCTGTTGTTAGTAATGAAGAGTTTAGGGATGAGCTTTGATGTTGACATCGATAATTGCTGTTGAATAGATGGTAGCCCAGCTTCAGCGAATATATTTTTTAAAGGTGACGTTGGAAAGGCGCTGATGCTCCTGCGAACAGCTGTGTTGTAAGGGGCTTCCAAAGATTTTAGGTTTTTTTGAGAACACCATCCATAAATTGGCAATGCGTAATCTATTTTTGAAAGTATGAGAGCTCTGGTGATGTTAATTAATGTTGAAATGTGTATTAAACTGTGTTTGGATGTTAGGTATTTAATAATGTTGAGGCGGGTAGCTAGACTTTTTCTTAACTGTAAACAATGCTCCTTAAAGTTAAACTTATTATCAAAAATAACACCAAGAATTCTCAGATGTTTTACAAGTTCAATATTTACATTATCATATTTAAGGCTAAAACAATTACATTTGGTTTTCTTACATATATGTAGTATTTTACATTTACTAACAGATAGTTTGGCGCCAGAGAAGTTGCCCCAATTTGTAATTTCATTAAGTATTTTTGTGAAAGTAGATTTGATAGTATCGAGATCTTTTGTTTTAGAAAATATAATGGCGTCGTCTGCGTAAATTGTGTGTTGGATATTTTTGTATCCATGGAGTAATTTACTGAATTGGTCGAATGCAATAATAAATAGAACAACCGATAGGGGGGAACCCTGCGGTATGCCATTGACGAGGGGGTATGTATTTGATAGTTCTGTATTAACTCTAACTCTTATTTTTCGGTTTGATAAGAAAGCTCTGACTATATTAAAAATTTTCTTTCCTATACCCCAGGTCGCCAGTTGTTGAAGGACAACATGTATTCCTATGCGGTCAAAGGTTTTATTTTACTTTTTTCTATATTGAATTTAGAATTTATTTCTATGAAGATCGGGAAATGATCGCTTCCGTGCAAATATTCAGAAATTTTCCAAGAACATTTAGGAGCAATTTGTGAGGAGCATATGCTGAGATCTATGTGTGAAAAGGTTTTATGAGTAGAAAAATGTGTAGGCGACTCATCATTTAAGACTATTAAACTTTCACATAAAATAAGATCCTCCAAGATTCTTCCTCGTTGGTTGGAAATTCTTGATCCCCATAGCGGACTCCATGAATTAAAGTCACCTACTATAATGTAGGGTGTATTTATGGAGCGTGTAATAGAATGTAAATTTTGCGAAGTGAAGTTTTGACATGGGGGGATATACATATTGATTATATTGAAAATTATGCCAATATTGATTTCGATTATGTGTGTTGCTAGAAGAGAATTAACTGAAACCAGTTTGTGAGGGATGTGTTTTTTTATGAGGAAACCTACGCCTTGTTTAGAAGTAGTGTTGGTTGTCAAGTTATGAAAGTACCCTACATATTGTTTTGGTACTATTGTATTATTTGTTGAAAACGGGATGTGTGTTTCTTGTAGCGCAATTATGTCCGGGTTAAAGTCTTTTATTAACAATTGTAATTCGTGGTAGTTGTTTACGAGTCCTTTTATGTTCCACTGTAAGAGTTTAAGGTTCATTTATTGAGTACCAAATGGAGAAATAAAAAAGCAAAAAATGCGTTGTTTATTTTATTATTCTTCTTCGTCAGACGAAAGAAGAGTTTTGTGTGTTGTTTTGGATGAATAATTATCTATATTTCGAAGAGAATTAAAAATGGGTAGTGTATTATTGTTTTTGGATTCAAGAGAAGAATTGGTAAAATGGTTAAGAGATGGTTTTTTAATGAGAGATGAAGTGTCGGAAGTAGAGGTGTTTGAAGCGTTGTCATTTTTTGTTTCTTTGTGTGTTAAGAAACTACTAAAACTGGTTTGTTTATTGCTGTTGTTGGATTCGAGAGAGAAGCTGGTTGAAGTAGTTGTTTTTTTACTAGTAGCGGTTAGTTCTGTTGTGGGAGTAATTTTTACTTTATTTGTTGTATGGTTTGTGGTTTCATTGTTTTCGTTTAGTTTTGTTTCTGTTTGATTTTTTGGAGTAGTGTGTTTTATGTTAGAAGAGGAAAGTACGGAAGCATAGCTATGTACAGAGGGATTTAAAGGTGTTTGGTTTCTATGAATTTGCCTGGCTTCCCGTATTGTGCATTTGTTTTTTGTTTTTATGTGCAGAATTTCTTTTTCTTGGATGAACCTTTTACAGTTTCTGGAAGAAGAAGGGTGATCTTCTGCACAGTTAGCACAGAAAGTGCGGGAGCAATTAATGGGAGTATGTGGTGGGAGGGCACAGTTCGCACAAGCAGGGGTTCCTTTGCAGCGTTTAGCTGTATGTCCCAGCTTCTGACACGATTTGCAACGCATTGGACTGGGAATGTACTCTCTTATCTTTACTGTATGCCAGGAAATATCAATTTTGTCAGGAAGGTGATATAAATCAAACGTTAAGAGTATAACTCCGCTTGGGTGTGTTTTACCTTCCGTGATTTTTAGGAATTTGTGGATGGAAGCGACTCCTTGGGAACTTAGTTCACGAACGATTTCTTCGTCTGACACAGTATTTAAATAGGGCGCATATACTGTACCCTTTGTATAATTTAGGGAGTTGTGCAATGTGCATTTAATTGGACATAGTCCATGTAGTGTTTTAGCTGATAAAAATTTCTCGGCTATCGTTTGGTTTTTGACTAGAAGCAGCAATGTGCCGTCACGAAGCTCTGAGATGGAGGTGATGTCTTTGCTAATGAGCTGAAGAGATTTTTGCACTGAGAAACAGGAGAAGTTTGACAACGGAGTTTTTTCATCAGCAGAAGCTACAACAATGAATTTGGGATTAGCCTGGATGGTTTTTGGGAGATCGGGGAAGGTGATGGAGGAACTAAGGTTGTGCCGTTTCTTTTTTTTTGTCTCAGGGCCGTCCGCAAGTAAAGCGAAACGGTTGCCTTCGACGGAGGGGGGCCCGGGGGCCATGATCTACTTTATGGAGTTGTACACTATTCACTTGATGGAAAGTATTTATTGTGTAAAAATACAAGTACGAACCGTAGTAAAGATAATGTGAAGTGAAACCGCGAACGGTATGCAAAAACTTGAGAAAAAACTCAGAAAGAAACCGGAGTATACACTTGTGTCTGCTCGCCACGAGTATTAGTCGGAGACTGCATACACTTCAATGTGTTGATTCACACTCAAGAGAGCAATGAAAGGTCTTTCTGTATATTGTCTTTGTTCGTACCATGCTCGATACTGCTGCGACAACGAGTGGCGCCAACGACATGCAACAGATGTGTTGTTAATTTCTCCTCCCTTAAGATCAGCCGACCCTCTTAGAAATCTCATATTCTATTGCATACATTCATACATACATATGTATGTATGCAGCTTCCTTCATAGTGGAAACCAAAGTATACAGAGTAAAAATACTTAAACGTCAAAACGGCAAAGCAGTGAAATAAAGCAGACGGACGTTCTACACGAATCCACTGAAAATCGTGTTGAATCCACTCAGAATCGTGGTGAATCCACTCAAAATCGTGGTGTGTTCGCTACGGACGCTGGCAGAGAAAAAGAGTGGAAACTCTCTGGTGGAAACACCAATCAATTTTATTTTTTTCGCATTGAATTAAAAAACTAAATATGAATGTAGGTACATTTTTGATCACCAAGCATAAAAGCCGATTTAAGGCCGGTTTACATATAGCGCACGCTGGCCGGGGGCGTAAAAACGCTTCTTCATTCACACGAGAGCAGCAGAAATTGAAATTTCTTATGCTCTCTTGTTTTTATATTTCATAATGCGAATTGCGATGTGTAAAAACCAAATACAAGTACTCACATTGATACCGAATTCAATTGGTACCAGCACTTATACAAGAAAAATTGCATGAATGAAAATGTACTTGAACACATAAAGGGTTTTTCAAGAGAAACGCTACAAAAGTAAATCGATAGTGACAGCAAACGACGCCATATTTTTTCCCGCTCTTTTGACATTTCTCTTCAGTAAGGTTTGCCATTTCATCATGCAAAGAAATTATTAAAATTTACTACCGAAATTCGGAGTCAGTCGCCTCAACTTTAAGAGCGCTACGTCCAATTTATGATGAGGCTCATTTCTGGCTGAATGGCTTCGTCAATAAGCAAAATATGCGTTATTGATTAGACAGCAATCCACACGTACTCCATGAGTCATCATTGCATCCCGAAAGAATTACGGTTTGGTGCGGTTTATGGGCCGGCGGCGTCATTGGGCCGTACTTCTTCCGTGATGATCAAGACCGGCACATTACTGTGAATGCGAATCGCTACCGTTCAATGATAACCGAATATTTTAGGCCCCAATTGGATAATATGGACTTAGAGGACATGTGGTTCCAACAGGACGGCGCCACAAGCCACACAGCGAATGCCACAATCAATTTACTGCAAACCAAGTTTGGTGAACATGTTATCTCACGAAATGGCCCAGACGATTGGCCGCCTCGGTCGTGCGATTTGACGCCGTTAGATTATTTCCTGTGGGGCTACGTCAATTCTATGGTCTATGCCAACAAGCCAGCGACGATTGATGAACTTCGTACGAATATCGAAGTATCGGCCGATTTATGCTTGAAAACCGTTGAAAATTGGGTTCAGCGTCTGGACTTCTGCAAGCGTGCCCGTGGTGGCTATGCAAAAGAAATCGAGTTCCATACATAATGGCATCGAACGTACTTTCACAGGAATAAAGAATTTCATTGATATCTAAAACCGGTTTTGTTTTATTTAAAAAAACTTTTGTAGCGCTCTTATTGAAAAACCCGATACTATATGAAAGAGTTTAGTATTGCATTATTTCTCTGTTTTACAAATGAATGAATTCATATGGAAAATAAGAAAACAAGAGGCAATGGGACTGTGTGAACAAAAACACATTCGTAATTTAATTACAACGTAATATAACTGCTTAGTTACGCATAGCTTCAGTATAAGTGCTGTCGGTATAGTAACAACAGAATGCATCGCTGCATCGCAATACTTTCATAAAATGAAAGAGAGAAAAAAACATTTTACTAAATCAAATTCAAGTATTCCAGAAGTACCATAAATATACTCTTGAAATAAACACTAACATATATGAAAGTTCATAGCCAAAAGCCTTGGCAGCTAGTGCTCCTTTATCATGTATTCTAATTATTTATAATTATAGTACATATAATAATAAATAAATAAAAGTCCATATGTGGCATATTTACTTTGTCATTTAAAATTTGTCCAAGTGATATACATACAGTATTACAAACAGTTTGCAATGAAAAACCAAATACCAAAACAACGGATACAAAATAATATCTGCAACAAAATCACATCACTGAACTGTTTTTGATACGCACGACTTAAGTTTTGTAGATGCTCTTTTATAAAAATTTATATGATCACTAAGAATATATAAATCCTTAGTCAACTGATTTCAAAGTAAAAGGCACAACTTGTCAGTTCAACGTTATAAACTTTATTAAAACTTATTTGTTAGTAGTATTTATATATAAATAAATTGTATTCTTAACTTACGGATAGAGGTTTTTAAAAAGAGAAGGAAAAGGAGGTTTGAAAAGAGATAGCAGGTATATAGAGTTAATATAGAATAAGTGTGTAGTTAGTGTTACTGAGCGGCTGTAGGTATCGTTCCGATCTGTCCCCAACTCACATGGCGCCGACGGCCAAGAGGCGCCAGATGATCGGATATGCAGGCCAGTTCGGTCGAACAACGCCGACGGCCAAGAGGCGCCAGACAAATATGGATTATTTAGTGATGTCAGGCAATCAAGTCTGGCGACTGTAATTCGGCGCCAGATGATCGGTTATGCAGGCCAGTTCGGTCGAACAACGCCGACGGCCAAGAGGCGCCAGACAAGTATGGATTATTTAGTGATGTCAGGCAATCAAGTCTGGCGACTGTAATTCCTCCCCCCTTGGAGTAAAGCGACGGCCACAAGGATGACGCCGGGGCAGGAGCGAAATGTTGCAGGCTCGTTGGTTCAGGTCTATATGTTGTCCGTTTTATGCTGTGCCATGCTGTCGATGCTCTGATGTTTAGAATGACGATTGCTGAGATGGGTTCAAGTTCAAGTTGTATTCCGATGCTCATCTGGTAGTCTCTTAATTTTTGTACGCTTAAGATTTCGGTGGATGTAGGTAGTTATTGGGTGGTGGTAGTATATGAATTTCATCCTAATATACACTTGGGTTATCTTGGGGACTATTCGGATTATTTCGACGGAGCAGTGCTGATAGTGAAGTAGTGCTGTACCTTCTATAGTGTGGGGTTTAGTGCTGCAAGTAGAATTTATTAGTTTTTGGAACATTGACAAATAATATACATATAATTATGTTCTGGCTGTGTAATTGATTCGGTATGTCCTATGTCATCTATTGGGCAATAAGCAGGTTGATTGTTCATCAATTTTCCTATGCAGTTTGAAGAGTCAGTTCTCTCTTAGTTGTTGGATTCAGCGCGGTAGTAAGTGTCTTCTATTTTGGGGCATCGTGTATTTGAAAGTTGTATGTTATATTCATTATAGGTTATAAATGGTTTTGTTGTTATCGATTTTGTTTTGTTTATTTGAATTGGTGGGATTATATGATAAAAATAATATTTGTTGGGTAACATATTTGGTATGCGTATATTGAATATAATATTTGATTTATTTTAATATGCTTGTAGTTCAAGCAATTCATAAATGTGTTTATTTCAGACAATGTTTATGTTTTGTTTCTTTAAGACATTTTCAATTGCAGCTTGATTTAATAAGAATTTTGGAATGGCGTTTAGTTTACTTAAAATAATTGCTTCTGCAATATTTGATAAATGGTTCATTAATTGATTTGATTTAAGTACTGTGTTTGTTTTCTTTTGTATTTATATTCATCATTGTGAATGTAGATTGTCGATGAAGAAAAATAATTTGTGTTATATGAAATGGAAATCTGGCTTTTTGAGGCACTAGGTTTCATGTTTAAATTGGTTATACTGGAGTGCTCATATTCAGTGAGATCGCAGTGTGTTTTCTTACTGGAGTGCTCATATTCAGTGAGATCGCAGTGTGATATTTTGTTTGTTTATATTCATCGTTTTAGATTTGTTGTGAAGGAAAATAATTAGTTTTATGTGACATAGAAATCTGGCTTTTTAAGGCACTAGGTTTCATGTTTGAATTTGTTATACTGGAGTGCTCATATTCAGTGAGATCGCAGTGTGTTTTCTTACTGGAGTGCTCATATTCAGTGAGATCGCAGTGTAATTATTTTTTATTTTATAAATATATGTATATATATATATATATATATATATATATATTTTTTTTTTTTTTTTTTTTTTTTTTTTTTTTTTTTTTTTTTTTTTTAATGCAACTTTACTGTGTATATCCGCGATGGATACAACATCTGAGATAGATGTTAACAGTATTGGTACATTTAGGAATTTACGATTGTGTTTCTTTTTTTATTGCTTGTTTTCGTCTAAGCTTGCCTTTGTGTATTTTTTTGTTTTCTTTCGTTATCACGGTTAATTTATTATCTTTAGCTATAGTGTGTTTTGAGAATCTAGGAGTAAGTTTATTACGCCTTGCTTCCTTTCTGAAGATTACCTCATTTTCTAGCCTAGTTTCTAGGTTTTCTCTAGTTTCATTTAATTTTTGAGTCCGTTTTGTGACTATATTGTTTATTTTTTCTTTAATTTGCGGGTACAATTCTTCAAGAAATTCATTTAATTTCGTAAGATAGTCGTGTTCAGTTGTAAATTTGATGTTTTTGGAAAATTTGTAAGGTCTTCCGAAGAAAAGTTCGTATGGTGTAGTTTTAGTTAAAGAATGGATTGCATTATTATAAGTTATTAAGACTTCTGATAGGATTTCTTCGTGTTCTATTGTTAATTTATTTTCTTTTCGTTTTGATAGTATAAGACGGTATATTTCAGTGAGTGTTGAGTGTAGTCTTTCTACAGGACCATTGCTGCTTGTTTGTTGAAAGGAGGTTATGTGTAGATCGATTTCGTATTGTTTGCAGAATTCTTGAAATATTATTGCGGTGAATTCTGTACCTTGATCACATACAATTTTCTTTGGTACGCCATAAAATCTAATATACTGTTTTATTGAATTAAGGACTGTGATACTACTTCTATTAGACAGGGTGTAGCCAGCAGCGAACTTTGAAAATTTGTCAACTAGTGTTAGTATCTGATGATGATTTATACTGTAAATATCTATATGAATGATGTCTAAAGGTTTAGAGGGCATTTCTGTTATATTATAATGTGGTTTGGGTGGGTGTCTATCATATTTGAAATTTTTACATTTTTCACAGTTATTAATAATATTAGTTATTTTATTTTTCATTAGAGGGAAATAGAATTGTCGTTGGAGATGGGCAAGACTTTCATTGATACCTCTGTGGTTGGAACGTTCATGATAGTCTTTGATAGTTTTTTCTTGTTCTTCTTCGGATCTAATGTCTTTAACTTTCTCTGTACATCTTATCAAACGAAATAGTTTGTTTTCAGAAAAATATTTAGAAAAAGTTGACTGTACTATACGGAAGATATTATCGTCACAGAATATTGCAGTAATTTTATTGGGTGGTATAAGTGTTTTGAATATATTTATCATTGAGTGTTCATCGAATAGGAGATTGCGAATTATTCTTCTCTGCTTGTTCTTGAACACTGTTTCTACTGTCATTGGTGATCCTTTGTTGGTTGCTTCTAGTATGAGTTGTAGATTGAAATCGTTTAGCGGCCTTTCAGATATTTCTATCCCATCATTTAAATTTTCATCGCTGCTGTGGATAGTGGTTAGATTATCTTCTTGGTTAGCATTAAGTTCATGGTCATTGTTTTTTTTTGTATTATTGATCCTTATTCTACTTAATGCGTCCGCATTTGTGTTTGCTTTTCCTTTTTTATACAATATTTCGTAATCAAATTCCTCTAGCTTTAAACGCCATCTTACCAATTTTGAGTTTGGCTCCTTAAGACTCATAAGCCACGTTAACGGTTTGTGGTCTGTTACTATTTGGAATTTCCTACCGAAGAGGTAAGGGCGGAAGTATTTTGTTGCCCACACAATAGCTAGAAGTTCTTTTTCAATGGTTGAATAATTTGTTTCACTTTCAGACAACGTTCGGCTAGCGAAGCAAATAGGTTTATCGCTTCCTACTCTGCCCTGTGATAAGATAGCGCCCAAGGCATAGTTGCTGGCGTCTGTAGTAAGGACAAAGGGTTTCGAAAAATCTGGATGAATTAATATTGGGTCATTTGTCAGGATGTTTTTGCATGTCTCAAATGCTTCAATATATTGGTTGTTAATTGTGATTGCGTTACCTTTTTTTAGACAATTAGTAAGGGGTTTAGTTAGTTTTGCCAAATCTTTTATAAATTTTCTATAATAACTTATTAGGCCTATGAAGGATTTAATTTCAGTTCGTGTTTTGGGTAGTGGGAAACTTTTTATAGCATGGATTTTCATGGGGTTGGGTTTTATTCCTTCCGTGGTAATTACATGACCTAAATATGCAATCTCTTTTTTTAGAAATTCTGACTTGTCTAACTGGATTTTAAAATTTGACTCTTTGAGTTTTTCGAATACTAGTTTCAAATTTTCTAAGTGTTCTTGGAGGGATGTAGAATAGATGATAATATCGTCTAGATAAACCAAGCACACTTTTCCTATGAGGTCTTTTAAGACGTTATCCATAACTCTTTGGAAAGTGGATGGTGCGTTTTTTAGGCCAAATGGCATTCGAACGTATTCGAAATGGCCGCCTTCAACTGTAAACGCAGTTTTAGGAATATCTTTTGTGTCCATTTCAATCTGATGGAAGCCGGATGCTAGATCGAGAGTTGAAAAATAAAGACATTTTCCTAATTTGTCCAATATTTCACTTATATTTGGTAGAGGATAGCGATCAGATATTGTTTTGTCGTTGACCTTCCTGTAATCGATTACTAGTCGCCACTTTTGTTTCCCACTAGCATCTAATTTTTTTGGGACTACCCATACTGGGGAGCTCCAAGGGGAATAACTATGACGAATGATACCCTGCTCTAACATATTACTAATTTGCTTCTGTACCTCTTGTTTGTGGACATATGGATACCTGTAAGATTTGGTGTATATTGGTATGTTATCTGTGGTGTTAATTTGGTGTTTTATTTGATTAGTAAAGGTTAATTTATTGCCGTCTTTATAAAATATTTCTTCATAAAATTTGCACAATTTGAGTAGTTTTTTGCATTCCTCTTCATTAAGATGGTCTGTTCTTATTGTCTTATATGTGTCTTTTGGAGTTTGAAAGTTATCTTCTATGTTATTGAAGTTTTGTACTTCAATGAATTTTGAAGATTCGTATGACTCTACTTTTAAGGGTTGTTCCAAAAATAAAATATGATCTTGATTCGAGTAATTAGTTATTTCAATTATGCTGTACCAATTTGTTGAATTATATAGACCTTCTGTTATATAGATATTGGGTTGAATTTCTATTGTAGGGACATATATGTTGCCATTTTGGTTATCCACAGGTAGTTTTGCTAATGTTTTTGACTTAGCATGGATTTTTATTTCGCCAGAAGTAAAGTTAGGTTTGAGTTTAATACTATTTGTTGCATTTTGTGTCACTAAAATATTTTTTTCCAAGTCAATTTTTGCGTTAAGTAGTGTAAGGGAATCTAGACCTAAAAGTCCATCGAAATAGTTGTGGAACTGGAATAGGAGGAACTTAAAATGGCCTGGTTGATTAAATTCTGTGAAAATAGGTATAATAGAATATTTGTTCAGTTCATATTTTTTAAATACAGTAGTTATTGTTGTTGTTTCGCAATTAAATTGTTGACTCTTAGGTATGTATTCCGGATTGATGAATGATGCAGATGCGCCGGTGTCTAGGAGAAATCTTAATGGTCTTCCGAAGGGTGACTGGATGGTTATGTAGGGCAATGTTCTTCCGTGTTTATTTAGTTCTATATACCCTGTCGGACGTTTGAGGCCAATGTGGGAAAATTTTCGTCCTCTTCGATGTTAGTGTGATTTCCTTCATCATTATCGAAGAATGTGTCCAAATTTGGTTGGTATTGGTGACTGTTGTTGTTTAAATTATGCATTTCTTCAAATTTGAAATTCGAATTTCGTACAGTTTGTGTGCGTACATTTTGAGAGGTTTCTGGTTTCGGATAGTTTCTAAACATGTTGGAGTTTGTTGTGTCCATTGGCTCCGGTTTCTGATATCTATTATATTGATTGTTAAACTGTCTTTGATAAGTAGGTCTATCTGCTACATGTCTATTGTTGAATTCTTGATTAGGGTTTTGAAAAGGCTTATAAGAGTTATTATTCATTGGTGTTTGTTGTCTAAATTGTTGTTGCCGGAATGGGTTATTGCGGGCTGTGTTATTATTGTATCGGTTAAAACTATACGGGGTGAGTTGATTATTAAATCTGTTTCTAAATTGTTGTGAGCTTGTCCTGAAGTAAGAAACATTTTGTTCTTTTATGCAATGTGAGAAGGCTTCTGCCATTGTATTTGGTTGCATGGCTCTTATTCTGGAACCTAGTGGTTCTTTTATACCGCTTAAAAAGGAGTTGAGACACATTTCGGAGAACAAATCCTTCTTTGCTTTGATGACATTTGTATCAGTTTCATGTATCATTATGTTGTTACATAAAGCTGATTGTATTTCTATGATTTTACTATAGAATATCTCGATAGCGTCTTCATATTGTTTAGTATTGTGCAAATCACGGATTAACGATGTTTCTGTTCGTTTGTCAGAGTAGTGTAAGATTAAATTTTGTTTTATGTTGTCCCATATTAAAGGGGTGCCGTACATGTTCAGCACTTCGTTAGCTTGTCCCTCAATTTTGTTTCTAATCGCTCTAAGTAGTATTTGTCCCTGTGGGGTATTGTCGGTTCCTCGGATGTGAAGGAGGATTTCTTCCACATTGTTAAGGAATTCATGGAGAAGTCGTGGGTTTCCATCGAACTTCGGCAAGTCTTTTATAGCGTCGGGTATTCTTAGAGCGTCAAATATTTGGCTATGAGTCTGCGGTGTTATTAAGGGTTGTGCTAGGGGAATAGGTTGACTTTCTTGATTCATTGTACCCGATTGATTTGTTGCAATGTTTTTAATAAAACTTTCGTTTAAGCTAATGTCTGTACTTTCAGGTATAGAGGATAGACTTCTAGAAAGTCTTCTTAGTGCATATGGAAAAAGGGTTAGATTTCTCTTTCGCTTATTTGGGTTAGGCATATGATATATTATTATTATAAATTTATTTATTTATTTATTTATTATTATTTTTTTTTTTTTTTTTTATATACAACTTATACACTTACATACACCCAATGATTATTTAGCTTAGGTTCTTTCCGCTGATTGTTGTTTCTGGAGCTGTTGTTCTACTAGTTCTTTTTGTTCATCGGTGATAAGAGCTCGAAAGCTGCCGGTGCACTTCAATATTTTTTTGTTTTTTTTTTTTTTTTTTTTTTTGTCACTGCTACTGGTGTTCGATATAATCTATACTGTGCGATACAGTGATTATTCGACGACAAATTTATGTTTTGCACTTTTTTAAATTGCCACTATCATTGAGCGATTCAATGTTCAATATAATCTATACTGTGCGATACAGTGATTATTTGACGACAATTTTATTTAAAGCACTTTGTTTTTTTTTTTATTGAACGACCGTTCACCGGACTACCGACTGCGCCACTTAAGTTTTGTAGATGCTCTTTTATAAAAATTTATATGATCACTAAGAATATATAAATCCTTAGTCAACTGATTTCAAAGTAAAAGGCACAACTTGTCAGTTCAACGTTATAAACTTTATTAAAACTTATTTGTTAGTAGTATTTATATATAAATAAATTGTATTCTTAACTTACGGATAGAGGTTTTTAAAAAGAGAAGGAAAAGGAGGTTTGAAAAGAGATAGCAGGTATATAGAGTTAATATAGAATAAGTGTGTAGTTAGTGTTACTGAGCGGCTGTAGGTATCGTTCCGATCTGTCCCCAACTCACATGGCGCCGACGGCCAAGAGGCGCCAGATGATCGGATATGCAGGCCAGTTCGGTCGAACAACGCCGACGGCCAAGAGGCGCCAGACAAATATGGATTATTTAGTGATGTCAGGCAATCAAGTCTGGCGACTGTAATTCGGCGCCAGATGATCGGTTATGCAGGCCAGTTCGGTCGAACAACGCCGACGGCCAAGAGGCGCCAGACAAGTATGGATTATTTAGTGATGTCAGGCAATCAAGTCTGGCGACTGTAATTCACGCAATGCGACATATGAGATTCACAGAATTCGGTCGCTACCGAAACGACGCTTCCAACGCTACAAGAGGCAACAGAAAATTTTAAGCCCGACATCGCGCCACCGCCCCCAGCTACAAGACACCATAAGTAAATTGCTCCATTTGATTAAAAGTTCCCACAAATTTTGAATAGGGTTCAAGTGTGGACTCTAGGCTGCTGTATCTAACACTTTTTTTAATTATAAAGAACCCACATCTTTGCCATATGCGCCATATGTTTTGGGTCTGTGTTTTGATAGAATTTGAATTGCTGATTGTTATCAATTTTGAACCCACAATGATCTGCGCTGTTTACCAAATAACGTTTGAAAATATCCAAATATTGTTTTGCATCCATTTTATTATCTATGAAATGTAGTTCTCCTCCTCCTTTACTGTATATGCAGTCCAATGAGTTTAACGGTTGTCGCTACACTCTATTAGGCCCACCATTATATTAAAGCATGATTTTGGTCTCATCGCAAAATATAGCGTCATCCCAATAGTCATTCGGTTTGGCACAGTACATCCTAGCGAAAGACAATCGCTTTTCAATGTATTTTGTTGAAAGCATTGGTTTTTTTCGAGCAACTCTTGACATATACTGTCACTTTATCAGAAGCTGCCTTACTATTTCGTAGGTAACCGCATGATCACATTCTTCTTTGAGGTGACTTGAAACGGATCTCATAGAAATCTGCGTATTTTTGGCTACTTTCCTTATCCTTATCAAAATGCGTTCTGCTATTTCTGATATTTTGTGCGCACGGAAATGCGAAGGTTTTGGTACCAGACTATCTTCCTTTTTTCCGCGATTTCTAATATTACAAATAGTTAGCTGGTCGGACACTTCTTGGATACTTTTTCGGATGCGATGGCTATAGTAAACTAACTGAGTCATATCCAATGACGTCCTTTTACCAGGTTTCTTAATATACAATAATTTTGTTAAAAATGCTGCATTCGAAGCAAAGAACAACTATTTTTGATTAATTTGGGTCTAAAATGCGCACAAAGCATAGTGAAGCATCAATCTCATAACAGTAAATGCATTGCGCAGCTAAATTAGTTCCAAAATAGTATCAAAGAGAATTACAAATACAAATTTCTTGACAGCAAATTTTTTGACAATTTTTGGTTTTTGTTATGATGTTAGTATCCTAAGTTACATAAAGGGTTTTCCAAGTAGAGGTATTATTTTGGTATTCAAAGAAAAATGCTATTTTTTGAGATAAATTATCGGATGTTTATTTCATAATAAAGAGAAAGGTATGCCGTTAATAATGAAAAACAACATCAGCCAAATGGCCACCACGACCACGCTTACAGGACCATATCCTTTTAATGAAATTTTCCATAACCAAATCGCAAAGTGGCTGCCCTATGTCCTCGATAGCCTCACGAATTCTATCTTTGAGGTCTTGAATCGACGCTGGGCTGTTGGCGTAGACCTTATCTTTCACGTGGCCCCAAACGAAGAAGTCGCAAGGTGTTAAATCACAAGATCTCGGTGGCCAATTGTGATCACCTCTTCGAGAGATAACACGGTCCGGAAACTTTTCCCGTAAAAGAGCAATGGTTTCGTTGCTTGTATGGTACGTAGCGCCGTCTTGTTGAAGTAAACGTTGTCCAGATCAATACCATCCAACTCCGACCATAAAAAATCATTAATCATCTCTCGATAGCGCAATCCATTCACCGTAACTGTTGATCCAACCTCATTTTCGAAAAAGTAAGGTCCAATGACCCCGCCGGACCATAAACCGCACCAAACAGTCACACGTTGAGGATGGAGAGGCTTCTCAACAATAACTCTTGGGTTTTCCGAGCCCCAGAAGCGACAATTTTGCTTGTTGGCGCAGCCACCGAGGTGGAAATGGGCCTCATCAGTCAAGATAATTTTTCGATGGAATTCCGGATCGTTTTCATGCATTTCAATGACCCAATCAGCAAAGACACGACATTGTTGATGATCGGACGGCTTGAGTTCTTGTGTTAACTGAACTCTATAAGCCTTAAGACCCAAGTCTTTATGCAAAATACGGTGTAATAACGTTTGTGGAATGCCCAATTCCAAAGAACGACGAGGAATGGACAAACCTGGGGTTTCTTTAACACTTTGGGCTACAGCAGCAATATTCTCAGTTGTTCTTGAGCGACGTGCACGGGTTTTATTCTTCACATCACTAACTTGTCCCAACAGCTCCAATTTTTCCACCAATTTCTGTATTGCGGTCCGACAAGGTGCTTCACGACGACCCAAAAATGCTTTAGTTTTGCGAACTGTGACTGGAACATTTTCACCATTTTTGTAGTGAATTTTAATAATTTCAGTGCGTTGTTGAAGCGTGTATCGTTCTATTTTTAGTAATGACGTAGTTTCTACTTGTCAAATTTCAAAGAATAAAAGCTTCAAAAGTGACAGGTACCGAAATAGCGTGTGATTCAAAATAACACCTCATGTTGGAAAACCCTTACATTGATTAAAAGATATGAATCAAAAAAATTAATCCTGAAGTTGCGATACACATTGCTATTATCGTTCTCCTGTATAGAATTTGCAATTAGTAGCCAATTGTTAGTCAAATTTTATTTTTCTGTTATACTATTAAGTATAATGGTACTATCTTGTTAGCTCCAATATACAAAACAAAAGGGCACATTAAAACAACAGTCGCAAGCAACAGAGGAAAGAAGTGAATGTTAGTAACCTGATATTTTGAATTGAACTTTGCCAAATATTTCTGAAGTGAATTGTTATTAATTCTAACTTTAACTAAATCTAAATGATCTTACAAATATTTTTGTTTTTCTGGGTATATTCCAGAGATTCGAACTAAAACCTGATTTCGTACCAATTCCTATATATGTACGAGTATTGTTAAATAATTTAAGAGAGCACTATTTAATGTAGTGCATACTTACTCTACAAGAGTAGAAACTGGAGTAGATCCCTAATTGACTAATATGTCGGGGTTTGTATGCTCCAGTGCTCCCAAAATGGAGAAAATTGAGATTTGTTGAGAGAATTTGGTTGTCAATTTCACATGAAACTCCAACAAATTCATCTGCATAAACATGGATCAATAACAGCAGATAGTATAGTAAATATAACTACTAAAGGGCACATTGAGATAATTTCTCAATTGACATTCACAAATATATATTATTATTATAGGTACCAAGTTTACATAAGCGACCAACAAGTCCAGACTACAAATACTTTAACAACTACTAGCATGACTTATAGCTAGAAATACGCAGAAACTTGAACACAGTCCATTAAGTGCGCTTTTGTGCTTCGGATTCCTTGTGTAGATGGGGGCAGTGGCTCTGCTGGCGACGCTTTTTCAAACGAGTGCTGGCTGGCAACAGCTGCCTGTGGCTCAAGCTATGCGGCTGAATCAGCGCACGACTGAATATAACGGCACCTTAGCGATTTAGTCGCTTTATTCGCTCCGCCTAGGTTAAACACGTAACAGAAACTCGAAAACGCAAATTAGAAAATAGAAAACGATATTAAGGGTGATTTGTTGAATGATATTTAAAATGTGTTCCGATATATTCGTATCCTTTATTATTACCCTTTATTGAGGACGCAACAGCGATTAACTGTTCAAAGTAATACAAACGTAAATACCAGAAAGAAAAACGAAACTTTTATACTCGTAATAATAAGCAAAACAAGAAAATGACCAGTATGTGGCTCACACACTCACACCAATGAACAAGGATATCGTCATTTGTGAAAAGGGTGTATATACAGTGAACGCCTAACACAGAAAGCGAGGAGGAAAAGCGGCTGTAACTTAGTATACCACATGGTGGAATTATGGGTGAGAACTAAACTTCTAAGCGGAAGTCTGTCTGCTTTCAGTCGTTTTATATTTATCAACAAGACATGAATGTAGCGCTTGATTTTGACTCTGTGATATCATGACTGTGTATTTAGTTAGTCGTTTTATGCTAAGTTTATTGAAATTCTCTCAAACTCTGAAATAAATTAGTGACACTCACTTTACATTGGCCACCTATAATTCCACCATGGTGTAACCCACTTTTGTCTATATTACTCACTAGTGTTTTCTTCCATGCACTACACATATGAACAACGTATGCTATATTTGTGTCTTTATTTCTAACGACCGCAGGGAAGTGTGGTACTTATCACTCACTATTTTAACAAAGTATATCCAGACTCAAAAATTTTTGCTTTTTTGATTCCCATCCTATTAGTAATATAGAAATAAAATTATTACTAACTGGTAGGATTGACATTTTTATATGAACAAAGTAGTATTTTATGCACAAACCTGTATATATTTGTTTTGTCACCGCAGTTGCAGAGCACAGGATCAAATACACATACTGAAAAAAAATTAAATGACGTCGGAACAATTTGTTGGATTTTTTAATAATTATAAAAATAAGTAATTTTAAGTTTCTGTACGGCGGACATAATTTTGTATAACTGTTGGTCTTCTTGTTTGCATATTATTCTCTGGTGTTCACATTTGACGTGTTAGGCGCTAAATTTGAATTGAAAATTTGAAAGCAAAAAAATCACATAAAAACTTGCACCAAAAGTTGCGCATCTAAAATGAGACTTACTGCTCTTTCTAGTTCTCTGGCTGATATTGTTGCTATGATTGTGTTATGACATTACGTTTGAGTCTTCGAGCAATATTCGCTCTACGAAACTTATGAAACTCATTCCACTCGCCGAAAACCAGAACCCCACGATTGCGTCTGACTTCTATTACATAAATGTGTCATTTCGTTTATCTTACGACACTGAAACATATCAAACGACTCCTCAAGGCCTCACCGCAATTACATGTGAGATGGTTGCCGACTTACTTCACAGCACTCCTTCGTAACCCACCAACTCTTGTAAATAAGAATACAAATTGAAGGTGTATCCTTGAGTCAGGGTCTTGCATGCTAAAATCGTGAACATATAAGGGCAAAAATTAACTGTTTGGCGGTATTAATGCGCAGGTACGGACGCCAAGTGGACTGTGAAATCGATAACCACATGATATCAATTGTAATTGTGTTCTTTTGCAAGTGAACTGCTAAAGAACAATATAGAATAAATGCACTCGCTTATATTAAGTGGCACTTAAAACTACTACTACACATCACTAAATAAAAAAGTTATTTTATATTAAATTTTATTATTTTACATTCACTCTTTTGTTTCCCATGAATGCATACCATAAGCTGCCAAATTGTTGAGTTAGCATACTATATTCAAAAGCCACTAAAAATTTTGTTAGTCGGTTTCCTAGAAATTATTTAGTCGAGTAGGCATAAAGGGTCGTTTCTAGTAGCTAGCTTGCAAAAGAGCTCAGCAAGTGATAATATCGATGGTGTTCTACGATACCTGGATGAATTAGCAAACTAATAGCAAAATATGGAAATAATTAATCTGCATGGTACTCTCATTACAAAAGAATAACTCTGAAAAGAACAGTTCATATAATTTTCATATAATTGTTCAGTAGATTGGGATATCACGCAGAGTTGATAACAGCAACAATATCTGCACATTTCACGCTACAAGGTTTAAGGGTTTTACGCTTTAATATTTCCCCAAAAGACATTACTTTCTTACTTTACACCAGTGCTTCTCGAACTGCTTGGGTCCATGCACTCGAAAGAAAGTATCTAAAAGAGGATGCGAGAAGTTAACATAAAACAAAATATTTTTTTTTTTAATAAACTATTTATTTATTTTATTTTATTCATAATCAGTAGTTCCAACAAGTTGTAGCTCCCAGACGATGTTTTACGGAAGGCGTTAAGACTGGCACAGTTTCGTAGCAGCAAAACAAGCACATTTGAGCAGGTCTACCAAGCAGTAGGTGTTTATGAGAGAGCTGTGTATGTCCTAGGTGCAGAGGAACGAAGCACAGCCACTAGTAATAGAGTAAATCGGTGTAGTTCCATATACATTGCAGGTGGAGTAATGATGACGTACTGAAATCCATTCTGCGGATTTCAATGGCAGCAAATGGGAATAAATTTCCCTATATATGTCCTTTTTTGTTAGGGAAGGAAAGGTGTTTGCTTTATTGCCGTCATGGCTTGGAACTCACAAGATTTTAGTCTTAGTTTTGTGTTGTATAACCTTTTCTCGAATAATTTTGATCAGGAAATCGTCCGGTAGTGGGCACTGTGGCGAAGTAATAATTGACCTGCTGTCGGAGCATACAATGTATTTCCCTTTGGACTTCGTGCCGAAGTCAACTGCCTGAAGTATGGCTGTAGCCTCAGCCGGGAAAATCAAACAAATGGTTTGTAGCAGACCTGAACTGATTGTATTTTCATCAATACGTACCACAGCAAAAGAAGTGGAGCGTTGAGTTTTGGATCCATTAGAGAAAACAAAATTCGAATTGCTGCATCTGTATCGCACTTTCAGTTCTTCGAAAAGTTAGCGGTAGCAAAGAGCAGGTGTAATATCATATAGTTTTAAAATGAATAATGAGTCATAGGAAATCCAAGGAGGATATTTCATGGCAGGTTTTAATTTAGGCTACATCGATAATTTTAGGACTTTAGTGTATTTTATAAATTTTTGTATTGTAGATTCTCGACGGAAACTCCGTTTGAAGTTTATACAGCGTTTGGTAGTGATGTCTAACAATTCATTATTGCCCCCATAAAGCTTAGGTATAACCGCATGGTACTTTCAGCAACGCGATTTATAATTGATGGTAGGCTTGATTCTATTAAAATAAATTTAATTGCGAATATTGGGAAGGCGCGGATACTTATGCGGGCGGATGTGTGGTAGGGTGCACAAATGAGCTTGAGGTTCCTTATTGCGTAGTGACCGTATATTTCCAGGCCGTAGTCAATCCTGGAGAGTGGTAATGCTCTGGTGGAGCTGCTTAAAGTGGTCATGCGAATATGGCAGTGTTTGGAGGATAAGTATTTCATAATATTAAGTTACTAATTAAATTACATCTTAAATGAGCACCATGTGGTTTGAAAGATAATTTATTATAAAAAATAATTCCAAGTATTTTCACATTGATAACACAATCTATTTTAATATTATTAAAAATTATGTTTAAATTAGGACACTATATTTTTCCACCTGAGTTGTACGACCATTCGGTAATGTCAGATAATATATGCCAGAATTTGGATCTGACAGCATCTAGGTCGGTTGTTTTGGTACAGACAGTAACGTCGTCTGCGTAAATAATGTGATCGGTTAGTTTATGCTTCATTATAATATCGCTTATTTCGTTAAAAGCTATGACAAATAGTACTTCCGATAATGACGAACCGTTGGGTATGCCGTTGCAAGGTTATGGGTAACGGAGAGGACGTTATTTATTTTTATCCTAAATCTTCTTCCAATCAAAAAGCTTTTAACAAAGTGGAAAGTCTTTTGGCCAACTCTCCACTTTGCTAGTTGCCGTAAAACAATGTGAACTCCGACGCGATCAAAGGCTTTTTCAAAATCTAACCTGAGAATCGTGGCATGTTTTCTACTGGATAAGGCTGTAGATAAAACATGCTAAACATATAATAAAACGTTGCGATTTTTTGAAGGCAATTTGGTGAGAACTTATAAGTTTATTTTTAAGAGCAAACCACATAAATCCTTTGAACATTATTTTTTCTAGTACTTGCCCTGGGCAGGAGAGTAGAGAAATTGGGTGAAACCCAGATACATCTGCACTACTTTTGTTTGGCTTTGGAATTGGTATAATTGAGGCAGTTTTCCAAACCTGAGGGTATACACCAATTTCGAAAATATTGTTGTGGAGGGCGACCAACCTATGCACTAGGGGGGAGGATATGTGTTTTAACACATCATAGGAGATTCTATCATGCCCCAGTGCTTTGCCCCGCAATGACGCTACAGTACATAAATATTATGTGGAAGTTATTTGCGAATCCAATGAGCTGTAAGTGTTAAGGAACTGTTTGTGTAATTTAGGTTTAAGAATTATATTTTTTCAGTAACGAAATGTGGAAATTGGAATCCTTCGCATAGCTAGATCAAAATTGTGCAAAATTATCAGAAATTTCTTTGGAACCGTTTAATAGTGTCTTGCCATCATAAAGTCATGTCGGAAATTGTATCCGACTAACATCTTATATCTGACCATAGCCTTTTAGGGGAGGTGGTAGGGTTAATTGATTTGGTGCGATTTTGTAGATTTTCACGCTTGACCGCTTTTACGTTGTTCCTGAATTTAGCATTTGCAATTTTAAATAATAATTAAATTCCTCTAGGTGCGTACGCGTTTGTATTCAGACAAAAAAGTTTGTTTTTCTTTATGAAGATTGGATAACTCGATATTCCAGCAAGTGACATTAAATTTTGGTGGCCGCATTAGCAAATATTTGCCAGTCGGCCTTGTTAAGTATGAATTTCAGTTTGCTACTCGATTATTTGGGTTTCCTATCAAATTTAATTGCGTTAATACAGGGAAGTGATCACTCCCGTGTAGGTCGCCTAACGTCTTTGAATTTAGTTTTGGAGCAATTCTTGCTGAACAAAAGCTGAGATAAATGTTTGTGAAGGTCCATCATTTAAAATTACCAAATTGTGAAAAAGAATAATGTCCTCTATTTGTTTACCGCTTTGATTAACTGTTAAAGAGTCGCATAGGGATTCCAGGGAATAAAATCACCAAGGAGTATGATGGGAGTATTGATGAGGGAAATAATGTTGTTAATATCCCTAGACGAAAAAAGTTGTTTTGGAAGAATGTACATGGATAAGATAGTGTAGTGGGCACTCTTAAGTTATAACATGCTGAAAATAACATACACACTTCTAATGTTTCGTACGAATGAATCAAGCTGAACTTACTCATCATGCTTGCGCTGCAATTTTGGCGCGCGCAATTACAAAGCAAGAATAGTAACTAATACATATTACGAATCGAATTAGTGTGAATGACACATGTAAATAGATATATGTAAAAAGTAGTAAATAATGTTTAGATAATTGTAATAATTCTATGTAAGAAAAGTATAAAAGGCGATGCTTTCGCAAAATAAAATCAGATTCAAGTTAGAAGACAACACTACTGTCTTGATTTCTATACCTGGTGCGGTGACACAACTGCACAGTGGTTAGTGGTGACCAAGGCAAACTCTGCCGTTCACTAGTCCATATACTAACATAATACATTGACGATCCTGCGATCATCGTTACATGCCGATATTGCTAGATTCTGATCCTGAGGAACTTTTGATCCAGCGACATTCTGATCCTGCTCGATGGACGTTTCTTGCTGATTTTATGGAAGAATGCGTGCCCCAAGGAGCAAATGCTGAGTGTCCATAGTACAAGCCTACATCGCTAAGCAATTGTGGACCGAAGCGCCTTACAATAGAGCAGTACAGAAAGCAGCAAATACTGGAGGTACTCCGAGCAATTAAAAAAAGCCGAGGCGGCATACAATATAAATTGAAGCAGCAGCTGACTTTCCTTAAATCTGTGGTCAAGGACAGTGCAAAACCAGTGCCATGGGAATTCGTATCCAGGCTGTACACAAAGATAGACGAATTGACTGAAGCCCTGAAACAGAGGAGAAGGAAATAACATGGGAAGCAGCCAGTCAAAGGATCCGGTGATCGTTACCGAAAATTTTAACAACACAAGTGTGTCGAGTTACGGGATAATGTGTTGAGCTGCTGTTTATTTTGTATAAAGCGAATTAATCTTTTTAGAAATATGTGAATAAGAGTAATTGCACACCACATTAGAGGAACTTTAAGTCAAAAGAGTGCGTCTGAAATACATTCGAAGAAAAACTTTTGTCACTAGTAGGAATCCTGAAAAGTTCACAGATAGGACAGTTAGGAGAGAGCACATCAACATCTGAGCGTCAAGTAATCATTAAAATGAATGAGAGCTATGCAGTCACAGTATTTAAAAATGTTTTGAATTAGTATTTAAAGCAAACTGTTTGTGCATCTCAACCTAAGACATTACAGGAAGCAACCAATTTAGTGTTAGAACTAGATCAAAATTATGTTACAAGCCAAGTGTTGCACCTTAATAGGGATAGAAGAAATGATTACCGACCTATGAATAATAGGAATTACTAATACAATCAGAGAGAACGAAATAACGAAGCCAGATATAACAATATGCACAGGAGTAATAACATAGACAACAATCGTTATAGAAGTACCAATATGTATCAGAACAATAGCAACCGGAATAGGGCTAATGACAATAGAAATATAAATAATAACAATGCCTATAGAAACCAAAATAGATTTAATGTAAACAATAATGACAACAATTTTAGGAGAAATAGCACGAATAGGTTTAACAAAAATCAGGGAAACGTATAAGGATCGGAGGTGAACAACACTTGCCATTAAACTCCGATATACTCGTATACACTCATAAGGTATAAAGTCTATCGAATAATTTAGCAAACTATATTACTTTTAATTACAAGTCAATAAAATCAGATTAAAAACTATTAGTAAATACGTGTCTCGATGTTTCTATTTGTAAGGAAAATATATTGCAAAATATTTTAGGAATAGATTTTAGTCGTAGATGTAAATTTACTGGTATTACTGTTTAGTTTTAGATCTAGGTATATGTGCTAAGATAATTAATCATAAGTTGCATGTAGTGAATTCGCAGTTCCCAATCAGAGTGTATGGCATCCTAGGGAGAGATTTTTTAGCAAAATATATCTGTAAAATTGATTATGAGTGACGGTAAACGCGGACGAAGAGGAATTGGTAATTCCAATTGAATGGGAATCTTTCAATGTATCAAAAATAGGAATACCACCGAGAACAGAAATGATCCAGATGGTAAGTTTGAATTTGAAAGAGGATAGTGTAATTTTTAATAAGGAAATTGCTAAAGGGGTATTTCTAGCAAGTTCAAATGCACCTGCTTAAGGCGTTTGCCATGTGAAAATTCTTAACACAAACAATACACAAGTAACATTGTCCGGATTGAAAATAGATACAGAGCCATTAAGAAATTATTTGTTGTGTATTAAATAAAGGGGTACTGATGAAAAAACCAAAGATGTTTTGACTGGGATATTCAGGAAGTATCAAGATATATTTCATATGGAAAATTAATCTTTAACGACCAATAACTTTTATACACAAACCCTAGCATTAACTGACTGCAGACTGCCGGAGTCACAATTTCAAGAAATCAACAACCAAGTGCAACGTCTTCTTAGAGATGACATCATTCAACCGTCAGTGAGTGCTTATAATTCTCCATTATTATTGGTTCCTAAAAAGAGTGGTGATGGAACTAAGTGGCGGTTGGTTGTAGATTTCAGAAAACTCAATACGAAAATTGTTCATGATAAGTTTTCACTTACAAGAATTGAAGATGTATTGGATAAGTTAGGAAGAGCTAGATATTTTTCAACGTTGGATATGAATAGTTAGTTTCACCAAATACCATTAGACAAGAACTCATTAACGGCGTTTTCTACAGCAAATGGTTACTATCAATTCAAACGATTGTCTTTCGGGCTAAAGATTTCATCTCATACTTTCCAGCGAATGCTGACAATTATTTTGAGTGGTTTAGACTCGCACACTTTCTTTTATGTTGATGATATAATTGTTTTGTAGTTTCAAGCACCACAATGATAATTTAATAAGTGTGTTTGAAAGACTGAAGCGTTATAATCTGAAGTTGAATGCAAGTAAGTATTGTTTTTCAAAATCAGAAGTAGTCTATTTAGGACATTTAGACCCTTCAAAATTCAAAGAAGAATATCCAGTTCCTAAGAACACGCATGAAATGAGATGATTTGGGGATTTCTGTAACTATTCAAAATTTCGCTGGTATAGCTAAATGTCTGAATACATTGTTAAAGAAAGTTACACCATTTATTTGGTCAACTGAATGTCAAGACGCATTTTTAGAGTTGAAGAAAAAATTAATTAGCCCCCCAAAACATAAATATCCAGATTTCAATAACTCGTTTATATTGAAAACAGATGCATGGGAGAAGTAGGAAATGATTTACCAATTTCAGCAAATCATTGACAAAGTATGAGATTAATAAACCTGTTATTGAAAAAGAGTTGTTAGCAATTCATTGAGGAATAAATTATTTCAAACCATATCTTCACGGACGAAAATTCATAGCATAAGAACCCATCATCTAAACTTACTAGAATGAGGATAGATTTATCAGATTACGACTTCGAAATAGTATATAAAAAGGGTAGAAGAGGTATTAGCAATAACAAGAGGGATGTCTGCAAAAACGATGGCAGATAACAATATAAAATTGAAGAAATGTAGTTCTCATAAGAAGACTGATCACCTTCACATTTGTGACTGCACATCCATATCTGATATCAGAGATATAAAGATATTAAGATTTCAAATATAGAGCAATGATAAGGGTACCCAGAGAAATAATAATATATTAAAGAGGGAGTAGTGGTAATCCTGCGAAATCAGTTTTGTATCACGAGAAACTATTATCCAAAGGAATATTACATGTACATGAAAATGAAGTTATATTGAGATGTGGTGATAATCCAGCGAAATTAGATTCGTACTTGGAGAAGCTTCTATTTACAATGCGCAAATATAATATAAAAGATTAAGCGCCAAATGAATACATTGGCGATCCTGCGACCATCATTACAATCGTTAACTTAATTCCTAGTTGAATTTCAATTGCTATAGTTGCTATATCTGAAACAATTGGCACCTGTTTGTGGGATATGTTGCTTTTGATAAGCACACCTACACCTTGTTGAGAGTACTTATTTCTAGCATGGCTAAAGAAATATCCAGAGTAGCTTTTTGGGATAGGAGGAATGACATTGGGTTGAATGTGAATCTCTTGAAGTGAGACAAAAAATGGAAAATATTCTTTAATAAGTAGTTGAAGTTGTGTATACTTGTTATATAAGAACCTCTTATATTCCACTGTAAAATATTAAGCATAACAACTAATATAAAATAAAGATAATAGGAAGAGACGAGATGAAGGGGTATATACAAATTTAAACGGAATCAAAAAGAGAGTTGGAATGATTAAAGTTGATAGAGTTAGAAGCGAAGAAATAGAAGGAAACTGGACTAAATAGATTTATTTATTTTTAATTATTTATATACATTTATTTATATAATTAACTATACAAATAAACTTATAGATAGGCACTGGTCTTCGGCCCTAATTATTGAACCTCTTGTAATTAACCTAGATAGTAAATATTTGATTTTATTACGTTATTTTAATATTTTCTGAATTTACGTTTTTTAAGGTAGGTATTGTAGCATCCAGTAGGAGATTCGAACAAGACCTGGGGTTTTGCCTGCTGCGGAGTGTAAATCAGAGTTTAACTCTATTAATGTAAATTCCTCTTCAATTAATTTTGCTGATGAGTTGATGCCATAATCTATAGATATGTTACTGTTTATTTTATTAATAATAAATTCATATGAAAAATTAGTCTTCGGAGTTTTTAGACCATACATTCGCGAAGAGATTAGCAATTTCGCTCGATCGTATCGAGGGTTTAACACGCAAGCACGATGTCGTCAAAACAAACAGCTACTATATTAATCTCTCTAGATATTTTCTGAACGTAGACATACGCTTCCCAGTATAACTTTACAAAACTAGTGTGTTTAAAGGCAACATCCAGCTCGTCGTTCCAATTTGTCAGACTATTTCAGCCCTTGTGCCTTGTTGAATTTACATATATTTGTGGCATTATTACTATCGATAAAATATTCTGGTTGATACATAAATATATCTTCGCTTAGCTTTCCGTTTAGATAAGCAGTTGATATGAAGTCCATCACCATGTGGTTTACGAACACATCGTACTCAGCAGCCATTGATTTGATTGGCTGACAGTTTCCCAACAAGTCTCAATGTTTCATTTTTAATAAATGTCCGGTATTCAGACATAATTGCGGCCAACACTAAGTTGGTCTGCAGTTCAAAGGCTCAATTGATGAGTTCTTGGGTAAGGAGAGTTCGAAAGGATATTCAAGTCTCACAGAAACAACAATTTCGGAAGCTAGTCAAAGATTTCGGAATGTCAGAATTTAGAAATAGTGTTGCACATTTAGAAACGGGAATTGAATTTGCAGTGTGACAACTGTTCTCAGTGTGTAAGAGCAGATCAAATGGAGTACCAGAAACTTTTAATTTCTCAATGTTGCATTTTCATAGCTACAAACATACTCGTATATGTAATCTTTTTAACTTTTAAGAACAAATCCAATTATATCGCTTATTTCTAAATACTTGCTGGATGCAAGTGGATTTATTAAATGTAAATCTGATTTATATAATCCTTTGGAATTTTTATTGGAATAAAAACAAGATTATCGCTTGTTAATTTGAATCCATCTAATGTATGTGCATTTATTTCATCAGGTGTTAATATTCTAAGATGAATAATTGTGAATTTAGCTGAAACTATATTATCTTGAATTAAATCTAATTTATTTTCTATATAATTTAGTTCGAGCATATTATCGGTGTAAGTAAATATATGAGGAGCTATTTCTAAATTTTTTTACTTTATTTGGTTAAATGAATTCCTAATTTGTTCCCTGTCATTTTCTATGATTGTTACACATGTTAACATGTTAAAGGATTCATTAAAATGCTTCACAATTAAAATTGGACTGATGACATTTGCAATATTAATGTTTTTATTTGTACATATATGTAGCTTAGAAGTTCGTCTCTATTTGCATCATCTAAAAGTCCGATAAGCTGAGTTCCTACATTTCCAAAACAAATAAATAAGCCTCCTTTTCCTCTGTTGCCAGTGTTTGGTTTAATAGAATATATATTTAACTAAACTACTCCTATCTTGTTTTTGTGCTCTTTACCTTTAAAAAGGATAAAAAGGATATATGTACAAATGCTGTGCTTTTGAGAGGGATTGCAATTTCAAGAAGGAGGCGTGGTAAGTATGGACATATACGAGGTGTGATAAAAAAATAACCGTTATTTTCATTATGGGACCAAATCATGGGTGGGTTCTTTTATACCCACGCCCACTATTGACAAATTTTTATAACTTACGATATATATAATCTTTTTGGGCGGAAATTTATATTACTTTCTATATTGACCCTACAAAGCGATACACAAGAAGATCAAGTAGAGGCCACGCATCCCTCTGATATAATTATTTCAAGGTACCCTACTATAGATATGCGTAGATATGCTATTAATGATGATTTATGAATAAAACATCCCCATTTTTTAAGTTGCACGCACAAGTAAAGGAAAAGGGTATTTCGAAGTCGGTCCAACCCGACCTTATTAATCCTTTGGTAGGTAGGCAGGTAAGGCGGCCGCCCGAAGGGCGCACTTAGGCCGACATTGACCCTTTGTGATACTGTATGAGACAACAGGTCCCATCCTTTTCAAAGGTCCAGCCATTTGGAGCTTTTAATGAAGCAGTTGATGGAGCTAATCTTTTTTTGAGATATCTCCCAAGGAGTCCAGAAAGTAGTCGTCTAGGAAAGTGCGCTTCCTTCTGGACAGCGCTGGACACGTGCACAACATGTGAGCAATGGACTCTTCCTCCTCCTCGTCCATACAACTCATGCAGAATTCGTTAGAGGCAATCCCCAGCCTACACCCGTATGTGCCTAGAGTCCAGTGTCCCGTTAGGACGCTAATCACGGAACCTATGCTTTGTCTATTTAGAGCCAGTAGGCCCTTAAAGCACTTGACGTTTATCTCTGGCCAGGTTTGTCTAGCTATTTTACATTGAAAATTCAGGCCACCGCCTGCCCGCTGTGTCTAAGGATTTTGTATTTACTAAGAGCTTACATGTGGAAATAGGAATACCGAATTGCAACCTATCTGGTTCAATCGGTATGGTAGTACCCTCACGTCCAAGATCATCTGCCTTGCAGTTCCCTGGAATATCTCTGTGACCGGGAACCCAGCGCAGATCTCGTCTAAAGATGCGGCTCTTGACGGCTTTTCAGGTGATAATAGCTGAATCCAGGGAGCGCAAAGCTGCTTGGCTGTCGGACAGAATGCAAATATCATGTCCTTATATTTCCTTCTTCCTTAGCGAAGACAGTGCTGTCTCTATAGCCGCGACCTCTGCTGAAAAACACTGCAGTGGTCGGGCATCCTAAAGGACATGTTAATATCCAAATCTTCTTAGAATACCCACCCTACTCCATAGTTTGGATCCATCTGTGTAGATGTGAACCCCTTCTACATGAGGGGATGCCATCTTCCATTCGTCCCTGTAGGGAATGGAGATCTTGCACATACCCTTCAAGGCATACATACATTAGTGTGATGTAGTCGAAAGAGTCAGGAATACCCTCAAAATGTCTGAAAATGGACGCATGACCTGCATTCCTGGCAATCCATTCATGGAACTACTTATGAATACCTCTGCCGTTCTTTGTACCTTCGTTATCAGTCTATTGTATGTGGACTTACTTAGGGCTGTCCACCAAGCAAGCACCCCATAGAAAAGGACTGGTTGTACCACAGCTGCGTATATCCAATAGGCTACCTTAGGCTGTAACCCCCATTTTTTACCAACAATTGTTTTGCAAGAGTACAGAGCTACCTGAGCCTTCTTAATGCGTTCGCTTATATAAACCTTCCAATTCAACTTCCTATCTAGAATCACGTCCAGAAATTTAGCCTCCTCAACAAGGTTAATATCTACACCCATTAGTTTTGGAGCGATAAATTGAGGAATTTTATACTTCCTAGTGAAGAGTACCAGCTTAGTCTTGGTCGGATTAACCCCCAACCCACAGTCAGTAGTCCATTTAGAGAGAATGTTCAGCATGTTTTGCATCAAGTCCCTCAAAGTAGATATGTATTTACCCGAGATACTAATAGCAACATTTTGCAACCTTGCACCCTTTCCTCTCCAGTCGAACAAGCAGCTCATTTACTGCAAGATTCTAGAGTAGGGGTGTGCCTCTGCACACGGACTTCTTGGCCGACACCGCCCCCAGCTGTGAATTGATTATCCTGCTACTAAACATGTTTTCAATCCACCTGCTAATGACGGGTTCCACCTCCAAGTCTCGCATCGCACCGATTATTGCGTCTGATTTGATATTGTTAAAGGCTCCCTCAATGTCCAGGAAAGTCACTAGGGAGAACTCCTTGTTATGCAGGGAGCACTCAATACTAGAGATTAATGAGTGTAAAGCGGTCTCAACCGATTTGCCCTTGAAGTAGGCATGCTGAGAGACTGACAGCTTCTATCTGTCTATAGTGAGCCTCAGATGAATGTTTAACAACATTTGCAGGATTTTCAGACAGAAGTAGGACAGACTAATGGGCCTTAGGTCCCCTGAAGCTGTGTGCGAGCTTTTGTCGGCCTTGGGTATAAAAATTACCCTAACATGCTTCCATGAGTCTGGAATATACGCTAATTCAAGACAACTATTGTAGATCTTTAACAGCCATTCTATTATTAGATTCTCTGACTGCTGAATTTCAATTGGAGCTACACCATCTGGGCCAGATGCTTTAAATGGTTTGAAGCTATGGATAGCCCATTGCAAATTTGTCTGAGTTGACTTCAACTACATTCCCGCTGGGCTTCGTTCTCCGCGGAATGGTGCTCGAGCAACTAGGGAAGTGAGTCTCTAGAAGAAGCTCTAGAGTTTCATTACTATTTGAAGTCCAAGATCCATTCTCCCTCCTCATGTAACCAAGTACCATTGGAGCAGTTGATAGGATCTTCCTCAACCTGGACGTCTCAGAGATATCTTCTACGTCACCGCAAAAGTTTCTCCACTATTCTCTTTGTGCCTTCCTAAGCTTACTTTTGAAGGCTCTGAGTGCTGCCTTATATTAATCCCAGACTGCACTATCTCTAGACTTCTTTGCGCTGTTGAATAGTCTCCTAGAGTTTTTTCTGAGTCCCCTAATTTCCTCCCCCCACCACGAGAGATTTTGTTTCCCGCTGGGTCTGCTGAGGGGGCAAGGGACCAATAGAGCCTTAGAACCTCCACAGACCGATCAATTTCTGCACAAGTGCTCGTGCTTGTGGGGTTCTGTAGTAGTCTAGCTACAGTCATCTTGTAGAGGTCCCAGTTTGCCTTCCTGACATTTCTAAAAGCGTTAGAGCTAGGTAGACTATCTAGAAGATTAAACTCAATTAACATATGATCCGAAAAGGAATGTTCCTCTAGCACTCTCCAATTCGAAATCGGTTCAAAAATTGATTCTAAGGCAAGGGTTTTGTCAAGGACTTCTTGCTTATTAGCAGTAATGAAATTGGGTTCTGACCCCCTATTACATATAATAAGGTTAGTCGCTACAATATATTCATATAATGACTCACCGTGTTCATTGACATCCGTGCTTCCCCTGATGTCGTGGGGCGCATTGGCATCGCATCCAATGATAGCAGCCACCCGTTGATCCTTTGCACCCACAACGAGCTTCTGTAGTTTGGCTTCCGGAAGGATATAATGGTTATGCGCCATAAAGTCCTAGACCAGCCAGTACCGTCCTTTGCAAGTTTCCAGGCAAACGGCCGTTAAATCCTTGTTGCTGTAATTTATTTTAAAAGCGTGCACATATAAGACTGGGTCTTTTAATTGCGACAAGAAGTATCAGAATAACAATGAATTATATACAACCAAAATTAATTAAAACTATGACTAAGAATGTAAATTAAATGAAACTAAATTATTAGATCAGATAAATAAATAAGTTAAGTTCAGATAAATAAATAATTAAACATATAAATAATTAATAAATAAATAATTAACTTAAAAATAAATAATTTTTATGAATTTAATAAAAGTCAGAACAGAAAGACAATGAATAAACAAAAAGGAAACAAAAATTAGAAAAGAAGAAAAGAGCAAAATAAATAGCATTAAGAGAAGTAGTGAAAAATTGCTTGTTTAAAGTTGTGCTTACTTGAGATACTCCTAATTGCCAAAGGCAACAAATTCCACAACCTGATGGCGTTCACAAAAAAGAGTATATTCGAGTTTAAATGTTTGTAATTAGGGACTAAGAGGTTCATATTTCTCCTCGATTTACAAAGCTTCAACTTTACAAACAAATAATTATGTGTTCGCGTCCCGAGTCACCCGAGTCAAGTTTACCATAAACAACCTCTGAGTAAGTCATGATCGGCACAATAAGCTGAATCACCAACCTCCTTCTGGTCTCAGTAGGCACAAATGATGCAGTCCTCCTCAAATTCCGTAAGGTACAGTATACCTTACTCACCACTGAATTTATGTGATCCTCACAGGATAGTACGGAGTTAATGTGGTATGCAAGGTTTTTTACTTATTCAACTTAAGTTTTGTATCATTTAGTTAAATTGTCGGTATATCAGAGAGAGGGTAACCAGACTTGGAAATCGGGAGGACATATGATTTTTGGGAGTTGAGCTTCAGCCTATTAGCTATAGCCCACTCAGCTATTATGATCAAGTCTTCGATCTCTGCTACTTGTAGCGCTGGTCACCTTCACCACCGTGACATCAGCCTCAGACTCTTCCGGGAATGACTCTAGAAGGACTTCCTGTGCACTGAGCGTGGTTGTCCCTAGGAGACTCTCCAAACCCCCCACATTTGATACAGAGTCACTGCGTTTCCGGTACATGGCGAAGTATTCAGCAGCAGTAGGATCAGAAGATACCTCTAAAGAATTCACTCACACTTGATCCATATCAGACGGTTGCCCGTCCTTTTTGTAGACTTTGAGGCTTGTGGATGAAAAGCCATAGCCCTCGTCCCAATTGGATTCAGCCAGAGTCGCCAGAGATTTGGCGTTCACCACAAGGGTTACTGATCTGGAATCCCCTCTTGGTTCCTCTACGTTAGTCACCTTCCAATTTTTAGTCTGGTGCTGCTGGTTCCACAACCTAAGATCTCCAAAATAGCCTCAGGATCAGACGGTTCGGCTGGGATCCAAGCGCGCGCTCTAGGTCTATTAGGGATCAGCTCCCTAGGTACAGCTTCGAGTCTTGCGCCTGGCCATTCTTCACCGATCCTGGAGATCGCAATCCTATATAGGTCGACTGACCTTTGATCCGCGCAAGCAATCAGGTTCACAAGGCACTGATTCCATCCGCTGTCGAGAAAAGAAGGAAAACCACCTGGGAATTCCTTCATAAGCTGGATGTAGAGCCTTGAAAGGCTGACTTGTACCTTTTTCCAGCACTCAGGAGAGATACTTCCACCCGGATAATTACGATCTATGACCGCCATCACCTGAGGCCTTTCAGCACTTCGGTGAAGGACTTCGTGGTGACAGTACCGCGCTTTTTGAATTTTTTGGGTCCGGGTGGGTGGTCTCCTCTAGGGACCGTTGATGCTTCGAAGCCTGCTCCAGACTCCCTCACGACTTTCGTCGACCAACCAAGGGAAGCCTTCTGCTTCACCGTCCTCTCGTTCTCTGGAATCCGCGACAAGCGTTCCACCGTCCGGAGAGCAGACCTTTTCTCTTTGTAGAACCTCTTGATTCTCAGTTTAGCAACACTACCGCAGCACGTGGCATTGCTTGTGCCAGGCTCGTCGTCCTTAGCTGCAATAGCCGCCGCAGACTGTGCGGGGGATTTTGGATCTTCATCCGAATTAGCGTTTAAAGACCGCTCGTAATTTTTTTTTTTTGGTTTAGTTTTTCTATCTGGTTCGTACAACCAACCGCTCGATCCTTATTAAAAATATTTATTTTATTTATATTATTCTCAGCTTAGTTAACAGCATTTTTAATTTCTTTAGTTTGACTCATTATTTCCACTTCTCTTATTTTTATGGGTATATAATCAGTATTTTCGTTAATTGATGTCACTTGAAGCATTCCTCGAGTAATTCCTTAAAGGACGAAAATTTTGTTGGTACTATTTTGTTGGCTAACACTTTTAAGTTTATATTGCCCAGCTGGCTGGGTTCCAGTAATATTTGACTTACTAAAAATACGCTGATTATTAAGTTTTTGCGGCTGATTTGATTTTAATCTCGCAAGTTAACCAGCTCTTTGCTGATTATTATTATATATAGAGCTATAGTTTGCTTGCTGATAATCACTGGGATTTCTGATTACTATTGGTGTGCACATTTTGGATTATGAGACTTTGGTTTCAATTACCATCAGTTTGATTACAAAATCGCTAACTATATTCCTTATTTTACTTAAATTAGATATTTTAATTATTCCATTTGATAACAGTACTGCTACCTCCTTTACCTTCTGAACAAGTATGCCACCAAGTATATCTAACGTAACCCGATCACCGTCCTAATAAGTCATATACTCTGTAATATTTTATTCTAAATCTCTTAATTTACCGTCTAATTCATAAATACTTCTTACTCTTAAAGCCCATTTTTTTTTTGTTATAGCCAATTGTTATGTAATGCTTCTTTAAACGGTATTCAGTTTGAAAGCAATTGTTCTTCACACTTTTGCGTTGCATATGTTGTGGTCAACAATATTTTTCAAACCTTTTTTTGAATTTTTCCATGCAATTATTTTATGTATTTGTGTATATAATATGCTTATCTCCAAATTCGCTCATCGTACGCTTCTCATATAAAGTGGTGCTTACTTTTAGGCACATATGTTAGATACAGCGACTGTGGCGGATATATGCGTATATAAGTATGTTATACTTAGGTTAGGTTAGGTTATCGTGGTAGCCGGTCCACGGACCAACTCACTCAGACCACCATGGGTCCATTGTGATACCACCGCGTAACAACGCGCCTCTGATTTACTCCTCAATCTATTTCGAAGCCCTAATAAAGTGAAGGATTTGTTTGACCTTCGCGCCAGACACTTCTGCAAGAGAGATAAAAGCGTATTTGCCTAAAGAGCCCTCTCTGCTTCTAGCCAGAGCCGGGCACCTATAGAAGACATGTTGCACAGTCATCGTCATCCCCACAGCTGCTGCAGATTTCATGAGAGAATACTCCCAGCCTGAGAGCATGCCTGCCGAATAACCAATGACCAGTTATACAAGCCACGACCTTAGAGATATCTTCTCTTGACAAGGCAAGCAAGTTTCTAGATTTCCGCCCATTAAGCTCCGCCCACATTAGAATGGTCGTTAAGCAAGTGCCCTCGTGTGCCCAAAACCCATATGCCTCACGCACGACTCTATCCTTCAGCATCAGTTTATAGGTGGAAATTGGTATTCCAACCTCGTATTTCTCCGTACATAAAGGAAGGTTGGTGCCCCGTCTGGGTAACTCATTAGATCTACAGTTCCCCTCAATATTCCTATGTCCCGGAATCAATATTAGGCGTACCCTGAGAAAGGAACTGATATCATTTAGGGCCGCCAGGCAGTCCTGAGCAGCCTTCGATTTCAGTGACACCGAGTTCATTGACTTCACGGCCGCTTGGCTATCCGAGTAGATATTTATAATAGGCTTTTTTACGGCGTGTCTACTTAAGTAGACGGCTTATGGCTAGGACCTCTGCTTGATAAACACTGAAGTGGTCGAGGAGACGGAACGAAAGCTCCAGTCCCAGTTCTTTTGAGAAAACTCCAAAGACGACTTCATCGTGAAGTTTGGATTCGTAAGTGTAGAAATTGAGTTCCCCCCTTCTCCATGGCATGTGTGTTTGCCACTATCTTCTAGACGGAATATGTGTCTGAAATTTCCTATCAAAGTTGAGATTAGATATAGAGTGGTCAATTTGTTGGCTAAAACTACTCCAGGTATGCACGATAGTCGAGTGACCAATCTGCCGATCATGCCATAATGCCCTACATTTCAGCCTTAGCGCTGATGCGGCGGCCATTTGTTTCCCTACCAGATCTAATGTAGGTAGGTTGACTATCACTTTTAACACTTTCGTTGGGGTGATCCATAAAGCACAAGAAATGCACAGAAATACCGTTCTTTGGACCATGCTCAGAAGCTTCCAATAGCTCTGTTTCTCAGTGGCTGGCCACTATTCCAGTATTCCATACAGCAATATACGACTGACCACAGTGCATAATTCGTGGGGATAACCACTACCTGATTCTGACCGCTTTTTTATATCTGTACAAAGCAGTATTGGCCTTTCTCACTCTTTCTTCAATATTGGGTTTCCAGATAAGTTTCCTATCTAGTGTAGTGCCAACTCATCACCCATTATCCTATTCTCTTATCTTATTATATACTTACTTATAACTAGACTACTTACTCCTATCCTACTTATTATATCTTACTTATTGTACCTATACCTAGCTTACTTACTCTAATCATAATATAACTATATTAATAACTCTTATACTATACACACTGTAATAGTAACCATCACTGTAATATAAGCAAGCATTATTATAAATACATAAAATAAACCTGCTAAGAAGCAGTCTTGAACAAACCACCAAACGATCATCGTCTTTAGTATTTATTTCACTTGCCTTTCGCAACCATCCGCCACATGGCGACCCTGGCAGGACTCGAACCTGCAATCTTCGGATTACAACAGTCCCTTAATTTTAGTGCCAAAAAAGAGTCCAAATGAAAGCAAATCATATCGTATGTGCGTGGATTTCAGAGCTATCAATAAAAAGTTAATTGCTGACAAGTTTCCTCTTCCAAGGATAGATGACATACTTGATAATTTGGGTCGAGCTAAATACTTTTCTATTATTGATTTATTTTCTGGTTTTCATCAGATACCACTTCATGCTGATTCAAGAGATATAACATCTTTTAATACTGATCAAGGTGCGTTCCGTTGGAAAGTTTTGCCATTTGGGTTAAATGTGGCTCCAAATTCGTTTTCTCGAATGATGTCTATAGCATTTTCAGGTTTAGAACCTAACAAAGCATTTTTATACATAGATGATATCATTGTAGTTGGCTGTAGTAAACAACATCACTTGAAAAATTTAACCGATGTTTTTAACATATTAAAGAAATTTAATTTAAAAATTAACCCTTATAAATGCAATTTTTTTAGATCAGAAGTAACCTTTTTGGGTCATAGGTGTACCTCAAATGGACTTTTGCCCGATAACGCCAAAATTTCGGCTGTCCAAAAATATACAGTACCCACAGACAAAGATTCTGTCAAACGTTTCGTTGCTTTTGCAAATTATTACAGGAGATTCATTCCTAATTTCGCGTCTCTTGCAGCACCCCTTAATCATATTACAAGGAAAAGGGTTACTTTTGTTTGGGATGAAAAATGCCAACTATCCTTTGAAAAACTAAAAATGGAATTAATTTCTCCAAAAATTCTTCAATATCCAGATTTTTCAAAACAATTTCTCATCACAGTTGACGCATCAAAGATTGCTTGCGGAGCAATTCTTAGTCAAAACTTTAATGGACACGATTTACCTATATATTACGCTTCCAAAGCTTTTAGTTCATCGGATCAGAAAAAACCAATTATAGAATTAGAACTTTTTGCAATATATTTTGCTATAAATCAATTTCGACCATATATTTACGGCACCGAATTCATTGTTAGATCAGATCATAGACCGTTAGTGTATTTATTTAATATGAAGGATCCGTCTTCTAAATTAACAAAAATAAGACTAAAATTATCAGAATATAACTTTTCCATCGAATATATTAAAGGCAAAGATAATGTCGGAGCAGATGCTTTATCTCGTATTTCAATTGACGAATTGAAAAATACAGATAATAAAAATATTTTAGCTATGACAACTCGCGCGATGTCTAAGCGAAACGACAGCAATGAAAAGCCATTAGGAAAAGTTGAAAACCCATTAAAATTACAAATTTATGATAAATTTTCACAAGAATTTAGTCGGAAAGTTGCAAAAATTAAATCGGTAATATATTACGAAAATGAGAAAATAACTCAGATCCAATTAAGAATTTTTAACAAGTTTAAACTTAAATTTTTTATAAATGTTGATATTGTTAATGAAACATTGAATTTCGATGATATGCTTTTACGGCTACAAAGAGAAGCCAACAATAATAACATTTATATTGCAGAATGGGCAAAAAACGATAAATTTTTTACATTATACACCATTCAAGAACTAAAAAACCATGGTAATAAAATATTAAAAACATTTGAAATTTTGTTAGTTGAACCAATAGAAAAGGTATTCGACGAAAATAGAAAAAGACAACTTTTGGAAATCTATCATAACGATCCAATCATAGGCGGTCACTGTGGACGTAAACGATTGTATGCAAAACTAAAAGCAAAATATTATTGGAAAGGAATGACTAGGGACATCGCCTCATTTGTGAGAAATTGCGGAGAATGTAATTTAAACAAGGTAAAACCGGGAACTAAGGAAGAACTTATATTAACACCAACACCCATAAAACCTTTTGATGTAGTAATATTAGACACAATTGGCCCATTGCCAACATCTAAATACGAAAATAAGTATGCACTAACTTTAATGTGCGATTTTACAAAATATTTGGTCACTATTGCTTTACCTGATAAGAAAGCCACAACAGTTGCACAAGCAATCTTTGAAAACTTTATTCTGATCTATGGAAGGATGAATGTCATTGTTTCAGATTTAGGTACAGAATTTAAAAACGAAATTTTCTGCGAACTGTGTAAATTTTTAAAAATACAAATTAATTTTTCAACGGCATATCACCACCAAACGTTAGGAACTATCGAGCGAAATCATCGTGTTTTTAACGAATATATAAGATCATATATTAAAGAAACCATTTCAGACTGGGACACTTATTTAAAGTATTTTACATTTTTTCATAACTCAACGTCGAGTTCAGTGTTTGACAACAAATATACACCATTTGAGTTAGTTTTTGGAAGAAGGGCAACTATGACAAACGAATTACAGCTAGAAAAAATTGATCCCATTTACAACACGGATAATTATGCAAAGGAAATGAAATATCGTTTACAAAAATCTCACATAATGACAAAAGATCTCATAGAAAAAAATAAACAAAGAAACAAAAAATTGTATGATACTTTGTCTAAGCCGTTAAATCTGAAAATCAATGACAAGGTATTGATAAAAAACGAACCATATGATAAATTTAATAATATTTATGATGGTCCGTTTATAGTAACCAAAATAAAGGGAGTAAATGTTACTTATTATAATGAGGCTTCAAACAAAGAAAAAACAGTCCATAAAGACAGATTAAGGTTGGTAAATAATTAAACATTATTATTATACCAAAAATACATTTTTATTTTAACAAAACCTTTATTGTTCTAAAAATTAAACAAAAAACAAAATTATTATACATTAGTAGAAAAAAAATGAAAATTTTAAAATAGTATTGTAATACCTTAACATTACCACAAATCACTATATGTTATCAGAAAAAATTAAAAATTTTTGAAATAATATTGCAGTTACTAAACATTACTTTATATTATCAAAAAAAAAAAAAAAAAAAAAAAAAAAAAACAATTGGAATTTATTTTGTTTTTTTAAAATAATATTGCAATAACTAAAAATTACTATACATTATTAGAAAAAATTAAAAAATTTTAAAATAACATTGCAATACCTAAACATTATTAAACAAAAACTTAAGAAATACTAGAATTAAAAAAAAAAAAAAAAAAAAAGTTTAAGGACCAAACAGACTGATCAACTGATTTGGGTTTGAAAATTTTTTTTTTTGTTTTTTTTTCCTAAGGATGGGAGGTGTAGTGCCAACTCATCACCCATTATCCTATTCTCTTATCTTATTATATACTTACTTATAACTAGACTACTTACTCCTATCCTACTTATTATATCTTACTTATTGTACCTATACCTAGCTTACTTACTCTAATCATAATATAACTATATTAATAACTCTTATACTATACACACTGTAATAGTAACCATCACTGTAATATAAGCAAGCATTATTATAAATACATAAAATAAACCTGCTAAGAAGCAGTCTTGAACAAACCACCAAACGATCATCGTCTCTAGTATTTATTTCACTTGCCTTTCGCAACCATCCGCCACACTAGTACTAGTCCTTAATGTTTGACTGTCTCCTTCATCGGAATTTCCACACCTTTGTATATTAGCGGGAAGACCGTAGGAGACCTATTCTTAGAAAAGAGGATTCATTCCATTTTATCGCGGTTTAATCCTAATCCGCTTCTTTCCATCCAACAAGTCAGCGTGGCCATGCTAGAGCGCAAAATATCCATAAGAGTGTTTGGATATTTCCCTCTAATCATAATTGCCGATCGATTATCGATGACGTGGCAACCCCTCCTCTCTAGGTTTTAAGGAATTTACCGCCAAACTCCAGGAATTTACCGCCAAACTCCAGAGCAGGGATGAGAGAACTCCTCTCTGAGGAGTGCCTCTGAAGACCTGTCTGCTTAAAGTGTAGGTACCTAAGCTAGCAGTTACCTTTCTGCCAGTATACTCTGAATCAGTGCAACCACATTAGAATCAACGCCAAGAGCTTCTAACGCTCCCATAATGACGTTCGCAGTTATGTAATTTAAAGCGCCTTCTATGTCAATGAACGTCGCCAGAGCAAAATCCTTCTGCTGGAAGGCTTTTTCCACCATACCAATGAGTACGTGTAACGCCGTCTGTGTCGATTTGTCCTTCGTGTATGCAAGTTGTGCCGAAGAGATTTTACCAGTTAATATAACTCTGTAAGTGTGTATCCATCAATCTCTCCAATGTTTTTAGGAGGAAAGACACGAGACTGATTGGTCTGAAATCTTTGGGATTTACATGTGAGGACCTGCCCGCTTTGGGTATGAAGGAGACCTTCGTTTCTCTCCATCTTAGCGGAATATAGCCCAGGTTAAGTCAGCTTCTAATTGCAGTCACAACCCAGCGGGTTATTATGTCCCGTGATTCTTGCAATTCTGCTGGGTAAATTCCGTCTGTATGGACCAAAGGTGTTAATGGCCCACTCAACTTTCTCAACTGTAACTATCGCATTTCCTATCTCAGACTGCGTGCCCATAGATGTCGGGTTATTACAGTCCAGCGTGCTACTACCTGGAAATGCGTATCTAAGAGAAAAGCCAAAGATTTCTCGCTCGATTCGCTCCATACATCTCCCGGACCTTTTAGGTATCCTAGGTTGTATGGTGTCATCGCTAGGATTCTCCTTAATCTGAGTGCTTCCGATGTTTCTGCCACATCCCTACAATAATTTTCCCAGGACTATCGTTTCGCAGTTCTGATTGATTTTTTGTATGTTTTTAGTTCAGCCTTATAGGCTTCCCAGTCCGACGGCAGACCCGAAGTTTTAGCCCTGTTGAATAACCCTCTATTAGACTTCCGGAGAAGGCCTAGATCTATCAACCACCAAGGTGGTTTAATCTTGCCTCTTAGTTTTACAACCGGGCACCCGGCTATCAGTGAACTATTCAAGGCCCTGCTTCCCTGATTTATCATTCCACAGGGTCTGTGGGATCTGACGGGGGATTATATGGCAGTGAGGCCGTGAAAGTCTTCCTCTACTATCCCCAGTCCGTTCTCCGCATATTTGAATACGTCTTAACTAGAGATACTGGGAAGTTCAATTCGAATTCTATATAACTATGGTCAGAGTAGGAATTTTCATTCGAAACTCTTCATCTTTTCACATTGTTCGCGAAATGATCGAAGGTCAGGGTAATATCCACAACTTTCTTTCTATTCTTTGTTATAAAAGTCGGCTCTGAGCCTAAATTTAGGATACTAAGTTTATTTTCTATGATAAAAATGTTCACTCACCTTTTGCATTTGTGTCGGTACTTCCCTACAATGTATTGTGGGGGTTAATATCGCTGGAGATAACCAAGTTCCTGTTGGTTGCAGCTGCCTCCAACGCTAATACCCGAACATCCTTCGCTGGGGCGTCCTTATCATAGGGCATATAGGCAGAGGCTACCCAGAAGCTGCTATTTTGCAGCTCACTGCTTGCCGCCACTGTATCGCCATTGCTTAACTGAGGAAGTAAGAAGATGTTAATGGTATCCTTTGCCAATATATACAAGCACGAGGCTTACCTGTGCTCTGAGCGGCTCGAAGATTTTGTTGCCGCATATCCACGGCTCTTGGATGAGGGCCAAGTCAAATCCAGCGGAACCCAGGCGGACCATCAAATTCGCGGAGGCTACTTTACAATGGTGGAGGTTGATTTGGATCAGCTTCATAGGAATCTGTCCGTCTTACCTCCACCATCGTAACGTCCGCGTCCCCCTCTCCTTCGGTGTAGTCAAGGAGGTCGTGCTCCTCAAAGAGCTGCTCGACCCCGGTCAGCTGCTCTGAGTCAGTCGACCTTTGGCTGCTGGGCAAACCTTCTTCACCACCGCCACACACGCTAGCTTTGTCACCCTCTATCTCCTCCGGTTCCAAAGCTTGTTCGTCGCTGCGGTAGATCTGAACGGTTGCATCAACGAACCGGAACTTGACTACCCCTTTTCTCTCTGCCAGTGGAGTGTTGAGGATCAACAACACCCGTTTCCTACTCTCTACTGGCTCAAGTTTCCCCACCCTCCAGTTATGGGTTGGCAGGTCCCTGTTACAAGATCTGAAGATCTCCTCAATTTTTGATGGTTCAGCTGGCTTAGCCGTGATCCAGACCTGAGCTCTGGGTCTGACGGGAACTTCTTCCCTGCTGACGGCTTCAAGCCTGGCTCCCGGCCAAATCTCGCCAACCTTGCTTACCGCAATCTTGTAGTACCTGGCTGACCTGCTGTCATAGTAAGCGATGAGCTTGGCCCTGCCCTGATACCAGCCCGCCTCGTGACAGAAAGAAGGAGGTCCAGGGCTTTCCTCCAAGACCTGGAGGTAGACTTCGGCAATCGCTTGCTCCACCCACCTCCACTTCTCTTTGGGTATGACCCCTTCATCCCCCTTCGGGTATATGATGACCAGCATCTCGCCCCCACCTTTGACAACTTCACTGTAGGACGGGTATTTCTGGCTGCCGACTTTTTGTCGTTTGGCGACCTCACCTATCTCTTCTGCCGAACGTTGCCTCTTTGGGGATACACCTGCCGGTTTGCCGAAGCCGCACACCCCTTGCCCACTCTACCAATTTGGCCCGCTCCTCAGTGAGCTGGTCCGTTGGTAGAGCCTCATACTTGGCCATGGCCGCATTCCTGTCATAATAGGCCTGCTTAGAAGGGCGGACATGTTTTTCCGGTCCCCCCTAGCCTACCCCAGCAACCTTCCACGGCCTCCTGCCGATTGATCCCCGTAGCAGTCCCCGCCCCTGACCACAATCAGCATTTGGGTTTTCACGCCCTAACGCCCAGGCCCCTCTACCTCATGTTGCTATCGATCTGTCTACCACCCTTGTATTAGCGGTAGACAGGATCGACTCTGTCGGTTTTTTTAGGATTTCACAAATGTTACTTATGAGTGGCATTTTGCTGATAGCAATCAATAGTTTGGCATTCGAAAGAAAGTTAACCGAGCTACGATTTACATTATTTGTAATAATAGTCACAGGAAATTTTAACTCCCTCCAAAACGTACATCTACAACATCCAAGTCACATCAAGCAATGCATTGGTAGACGCAGTTAAGCAGCTAACATCTTTTATACTATTCGAATCCTTTAATGGCAGATCTACGAATGGCTGACAAAAAAATTATTCATAAGATTAACAAAATCCTTAATAAAAACGTTCGAACTGAAGTCATAATAGAATAGAAAATACACAAAACTAAACTCATGTTTGGCTATAAACTGATAGTAGAGCGGCTGTTATATCAAAGTTAGTGAAGTTAATTAAAACATCCACATTTTTTCCACAGTCACAATTTACAATTAAAATACTTTCCAAAAGTAAAGCAATCAATTTGGTAGCAGATATACATATGTCAATTTTTCGCACAAATGACACACTTGTAGAAATGCAAAGTTAAAAGTTAGCCAACTTTTTTCATAGCTACTATCGCCACCATTTCATTTCATTCAATCATTAAGAGTTCAAAAGTGAAAAAAACAGAATTATTATGGTGTCCCTTCATGTCAGTGGGACGAATATTAAATTCTTCGTTTGTAATATAGTGTTTGATGCTTTCATTCGCGCAGGAAGTATCTCATTAATATCTCATAATATTAATAGGAAGTAAAATCATTAATATCGTTTTTGCTTGAGAAGTACTGATTAGAGTAAGTTTGGTTGTTGTGGGGAGTATCCATTGCATTTTTAGTTCCTACCACCAAAGTATACGTGCAGATTGTACTTCTTCAAAATATTGTGATTATACTGGCATTTCAGCATTCAACATAAATAAACGTGTTATGGGAATTATTTATGATATTACGTTACTTTCAACTGAGGTTTGATTGGTTTGTCGAATTGTGCTAGTCTCGGATATATGATTGATCAACTCATATTTGAATGCTATAGTTATGATAGAGTTATTTACTGATTTTTTATTCTTTTCTATGCACTATAATTAGTGCGTGATTCGTTCTGTTTCCTACAAATTAAATAAAACTTTTTTCATTCCTACTTTCTGACACAACCCCATTTGTTAGTGAAATCATTGAACGGTTCGATTTATGCTTGATAAAAGTATTCCGAATTCATACCTATGCACTTCTTTTCGATAGTTGTGTCAGTGCTGCATACTCACGTTAATGGATATCAGACTCAAATCCCAATTGTTAATGCACGAAAGCGATATTCTTTTAAAATTACATCCATTGCCGGCGGAACAATTTTTGCCCGAGTGGGCAATAAGTTACTTTCGTTTGTGGTGGCGGAGAATGGTATAGCATTGCGTAAGGGGCATCGGGATCCCAAGAAGCTTCTGTGAAAATTTTACATAAATGGAATTCATGAAGACGTACTAAGGTATACGGAATTATCAATGCCGCAGGGATAAGGACGTACCTTTATGAATCTCGTCAGCTGAAACTAAGTATACGTACAGATTTACTAAATGATTTAAACGATCATAGAGAAATGCTGAATGTAAGTAATTTTTCACTCGGCGCATAATTATGTACATAGCTGCTTTCATTCTACCAGGGTGGGCCCTGAAATGTCATGTGCAAAAGAAGAAAACTTACATATTCAGGTACCAGTTCTTTACCCCTAGACACCTCTGATATAAATTTATCGCAATCAAATCAACGTTCTGTCACATAAGGATCTGTTTCACTGAACTGAACTAACTGAACTAGTTCAGATCTGTTAAACAAAATAGTTCACTTGCTCATTTGCTCACTTGTTCACATTGCTCACTTTTTCACTCATTAATATGCTTCAACCAAAGAGTATATGTACTCGTACATATATAGAGCTCGCATGACGAACTAAATTATTGTTGCGAAAAATATTCGTATTGCATTTCGCTTCCCCTTACCCCTCACCGATTTTTGTGAAATCTCCATCACTTCCATTTCAGAAAATTTCGAGTGCTTTAATCTCTATTTATGTATACTCTTTGCTTCCACTTCTTATGAATGAACGAACGAAGGAGTAAATTGAGCAGGTGAACAAGTGCCATGTTTTAATACTCAGCGCTCAGTGAACGAGAATGACCGGATTAGTCAGCTGAACAACCAAGTCCAACTCTAAGTCAAATTCAAAAATAATGGCAATATTTTGTTTATATCAGCAGTCAGTGGAATGTATAGGATATATTGCAGCTCCGTTCTGCTCCTTGCAAATACATGAAGTTCGGTAGATGGAATATGATGGCATTACCACGTTTTATGATTACCACTCATATGATGGCATTACCACGTTTTCAAGTAGTTTCTCATTTTAACCTGGTATATAGTATAAGCAGTAGCAAATGTAAAGCTTAGGGAATCACAGAGATAAACTTCCAATATCTTAGCAGATAGAGACATGTATTGGTGTATGGATCAGTGCGGTTTATCTAGTAGCATAGCTCTTTCGTTCCGTGCTATTTCAAATTTGTTGTGGTTTGTGATATGAGGATGGTTCATGCTTGTTGTCAGTCGGTTGATATCCCCATACTAAGGATAAAGTCAAAAAGTAATTAATTTTCATTATATCTACTTGATATGAAGAAAGACTGCAGAGGTTGCAACCAGCACATTTTGAGCACAAAATCCAACAACGGCATATCACAGGCCACACAGGAAGTCATCGATTGAATTGATTTTAAAAGGCACTCGCTACAATGAAATTTGAAATGTGCTGACGCACAAGGAAGTAAACTAAATTCATTTAAAAAAATTCATGCGAAGAAAATTTGAAGCACTTTTCTTTCATTTGTTTTCGAATTTAACACCCGCCCTCTACCGACAAAATCAAATCAAATTAAATTAAATAACAGTTGCTTGACATTCTGATGCAACACAATTTCTACACCCACACTCACTAAAAAGATAAATAGCAAATGCTACAGACGCTAATTCAAATATTTTCATTAGAAACATACACACATTTACAGGTAACACCCGGCAATGCAGAAGTTCGGTTTGCAGCACCACTGCTTTATGTAAATTGTATTGCGGAGCTACACTGCCTTATGTAATATATAACTTTTAATTATAATATTATAATAAATTTAATATATAATATAATTATAATTATAAAAAAATGCACCAAGGAAGCTAAGAAGTACAAGATTAGAAAAATCACATATTTAGACTCTCATCACTGGAAATCTATTAAACATGGTTTATACTATAAACTTTATACTTTGAATAATTCAGCAGGTAAATGCGTTCATAATATGTATTGCGGTAGCTGACCAAGCGATGAATTTCCAAACCAAAAAAAATACATGCTTTTTTATTTCTTAACTTTTTTAACGAGAGAAAAAATGGTGACAATGAATCCATATCTGTATTATATGAATAGATAATTACAACACATTACTAATTGTGAAAGTATTTGAACAATTTGGATTTAACAAATGAGTCCAACTGTCTAGTAAAATTTCTAGAGGGTTCCATAGAGTATCATAAAGCAAAATTGTAATATCCCATCTCAATTATTTCTATTGTTAAGTCTTTAACAGACACACAATAAAAAACGAAACGGAGCTCTCAGCGGAATTTGTATTTGATGCGATATCATCTAATAATAGTGATTTAAGTTCTTCTTTATTTAAACCGCGTTCCTCTTCACCTAGTGCATATATTTAATATACACATGTATGTATCTACATATGTACAAACATGTGCAAAAGCCCTCTTTACTAAAATTATATACTGCTAATTTTATACGGTTAAACTGGCCGCATTTTCTGCTGGTGGATAAATAATTTTCCACAATGCAATATATCCCACAGGAGGCAATCCTATGTTTTGGATTAAATTCCATTTACATATGTACATATGTATGTATGTAAACTATTTATAGGCGGCATTGTTTTAGATTAAAAAAAAATTCCAATATCTAGACATTATAATGTCAATCAGCGTGATATAATAACTGCTACTGATGGCAGCATCATTCTTAAATACCCAGAAGAATGATGTGAGTCTACTTACCAATCAGATTTCAATGAATATATACATACATATATATTTACATGTGTATATGTACATTTGTATGTATGTACATTTATTTGGATTATTGTGAATTACATATAAAACGAAAGGAAGGACGCTGGAGAACTCGCCCTGGAAAAGTATCGCGTTAAACAAGTTTCACCTGTATATGTACTTATTTGTATGAACACACATTTCTATGTGTGACACAGCAACGCTAGCGCCAGCCAAAACATAATGAATCAAAATAACTTGATTGCCGAGAATTGTATGCCCCGACAACGTAAAACGACAAATTCCCTGAATTCAGAATTTGTCGTTTTCAAACACACACTCACATCCGAGTGTATACACGGACAGCTGTCAACTTTCATTCATTTATGCTGACAACCGCCATCGTTCTCAGTCGCACAAGCGGTGTTTTATAAGGAAACTTTAACCAAAGAATTGCTCTTTGCTTTACGTGTGAATCGCTTTTTTAAGTGAGATAGACGGACGGAAGAACGGACAGCCAGACAGGCAGACAGACAGACAGCGAAGCAGTCAAACGGACAGGCGGGCTGCCATAGAGAGCCAGATAGAGGATTCACGCACACACACACACACACACACTCGCGCCATTGTAAATGCTTATGAGTGCAGCTGTATTTCCAACAATGTGAAGATTAGTAAGAAATTTCTCCTACAAATTAAATTATTTGAAGCAGTTTAAAATGATTTAAAGCAAAAGTAGATTGTCTGTAAGTGTCACTTGAAGCCGTGCATCCTCAAGTCTCGAATTTTCACTTTATATTGCTATGTACATATTATGTTCACAGTCAGTTGACCGGAAGCGTATCTTCTTAACTTAGATCCTAAAAGTGGTGGAGGAGAATATATCGATTCGTAGGCTCTGCAGCGATTATATGTACATATGTATGTATGTATGTACAAACCTATGTATGTAAGTTAAATACTCACCTGAGCAAAATCTTTTAATAATAGAAATATATATGTATTTAATTTTTATTTCAATATTTTATTATTTTAATCGTCCTTCTCCTTCGAGCTCTAGTCTATTAAAAGATGCGAGCTCTCGTACTCGGGTTCTTTTTATACCTTTTCGCCGCCGACAATCGCATGGTGACTGCGCTTTGAGGCGGCATTGCGCGACAGCGTTTCACAGCTGGGCTTGGCGGCACCGACATACAACACATGTCTCGCCAATTTCTCCGGCACCGAGAACCATCACCGTCTACCGTATCTACGCGTAGCGGCTGTGCCGCACATTTTGTACAATGCTTTGTACTGCTGCGCAAGCGCATGGCGCCAATGCTCTTTTCATATGTTTTCTCGCGTACCGAGAACCAGCACCGTCTATCGTGCCCTTGCGCAGCTGATGGCAGCGGATGGCAGCAGACCCTGTTGCAGCACATTTCGTACAATGCTTTGCACCGCTGCGCTAGCGCAGGGCGCCAATGCTCTCAGTCTTGTGTTTTCCCACGCACCGAGAACCAGCACCGTCTACCGTGCCCCTGCGCAGCGGATGGCAGCAGACGCTGTTGCGCACGGCGCCAATGACATGCAACGCGTATGTTGCTAACTCCACCCCCCCTTAAGATCAGCCGTCCTCGGCTGACGGGCGTCCCGCCTTCGGGCACTACCACGCTATTTCTGATATGATTGAAAATATCCAAAGTTTTCCTTGTCTCTCTTTCTAAAATTGGTCACGTGTGAGGACCAAAATCACGGCAACAAAGCAGGACCCATCATGCCCCGACCCTCTAGAGTTTTTAAGAATGGACAATAGCTGGAGACGACCAGGGAAACAAAAAGAACATTTCAAGCTTTAAGCAGTTTCAAATGAGAAACACTTCCTTTTAAAAAAATTTAAAGTTCAACTTTAATATCATAAACGTTATAAATTTAATCGATGTATTGCCCATATGAATTGAATGAGGTGATTCGAGTTGCTGCTGGTAAGAGTGCTTGTAAGGGAAGTTTAAGAAAATATGCCCTAACGTAGGTTGTCTTTGTGGACTACTCGGCCATCCGCCAGGATACTCGATCCGAGGTCTGCGCCTACAGTCTTCTGGTTGTAAACTTTTGATAGTTTGTTTCCAAGCCTTTTATTTGCCTTAACAAATACCTTGTCTCCTGTTTTGAAAAATTTCGTTTTTCGCAGCCGGTTGAAATATTGGAGTTTAGTTTGTTGCGTAACTCGTAATCTGGCTTCCACCTCGCCTCTCATTACCTCGGAAATAGAATGAAGTATGTCGACAGGTCTCTGATTAGTAACAGAGTGGATATAGGGGAGCTAACAAAACTAGCTCCCGTATATCCGAGGAATAGTCCGCTGCTTTGAGACATCTTGAAATCTCCATCAATGTACTGTGGAAGCGTTCCACCTATCCATTAGATGTGCTGTGAAGGGGCGGAACTGCATGAACGCTAGCATCGAACTGATTTTGTAGTAGTGACTTTATAGTGCTAGAAGTCAGCGATTTTTCGTTGTCGCATACCACAGTACGTGTATCCTTAAAGACACTGAGGGTTTCCAGTAGGGGTCCTTTGAGGTCCACTATACTTCTGGATATTATGGGTTTTACCATGGCAAACTTGGAGAACTTGTCCATGCATGTGAGGAAGTGGTGACCTGCCGTGGAATAGATATGCAGATGCAAAATTTCGACCGTATGCGTGGGAATAGGGGTTTTTCATAGTTGGGTTGCGTGTGGGTGTCGATTGTATTTTCCTTCCTGACATATGCGGCAGGCAGATGCCAGCTGCTTGAATTGTTTACGGACACCGGGGAAATATGTCATCTACAACACCCGACGTGTAGTTTCATTCGGCGAACGATGGGCTCTGTTGTGCTCTCTGGCTAGGATTTCTTGTTGCTCGCTTGGGTTGGTGATATCCTTTACCCTTCTCTCACTGAATCGGAACTTCACGGATGGGAAGAGATCCGGCAAGGTGTCCTCCAAATATTGCAATGTACCTCGATCGCAATATATTCCATTCACAACATAGACGTTAACGGACTCGTTCAGCAGCTGGGGCAAGTCCGAAAATGAGGCATAAGTTAGGACATGCCTTAGCTGTTTCTGGAATACTATGGAGGAAGTTTTCTTCGACTTCTCTCCAGCTTGGAGGATAAGCTGATTTCTGAAGCAATTGACGGGGTTATCGACAGTCGGTATAGGAGATCTGTTGGGGTCCTCGTGTCTGCTTGTCGGCGAGAGAGACGTCCTGTCGCCGTTTTCAGGCGAGTGGCTGAAAAATCAAGAGCCCTAACGTAGAATTTAAACACTACCACTTTTCGGTTTCAAAACACAAGAGAGATTTATTCTTAAAATACTAGTTCTTATATACTATTTGTAAATGAGTATTGCCGCCTACGTCTTGACTTTTCTGGTGTTCCAGTTTCGCAGTTGTTATTTGGTGTCAGTGGCTCAGGCCCACTGACCTACTGCAAGTAAAAGTGTCGTCGGTGCATTCTAAATGCCCCTCGTCAGCTTGACTGCGGAACTGTGACACCCTAAAAGTTTACATCATAATTAATGAATAATCACTATTCATTTACAATATTTGCACCCTAAAAATTTGTGCGTTCTTAATGAATTTAATAAGAGCCGGTGCTGTGAGTCAACTACGCGTAGGTAGCTTGATTCTAACTCACAACATCCCTCCCCTCTTTCTAAAAGAAGTTAGTGCAACTAACTTCCATTAAATCTCTACAATATTTTTCTTGCACTGCAAACATATATGTGCATCGATTGAACTCTATATTACACACATATAATTTGTTTTTATTTACATCTTTTTTTTTTTAAATCGCCTTATTTGGGTTCTGTCACGTTTTTTATTTTTTCTTTTTTATTATTTTCTTTTCTATATATTTCTTTTTCTCTAGCTTTTATTTTCTTTTGTAGTTTTCTTTCTTTTATTTTTTTTTTCTTCACTTTGCTTTTGTTTTTTTTTTCTTCTTATTTTTATCCATCATTATTTTTTTTTATAATCCCCTTTTTATAACTTGGTCTTTCATTGACTCTTTTCTCATTGGCGTATATACAAACATCTAAACAATAACACAATTCTACTCTATACATAAAACCTTACGTTATACTACGCTCTCTGCTACCCGCTGGTCCATTTGACGACCGTCGTTGTCCGAGTGAAGTCCCTCGATGAACTCTGCATACCCCTCCCTTCTTTCTGGATCGGTACGTACAAAGATGTTATAGGTTGGCGATCTGGTTTGCCATTAAAACTTTGCTTTTAGTATCCTTCTTCTTTCCCTTTATAGTGTGCCCCACGGCTGTAGGTGGTACTGCCTCTGCTTATAGTATTCAACCAGTAAAAATCATTTGGAATACATGAGAGATTACAATACACCTTCTTACTTTGCAGCAATGCGTTTTATGGTGGAAGTGTTTCTCTTGAGCTTCCTCATAATGGTATTTGACATCGTTTGGCTTTGATATGGAGACAATCGGTATTTTTCTGAGATACACGTTCAATTATGTAATTTGTGTACTCTGTTCGGTTACCAGTCTCTGTGTCCTCTTGTATTAAATCATATTTCATATGTAAATCACATATTATATGTTCATACTCTAGATTGGACATATACTTCAATGAAGCAATTAACTTCCGTGAGCCAAATTTCCTCTGCTTATTATATTTGGTGTTGGTTTCAGTCACCCTCCTTAAGCTTTTACCCATCTTCAACTTATTCAAAATCGATTCTGTTGAGATTGTGATACACTGGGTGGACATTGTACTATAAAATTGTCCAATTCAAAAAATGACTCCTCAAGGAAACTTGTTTATTTTTCGTTGCTTGTCAATAACTCATCCACAGCGCGTTCAAATGCTGCGGCCATATGCCGTTTCGCAAAATTAAAATTACATCCGTCGCCATTCATCCCCAAGCTAATATGTTGGCATCCTTGGGGTCACAAACCTTAGATAACTGCCGCAAATCTCTGTTTTTCAAAAACGCATATTTCCGAATACTATGTTGGTCCCTTAGTCCGCACCGTATTCCAATATCCGTTCTTCCCGGAACTTCCTGCTTCGCTTCAGATCATCAGAGCTATATAGAGAACACCTATAATAATTTTCTTAACTTCCT